>VWZV01009443.1:365992-424025 GCA_013397155.1 Irena cyanogastra | reverse complement strand
ATGGAAACATTGGAGCTTTAAGGCGTTCTTACCATCAGATGTATCGTAAGTGAGACTATCCATGGAAATAAGTATGTCATCTTCAAAAGGATGATTATACTAAATAAAAAGAAGCATTAAATATTAGAACAAACTATTAGGGCAGTATCTTTATTGTTTGTTTTATGTATTTTTTAGGACAATTTTTTGTTTTATCAGTATGTTGTTTAATTGGCTATAGCTAGAAGTCAGCTATCTGGAAATATTAACTCCTATAGGAAACCGGTGTATTTTAAGTATGTGTGTAAGCAATTCAACCTACGGCGTTAGCTAGACTGCGCCAAAACAGGGCTCCCGAGAGTTTTACAACACAGTTAAGTCGTTCTCTTACAGTGTCACCCAAACTTCAGCTCTAGAAACTAAAAGCAGCCCTCAGCTAGGACATGTAAAAGTATCCGATGTGCCACTAGCCGAGAAAAACCTTCTAGAGCCAGATTGAGCCCGGTGGCAGCACAAAACACCTCCGCAACGGGAAAGCCCGCATTCCGGGATAAGCGCGAGTGTGTGTGCACGGAAGGGGGACCATTCCCACACGTTAAACACAGAACCAGGGAGAAGGATTCATGAAGGAACCCCCCCACTTTCTGTAGTTTCATTGAAACTCCCCGTCTAATCCAAGCTAATCGGGGTTAAGGACACCATGAAGTCAGCTCGTACTTGTGACTGTCGCGTATCCAACACTGGCAGCCCCAGGTGTCCGTTTTGTGGCTGTGCTCCGGGAGCCGGCTCTTGCCACCGCTCTCCTGCAAAGGCACAGGAGTGCGCGGCCCACCTGCTCTCAGTCCCCGCTTCCCCGCCCGCCTCAGGATGGCTCTTGGAAGCAGCCACCCCGGTGCCATAGCTTACCTGCTCCAGGATGCGGTTCATGGAGGCCACGAAGCGGGCGTTGCTGCGCCGCAGCCCCTCCTGCACCGCCGCGTCTTGCTCCATGGCGCGGGACCGCTCCCGCCGCCGAGCGCTCCCCGCTCTCCACACGGCGGCCGGCTGCTCCCGCCCCGATTCAAACCGCTCACCGCCCCCGCCCCGTCGCCGCCTTCGATTGGTTATTGCTCAGTTCTGGCACCGCAGCCAATGCACGTGGGTGGGGTTTGTATTCTGATTGGCTGCATGGCGCTGGACAAGGCCAGCAGCGCGCGGGGGGGTCGCGCCGCCGCAGGGAGAGGAGGCGCCGCTTAGGCGCTCTCCCGCCTGGTCAGGTCTTTGTGGAGATTGGCAGAATGTTGTGTCTCTGTCGGATTCGGCACAGACAGCTGGAGGAGTCGGTGCAGGGTAATTTGGTGTTCAGTGACTGGCAGTCACCCCCTCCCCAGTCCCTTTCCAGCTGGTCCCCGAAGGCTGCAGGCTGAAGGCCTCTGGGGAGGAGTGGAACTGTCAAAGCTAAAGTGTTACCTGCTCACTGTGGCACTGGTATTTTTGATACCGTTCCGTTCCTTCCCGATATTTTTCAAGTAACCATTGGTTTTCTATAAATAAAGATTTTTTTAAAAATTGTTATACCATCAGCACATCAAATTCCCCAGAACCTCCCATTACAAAAACATTTTCCATTTTGGTCATGTAAAGACAGATGCATTTTTTGTAATCCTGTATTGTTTACAGCTGATCTGTATTTACTTACTTATTATTCAGTTGTATTAATTTTTTTTTTAATACTAGGATTTCAGAAAAAGACATCTTTGGTCCACATTTAAGCGTTCTTACTAGTATGATTGTGAAGTTTTCACAGCTGACAAGTTCTGCACTAAAGCCTTACCTTGTTTCTGGCAGGTCTTACCCTTTCTCAGGTTCTTCATTAAGGCCTTACCATTTTTCAGCGTATGATTTTTCTGCCACCGCTGCATGAAGTACTGCGCTCAGTGGTTAAATCACGTATGTGTGCTGAGCAAGCTAGCTAGAAGAGTGCTGAAGTGTTGATTTCAGCTTGCAGGAAGAGAAAAGATGAGTGTGGTAATTCCAAGGTGACACAACAGGCCTCACTCCTATGTTTGTCACTGTATTTTCACCACTATGACTGCAGGACAAATCATCTTAAAAAACCCAGAATTTCACTGAGGAACATCTCAATTCTATGTTCTTTATTTTCTTGATACACACCTGGGAGTAGATTTGCAGAAGCTCTCAGTGCTTTCTCTTTACAATCACTTTGATGGAAGCTGTGCTTTGAATATATCAAAGCTTATATAAACTTCCTAAGGTTAAAAGGTAGGAGAAAAAAAGTGTAACTACCCTGAATAAATTAGAATCTCTGTACTGCAGATTGACAAAATTGATGAGCCCTCAGTAGTTTGAAGCAAGTCCCCATAATCTTTCCTTTCCCATTGATAAAATATACTACTAATTTCACTCCCTTGAATAGATGAAATATAATTTCTGTGATACTTCCAACATGGTCAAATATTGGGATAGTTTGGAATAGTAGTAGGAATTTTATTAGAATTTAGACAAATAAATCTATACATACTCAGGGCAAGCTTTACGTGATGTGCAGAGAATGAGACCTGGAGCCCCACATTTAGAGAAGGATAAAGGGAAATAACAGGTAACTATTCAATATTTCCAAATTTCTAAGTGCTAATCAGATGGGAAAAAATGCATCAAGTCGCTTCCGGGAAAAAAGAAGCATCAGAATATCTCTGATTTTTCACTGGTGGGTTTAGGGTCATCATGACCTTCATGGTGGTGCTCTGTGGTCCCCTTGCAGTGCTTTGATTATTTAAGATTGAAATACAGTGCACACCCAAGATGAGATTAATTACTTTTCCTGTGACATTTCCTAGCTTAGGACTCACTCTCTTCACAGCCTAAATGTCTTTTCATTCCTTAATATGTAATTTTATACTTGAAATAATAGAAGTAGCCCCTGACTTATTTTATATTTAAGGCAATCATCAACCTAGGAAAACAAGGGTATGATCCAGTTATTTCAGTTTTATCCAGAAGTTACTTTTGTCTGTTTTGAATTCATGATACAGCTCAATGACAGGAGCACTCAAGTGCAAAAAATTTCTTCTACCACCCTTACGAGAAAATGAGATTGACATTCAGCAGCTGGACATGAAAACTGTCCTAAACCAGCAGTAACTGGTGTATTTGATAAGGTGTAACCAAAAAAATTTAAACTGCATGACCTTAAGAATCACAAAGTCAACAAAGATTAGCTAATGCTTGCGTGTGTTTATGTTGAATGCAAAGCAAGATTGTGGATCAAACTGTTGACAAGCTAAAGGAAGTGGCACAATGTTCACTGTTTATTTGGTAATAAGTAAACAGTGAACATTGTGCCATTTTTTGCTAGAAAAGAGAATGTATTAGTATGATACAGAAACAGACATTTCAAGAAGCAAACTTCTTTAGTGCCTGTGTAGCACCAGAAGCTCATTCTCTGTTCTGTCCAAGCTCTACATCTTCTGCCTTTCTGTTGAGTAGGTCTGTGCAGAAATGTTTGACAGAAGATTTAACTTCAAACTATTCTTTGATTAGTTTGACTTGTAGAAGAACAATTTGTGGCTCTGAGTTGAGTGTGTCCTTATTTACCCTATGGTTTACTGCTATATGTTGTTGTTTTATTTGTGGTGTTTATTTGTATTTGGAGAGGCCTGTGTCCTCCCCAGCTCATCATTTAGTCCAGTCTTAAGCTGTATTTTATCCCTTTAATCCATTTACCACTTTTTAAAAAAAAATAAATGAAAACATCTGCACTAAGTGATAATTTTTACTATTCGGCTCTGAACTTTTTACAGTCAGTCAGTATCCTTGACTACTTAGGCATCTGGACTAATAAATAATTTTCTGAAAGCAACCTCTGAAGAACAATATAAAAAGCAATTTACACATCTATTTTCTGTAAATGTTGATCTTCAGATACTGCCAAAACATCACATTGACTATTGAAATGACAAACTCCTCTCTCTTCAGTATATTTCTTCCAGTATATTTCTTCAGATATATTTCTTCTGCTCTCTCTCTCTTTGTACAAGGGAGTATGAAAGCATAAAATAACTGCTCTTTTCCAGAAAGCCTTGCACAGCTCAGCTTGTGTCAAGCCAGTGAATATAATTAGAAATTCAGAGTCTATAAAAAACACTGAGGAGAGTGGAGGGGGGAGCAGCTGTAGGCATGCAGGAGAGCTGTGAAAAAGGGAAGTGTGAGCATCCCAGGAAAACTCCCCAGTAAGAGTCAGCACAGGCCAGGTTCTGCAGCAGACATTTTGTATCATTCCCTCTGCAAAGGAGCCTTGCCTTCCTTGCTCTCTGAGGTGGAAGGGAAGCACTATTTTACTCCTCCTTACTTACAACTCCACCCAAAGCCATATATTAGTTTCTTCACATGAGGCAGTCCCTGCATGAGTGTCTGTTATACAGACAAATGTTTCCAAACCTTATCATAATTAAACACACTCCATAACTCTGCTTATATAAAGCATGAAAGAAAAGAAAACAAAAACCAGCCACACTTGGCCATCAGGAAGGCATCAGAAATCTTGCTTGTCAAGTCAAAAATGTTGCTGAGCTTCCAAACACTGAGCTTCTTACTCCTGGGATGAGTAACATTATTTAAGTCCCTATTTCTGAAAATTGTGTGCAGTCCTGCTGGTAGCACATTTGGAGCAGGCTCTAAGGCTGCACTTACTGGATCCTTTGTTTTCTGAAGGCTTTGTACTGCCCCCACTTGTCAAGAGAATGTATAATTTTGTTTGGGAGTAATTTTATTGGTTCCAGTCTAATCATTCCTCTGCCAGAATGGGACTTCACTATTTTCCTTTTTTGGTTCTGATCTACTGGATCTGGCCAGGATGAAGATAACTCTTCATAGCAGCCTTTCGTGCTAAGTTTTGGATTTGTGGCTAAATAAAGTGATGCTGGTAAGACAATAATTGTGTGGCTATTACTGAACAGTGATTGCAAACACAAGGCTTTTGCTTTTTCCCCACTATGCTGCTCCTCCCCCACTCCAGTGAGTATGAGTAAGCTGGACCTGTGCAAGAAGTTAGGAGGAGACCCAGTGAGACATCTGAACCTGAACTGAGCAAAGGGATGTTCCATGTTGTACAAAATTATGCTCAGCAATAAAACCTGGGGTAGAGGAAGAAAATGAGGGTTTTTTTTCTTTCAGGTTGGCCATTACTTGGAGACTTCTCTTATGGGAAATAGTGAGTGATTGCCTTTGCATCACTTAGTTCTCATTGGATTGTTTTCCCCCTTCTGTCACTTACTTAAGTGTCTTTATCTTGACTCCTCAGTTTTCTTACATTTTCTCTTCCTGTTTTCTCCCCTGTCCTGGTGCATGTGGATGCTTGGCAGCTGAGAGGACTCAACCTACAGCAGGTTATTTCTACTGTATAACCTGGTTATTTCTGAAGCCTTCTGATCGCTGAAATATGTCTGGCTGCCAGCTCATTTATAAAGACAGGTCCCAAGTTCAACTATTCTGTCTGTGGATAGAGGAATAAACAATTACCAGGACAACAATCACCAAGAAATGGTCAATCCTTTTCCCATCACATGTGGGAATGGAGAAGTGAGAACAAAAGTCATTTATAATCATTTAGGACTCAGAGTACAAAGCTCAGGAATCTGATCTAATAGAATTGTATTACCGTTGAAGCAAAGGATGAGAATTTCCTTGAAAAGGAATGAGCGATTCTTGTCCCTTTCGCTACTCACCACTGTTCTCAGTTTTCAGCATCTCTTGAAACTGTCTGGATTGACTTTTGCTCCAAACTCTTCATTCTCTCTGGCATCTTGTAGAAGTAGCTCTCCTGCTTGGGTTGGTAAATTCAAGTGTTGAGTGTCACCAACGTGCTGAACAAATGCCACAACTCAACAGTCACATCATGCCTCTCTTGCATAGGTATCAAACTGTTTCACAAAACATGGTAAGAATCATTAACCTTGCCTTGATAGACAGAAAACCCAAGGCACAGAGTTAAGCAATTTGCCCAGGATTGTGCACATGCTGTTGGCATATTGGCGAATAGGCTGTAAGCGCACCCTAAATTCTGGTCTAGCATCGCCCTGCTTGACAGTATTAGCATCTAGCTAATAATAGCCAATTCCCCTGTGTGCTCCTGCATACGTCAGTATGGAAGGCTCAGGATTGCTCCCCTGGATGCTGGTCCTCCTGAGGCATGCACGGCTGGTTGTCGTGTCCCTTCCAATCCGCCTTTGAAGGAAAGGAAGCGACCACTGCATGTGACCCCATTCGTTCCTGCCAGCTTGCACAAATGGATGATTGCAGTTGGGTACATTGGAGGTGATATAAAAGCACATTAATCTCTAACAGAGACCACTGAAAGAAGTGCTGTAATCGTCACTGCTACCTAACCTGCATGAGCCTATTAAATTGTTTTAAAATGTTTGAACACAGTACTCATTGTGATCAATGTCATTCTGTTGATCAGATCAGTGGGAATGAAGAATAAAACCGCATTTACTGAACAACAAAAATTGGCTGTGTTTCTGGAACAGGCCAAGGGCTTATTGAAAAGAATATTGATTGAGCCAAGAAAACATCGAGCAGTTATAAAAGTTTAATCATATTCTCATTCAAGCCTGCCTTCAGTGCCAGGAATTAAAATTCTCCCATCTCCTGAGGATAGAAGATACATTTCCATAATGTTCTGTAAGCTTCCAATGCTTAGCATCTGTACTGAATGGTGGAATTATTTGTTACAAGTGATTTAGCTGAGATACATGGTGCTTTCTGCACCAAGTGTACAAATTACGCACACACAAGCTGTGATTTCGTGAATGTTTCTCATGTGCAGTTGTTTAACAAAGAGCTGGGCAAGCCAGCGTTAGCCCACAAAGTGCTTTTGAAGTGGTCAGAATAAATATTTTGTCTTCATGATTGAACAACATATGCCTGGTACCTCAAATCAGATGAAATTCCAATTATTCCTCAGCTAGAAAAGATTGGTTTCATGACAAGGATGTGTCTATGTCTTAATTAGAAAACTGCTCATAAACATTTACAGTTGGCTGAGAGAACTATGTGTACAGGGAGTGAAAGGCTGTGTTCAGAATGGCACAAGTGCTGCAGCAGTGTCTGGTTATAGAGGCTCTCTGGTGTTAAAAAACAGAAAAAGTGTTTGCCAGGAGAAAACAGGAAATGGTTGTTCTGGGTTCTGGTAGTGAAGACTTACACTTTTCTAAGCTAAGCTTACTGCTGTGGAGAACAAAACCAAAATAGAGCTATGTCTGAGCTACTATTTCCCTTCCCCTTTCAATCCTCTGCTTCTCTTACATCTGTGGCAATCTTTATGGAAGTCAAGTGTTGCTGAGTCTGTCCTGGAAAGGAAGATGTGAATGTAGCCAGGGCAGCAGTATGTCAGTGGCTTCCAAATAACCGAGACTGCAGCATTAGCAAGGATGGTAGGGTTACACAGAGCCTGGACACCATGTTTACACACCAGGAAGCCCTCAAACATGCTGTGGTATTCTCAGGTATTTTTGTATACCAGGTACCTGGATAAGTTAGAGTTATGTGGTATGTACACCTGTGTGTTGTAAAATTGACTTATATCCTGTGCAGAAAAGGGTGTACTGTGAATCCTTCCCTCTTTGCACAGCTGGTAGGAATTCATGGCTACAGGATCGGTGGGCAGCATAGCTTTACAAATGTGTCCTGATTGTCTCAGTACTCTGACTCCTGATGACTATGAGCTGCAAAATGAGGAGTTAAACCTGACTGGGCTCATAGGCTTCAAGTTTCTTTGTCTGGCCTGTCACTTCTGAGATGCAAAGGACAGTTGCATTGGTATGTGGAGTTCTGAATTTCAGTCCTTCCTCTTTCTGCACCCACTCTTCTGTTGCCTTCTGTGAGATCTCTTCAAGGAGGTGGAAAGAAATTTTATACATGAAGAATACTTTAAAATTAAGATAGTGTCTATGTGAAGGTGGCTGAAAAATTGGGGTGCAAAAAAAAAATTGAAAGGGATAAAAGACCTGGCAGCAAGTGCCAGGTAGAAAATAAAAATGTGTGATACATTGGTAGGGGTAGCCTGGATGCAGGTAGATATAATTAGGAGCAAGGTCAAGCGGAACAGGGAAAGCCTTGAAAATCTTGAACCATCAACAGATGCACACAGTGTGGATACATGTAGGCTCTTTTCTCAAGGCAAGAAGAAGGAACAGCATCTTCCTACTTAAGAAGGTCCAATAAGCAACATAAAACCAACAAGAAGATATAAACAAATTCTTCTTAGGATTTATTGGGGAAGGAAACAGTCAAAGTAGCAAGTCCAGAGCACAGGGCTCTGCAGAGCTCTGGTGTCCTGAGGCACCTTGCCTACATTCACTTATCCAGTCCTGCATCTCACACTCATAGATCATAGTACAGTACCCCTAGCTCCAGCTGCACACCCTCTACACAAGCCAGTACAGTGCTTCCTAATGGAACCTGTGCTTGGAAATGCCCCATTTGAGAACATGTTCCCAGTCTACACTGTTTTACCGTGGTCCTTCACATAATCCAGCACCCCTAGTGCCTGTTGTGTAACTGAGCTGCGTGTGTGTTTATTGTGCTGCTTTGACAAGATGAACGTTGTGCTCCCTGTAACTTAACCTAACATGCTCAGTTAAAGATTCAGTTTGCTTTTTGGCACAATTAAATCAAATACTTCAGAAAGAAAACAAAAGTATTGCTTTTTCTGCCTTACTCTTATGATGCATAAGGTTAAAATTTATTTGCTTAGACATTCCTCTGTGATTAGAGGATGTCTGATAAGGTCAAAACAGACCTATACTGTGAAGTGGGGGGTAAGATCATCTCAGCAAGGAGATGGGTGCTGGGAGGGAGCAAAGGAGCTGCTAGTGAAGGGGTTGTACCTTTTGCTAATGTTTTAAAGGATTACATGGATTAGAAGTGTGTAGAGAAACAACACACAGCAGATCAGGAATCATTTACAGATATATAGTAGGATTATTTGTAGAGGGGGAAGTTAGAACTGGATTTATGCAGCTCACTGTATCTGGTCCCTAGATTTCTACGAAGGTTGTAGTGATACTGAGTCTCAACAAAATCTCCTTTAAGAAGAATTTTGCTTATTTGGGCTGCTCCATCTCTGCGCTCTGTTCAGTATGGCAGAAACATGTGACGACAGACTTGTAGCCAAATACTAATCTCACAAACTCCACAGAAGTTAACTAACACCATCTGTGGCAGTTTTTACTGCAAATTACCACAAGATGTGAAATGTTTCTCAGTGATTAGTAGAGCCTTGTTATGGGAATAGTGTCACAAGGCCTTCTTGCACCATGGCTCTCATTTCCAGATGTCTGTGTTTTAGATATATAGGAAAGGATGCTTGATTATATCTCTTTAGTAAAAAGGAAGATTCTTCTTCTCAGTGTGCCTTGAATGTTAACGCAAAACAGAAATGAAAGAAATTAAAACAAGCAGCACGAGTAGTGCATATGTAAGTAAAAAGTTTTCTCTATCACAAATCTACTCCCCAGATGCCAAAAAGCCATTTTTATCTGTCCCCTCCTGCTTGTTCTTAGGGTCTGTTTCCCTCTCCCTTGATCTTGCAGTACTACTTTGGATAAGTAGAAGAAAGCAGAAAGTATTTGGAGGGGGAAGAACCCCACCTCAGCAACAAGCAGACCAAAACAGTGAGAACAGGAAAAAAGACACGAACAATCAGTGAGTCCAGAGGAGAGTCACCGAAATCATTAAAGGGATGGATCCCATCTTCCAGGGGAAAGGCTGAGAGAATTGGGATTGTTCAGCCTAGAGAAGAGAAAGCTTTGAGGTGACTTAATTGCAGCCTTCTGCTACCCGAAGGGTGCCTACAAGAAAGATGGAGAGAGACTTTTTACAAGGGTAGGTAGTGACAGGACAAGGGAAAGTGGCTTCAAACTGAAAAAGGGCAGGTTTTGCTTGGATATTAGGAAGAAAATGTTTTCTGTGAGGGTGGTGAGCCTCTGGAACATGTCTAGAGAAGCTTTGAATGCCCCATCCCTGGAGGTGCTCGAGGATGGGGCTATGTGCAACCTGGTCTGGTGGGAGATGTCCTTGCCCATGGCAGAGGGTCTGTAAATAAATGATCTTTGAGATCCCTTCCAATCCAAACCATTTTGTGATTGTGTGATTTGTTAGACTGTTACCCCCTAACTTTTATACCTGCAGGACAGTATTTTCTTACAGCTCCATCCTCCTTTTGTCTGTTTTAAGACCATTGATTGGCACTTCCCTTTAGTCCTGGCAATTGCTTCTTGCCTATTGCGTAGCATTTGGCACTTTTCTAGAGAGGAGGCTGTGGACAGGAGAGCACCTTTTGAATCTGAGTGGGCACAAATGTGCTTTCTACAACATTCAAAATCACCAGAAAATAGCAACTTAAGATTTATAATTATGTTCTCCAGAGGCATTTACTAACCCTGGCAGACAGAATATGTTTCTGAGAGCTTCCCTTTTTGGGGAGCAAGACTATGCATTTATTTTGCTTGGGTTTTTTTATGATTAAGCTTCTTAAGATAGTGGGTCTTGTGCTGACCTACCACTACAAGAACTTCCTCTTTCCACTGTTCATCTAAGAAGAAGCAGTTCCTGACTTGTGTATTTGGGAATCTCACCATCTTAGATAATGAAAAAAATTGACTGATCGTTAAAAAGCTTGGATTTTTCTTTTTGGTACATTTTTTCATTACTTAGAAAATGGCTAAATTATTGTATTCTTCCCTAGAATCTTATTGCTCGCTGACATGGCCATTAGAGGCTGAGATGGTGAACAGCATATGAAAGGAAAGACTGACCTAATTAGAAAATAAATGAGGACAAGGGAAAAAAGATTCTCTTTTGATATGAGCACCCTTAGTATAATAAAAACAATAAAAACATGTTTAATTGCAAATGCTCAACTTTTTCTTCTGCTAGCAGCTTTTTAATAGTGAGCTGTATTTTAAATCTGAGGGGTTTGAAATCTTCCAGGATAGAAGCAATTTGTCAAATACTTGCAATTTAAATAAAAAAGAAGAAAAAGTACAAACTCTTCAGTATTGTCCAGAACCATTAAAGCTGAGTGCTGGAGGTACCCTGCAAGTGTAAAAGAAAAAGAAAAAAAACCCACATAATTTTTATTGCTTTAGGAACAAATATGGAAGGATATGTGAATGGATGGTAAGAATGAAAAGCTGTCCCTGAAGCCTGATGGGAGTTTAATCTCTTTTGATACCCTCAAAACTATGTAAGCCTTTTCCATGAATATTTCATTGGTTTTTAAAAGGAAAATTATCATGATTCTAATACACCACATGTTTTTAAAAAATGTTTTCAAAATACTTCTTTCATAACTTCCCTACATCCTTTACCAGTAGCCCACTGAAATATATAAAAGGTTAATAAAAGGTTAATGAATGCTACACAAAAGGTTAATAAAAGTCTGAATAAATCAAGAATTTGATATATTCTTTTGATGTCAGTGAAAAAATTCTGTTCTGGTTTGCAATCAATGGGATCAGTGACTTATATGGGACCACAAATGGACTACAGGTTCATATTCATTTATCATTCTGAGTGTACTTTGAGTTTTCCAGGAAAGGTGAAATTTAAAACATCTGTAATAGCTATGTATATGCAAGTGACTAGATGGCTCATGGGATAGGAGATCTAAAATAATAACCATTTTCTCTTTATGTCAGTTGCTTACACTCGGCTGCCAATTGCCATTCAGAGGGCACTTGTGAGGAAGAATTTACTGTGTTTCCTAAATAAATAGCAGTTTTCCACAGCATGGAAAATTATCCATGCCAACACATTGGTTGCTACCTTACTAACTTGCACAGCTAATGAAAATAATCTAGAGAGGAGCAATGACAAGTACCTTTGTTTTATTTAGCTGTTGAACATTCTTAGTGAATAAACAGAAGACATCTCGAGTGGTTAGTTCCCTTGGTATTGGAGAAATCAGATGCAGTACCAGTGCAGAAGAAACTGCTGGGCAGATTATCACTGTTTCAGATTCTTTATTTGTAACATTGCTAATCTGATTTTTTCTGAGTGCTAGAAAATTTCAGAAGACTATTTATGTTTGTACCTTTGCGCAGGAGATGATAAAGAAATGACAGGCTAATGTGTCTGACCTCTTTTGAGCTTTACCTTCAGTGTATTGTTGAAAAAGATTTTGGTTCTATTAGGGCAGCAAATAAAGCCAAATTTCAGAACAGACCCTCAGATTAAATACCATATACTTATGGTTTTGTTGTGCACTTATTGGCAGGTATTGTCTGAGGTACAGAATGTGAATGCGTCCCTCCATAGCCTCACTGTCTTCTTCCTTTTCCTCTTTTCCATACTTTGACATTTAGAATATGTCCTTAGGGACAGAGATTGTCACATCATGATATTCCTTTTATGAGGCCTGATCTTTGCTACCTCCTTTCCCTTTTAAGGTTTCTTTCCCTTCTTTCCCTTTATGGTTTTTGGGTGTTCTGTGACTCCATCTGGTCCTCCCTCCCATTGTCTCCAGTGTTCTGCACAGGACATGAGTTTCTGTAAACAGTGCAGCTTGAAATGAGACAAAAAATTCAGGCCTTAATTTCAAACTGGAGCCAGATGGTTTAGCAACTCAAAAGTTATTGTTTCAATACAGTTTTTGTTTTAAAGCACAGTAAAAACTGCCTAGCAAGGTGTCTTGAATTTTCTTACAGGTTGTGGACTCCCCATCCTTGGACGTGTTCAAGACCAGGCTGGATGAGGCTCTGAGTAAACTGGTCTAGTGGAAAGTTCCCTGCCCATGGCAGAGGATTTGGAACCAGGTGATCTTTAATGTCCGTTTCAATCCAAAAACTTCTCTGATTCTACTGCAGAGGAAGTGGAAGTAAAAATTAAGTAGTGATACAGCAAGGCTTTACCTTTGATGGCTGACTCTTCTGTCACATGGCTGCTGTAAGGCAAAAATCAGTGCAGGCCTAAGCAGATGTCACTTTTCAGGTTGATCCAGGTAGTCCAGCAATGAAGTCCCACTCCTGGCCCTGCACAGCGCCACCCCCAAGAGCCACACCCTGTGCCTGAGAGCGTTGTCCAAACGCTTCTTGATCTCTGGCAACCTTGGGGCTGTGACCACTTCCCTGGGGAGCCTGTTCCAGTGCCTGACCACCCTCTAGGTGAAGAACTTTTTCTCTCTCATGCAGGGCTTCTAAGCAAAAGCACCCTGTGGGCTCCAGCAGTCCTCAGGATCGTCAGGTCAGCAATGCCCTAAACCACGGAAGTGTTTCTAAAGTATGTACATAACATGCACTAAGACTGGGCTCTCTTTTTGCTTTTTTTCTGTCCATTCAACCAGCAACAGGCATTCTGATAGTGACTACAAATCACCTCCAGAATGATGAGTTGCATCTTCATGTTCTTTCAGAACAAGATTTTGAGAGGAGGGGTCACACTTGACAGGTTTTCCATGTGTCATTTGATTTTACTGATACACTTGATGGGCAGCTGACAAGTTTAGATAGAAGTTATGGCCATAATGCATTTATCTCAATCAGCTGTTATCAAATTGTGTTTAAGTATGTTAATCAACTTAAAAAAAATTTAGGTAGAATCTTATGTATAGTCGCAAACATGTGGAGTTACTGTAGATAAATAATTTTTGAAATTATGTGTCACAGTGCTTATATTAACATACACAGGTACTTGCATCTTAATTACACAAGTTTCTGCTAAATGATTTTAAATTAGTGTAGGAAATTAGCATTTCAGCTACACCTTCCTAATTTAGTCTAACAAAATATGGCCAAGAATTTCCTTACATTCATTGCTTTATAGTGCAACACAGAACTCTTCCAGAATTGGTAATTCATTTCATATAATCACAGTTATGCAGAAAAATTATGCAAATTTAAATGGAAATACTCTTTTTAAAATCCACTTAAAAAAAAAAGAGTCAGTGTATGTAGATAGTAGTTATTTTTCCAAATCTATCACTTCATTAGTTTAAAACCAAAAATCCCAAATACAACTGTTTCCATACACCCAAGCTGCTTAGATAGGACCATTTTATTTTAAATATTGTAAAGCCAGTTCTGAAGGACACCACCCTCATAGGCTTTAAATACAAAAGTATCAGACTAAGAAGAGTGACTTTCTGAAGTCTGGGTGTGAGAAAGCTGACGGTGACATATTTCTGTGTCAAAGATGAACAAATACAAGAACTTAAAATTCAAAGCACCAGCAATCTCACACATAATTTTATTTATTTTTTACTTTTTTATTAAGGATATAAAAGATTCAAATGTCAGAACTATAATGTTGGAACTGTTTATAATGTCAAGTGATGCATGTTACATATTCTTTCTATATTCCATTGATCAGCCAGAACCTGGGATAATAATAGTAGGTGATGGAGTACATTTCATGTGCAAATGGACATGGATTTGAAGTGAATTTGGAAAAAAACTCTTTCATATTGAAGTCTTAATAACTGTTTTGTTCAACTTGCACCAATCCTTGCACAAATTGTTTTGCTTATTTCTGATGTTTTTAACAGTAATTAGTATTAGTGTGATTCCTGCAGGGCATTGTCAGGCAAGGAGAACTTAGTCTTATGATATAATATAGTAATTTGATGAAACTTGTTACAGACTTGAGAGAGAATCAATCCTCATAGAACCAGAAAGAGCTATAGTTTTCCCTTTGCACACATTTCATGCCATTCCATTTCAACTCATAGAATTAGTCTTGTTATTTACAAAGTAAGGTTGTGCTTTGGGCTTGCTTTCCTTTAAAAATGAAGAATATGTGATCATGCCATCTGCAAATGCCTTCCCTGCAGTCCTGGCTACCACCTTAAGAGACAATTGCAAGCCAGTTTGACAGGAGATAGAAATCTCAGACTCGATTGCCTAAAAGCTTTCACCCAGGTATTTGGGCAGGGCAAAGATACCTAAATTAGTCAGGGAAAGGCTGTCTATTTTGCAGAAGTACAAGTTACCCTATATGTCTTACCTTTTGTCTCATGCAGCTGTGGCAAAGAGCCCAGTAAAAACATTTTTTTGCAACGGAGGACATACAAGTCAAAGGGCATAAGTCTCTGGGAGTGCTTACAAAATTATTTGGGTTTTGTTATTCTTTGAACTTCTAATTTTACTTTACAATGGCAACAAAATTTAATTCCAATGCATTCATAAAAGGTTAATTTGAAAGGACAGTGGCTGAGCCCTGGAAAAAACATCAAAATACCACATTATTTTAATTAACAAATATAATAAAATCAAGAGTAGTAGAGAGCTTGCTAAGGACGATACACATCTTGGGAATACTAAGCTAACTAAAGTGTTTCCCAGAGAACTTAATCCAATTTTGAGTACTGATTAGAGCAAATGTTAAGTTAATACAAAGCAGGCTTTGTTCTTAATTCATCTGGATAGAACACAGTCCTACCTAAAAGTTTATGCCCACACTTTAGACAGTAGGTTAAAGAACACATTATTAAAATAAAAAATTAACTTTTGTCTTCTAGAAAAGTTGGAGTTTACATTATTTTCTTTTTTTTTTTGATTAGTCTGAATAGAAGAGAATTTGCTGTTTTCAGTGTGGATAGTGGTAATTCTCTTCATAGTATGAGACTGTGTTTTGGAATTGTGACTAAAACAATACTGATAACACAAAGATGCTTTCATTACTGCTGAGAAGCACTTGCACACTGACAAGTCCTTTTCTGCCTCTCATCCCACCCCACCAGTGATGGGCTGGGGGTGCACAAGGAGCTGTGAGGGGACAGAGCCAGGACAGCTGGCCCCAAGCGACCACAGGGACCGCCCACACTATGTGGAGTCATGCTCTGCATATAAAGCTGTGTGAGAAGAAGGGAGGGAGGGGATGTTCAAAGTGATGGCATTTGTCTTCTCAAGTCACCCTTATGCTTGATGGATCCATGCTTTTCATGGATATGGCTGAACATCTTCCTGCCTGTGGGACACGGTGAATGAATTCCTTGCTTTGCTTTGCTTGCTTGAATTTTCTTTCCATATTAAACTGTCATTATCTCAGCCCACAAATTATCTCACTTTCACTCTTCCAATTTTCTTCTCCATCCCACTCCCACTCCCCTAGTAAGTGAGCAGCTAGCCAGGATTTGACCACATGTTCATAGAGATCAAATAAGTTACTTTTACTGCATCAAATACCTTTTCTATTATATGCAGGCAAAAGTTGTTGTTTTGTTGTTTTATTTCTTTCTGTGGCTGCCACAGTCATTAGCAAGGGAAAGAATAAAGAAAATAAAAGGAGATAGATGAAGAGTGAAAATTCTTACTCCTGGAGAAGGCTGCTCAGTATTGCCCGGGCAGGCTTTGACAACATCAAGCTCTCTGAATATATCAAATATTATCTTCCTTGAAGTGATGACACAGAGACCACCTCCATGACTGGATCCTTCAGACGCTGTTTCTCCTGCCGTTTTGTATGACTTTGAGTACGTTGGAAAGGTCAAAACTTTTCGTAATCAGTTCCATTAGGTCCTCGTCTTTTTCCACACCATTGATAAACTCTTCTAAAGTCAGTTCCCCTAAAAGAAAGTCAGATACTCTTTAGAAACTGGGAAACCCAGCAATCTCTCTAGTGAACAAAAGACCATTCGTACCAGATTGAATCCCTTGTGAAAGTTGTTGATGGGCAAATGCAGGTAGAGTATCAGCTAATGTTTTCTCACTTTGCATCAGTCTTTAGATCCTAGAACTCAGACTCACTCGTTTTTCTGTTAAAACAGGTCAAACACAGCTTTCAGTGAAGTCTGAGACAATCATTTAAGTGCTCATAAATATGCGTAAATGGGCTTTAATGATGCCTGTGTCAGGGCTGAATCTGGATGTACTGGCCACTTCTCACTGAGGTAACTGGAATTTATCTTAGAGCTGGTTCTAAAAGGGTGTGATTTGCTAAGGATTGGTGGTCATAATCCCTGTGTTGACTACTTGGATTGTTTAGAGCCTTTGTCAGATGTAGAAAAAAAAATCAGCTAAGTGGTTTGATAGATAAATTCCTCCAAGGAACTGAAATGGCCATTTAGAATGTGATTTTTTTGGGCTTATGTCAAAATCAGCTAATAACTTGGAAATTTCAAGACAACAATAAAATCTCTTTTTGAGATTTGAAGAGCAGGAATATTGTTTAGTGTTCTTCCTCTTTTCCTGCTCTTTTCCCTGTCAGCAAAGGCCGGTTCTAGGCACGCGTCTGTTTGCATAGTACACAGAAATGTCCACAGTTCTCTGTCTGGGGATTATTCCAGGGATACTGTTTTACCTTGAGAGGAGAAATAAATCTTGCTTTAATAAGAAGAGCCAGATTGTTTCTTCTGAGAATGGTTTAAAGTTTCTTATTAAATTCACAACAATGAATGATTTTTCAGTAAAATTAGAAATGACAAGGGCCAGGCAGGGACGAAAATAGCAGGATAAGTTAAGGCCCCAGGGTGCAGGGAAACAGCAATTCCAGTCGTGTATGTCTGGTGAATGGTTAGCATGCTTTTGGCTGTTTTCAGGTTTAAGTACTCCCTGTAGAGGTTTTTTTGTGTCTTGGTTTTTGTCCATGGCAGGCTTGGAAACTTCATCTAATATGAAAAAGGAAAACGATCAGCATTTGAAAAATGTGAAAACCACCTTCTAGCCATAGTCAGTAAGGTTTGCTTTCTGTTTAGTCACATATGTCCTTGCTACACTAGTGACAGGCTCATATAAAGAGGAAAGTCATCATTTGACAAAAGTCCTGGTTCTTAGGCTTCAATGAAAGTACTAAGACCCTCTCCAGGAGTTGGCATGCAGAACCCTGAGGAAGTTTTTACTTCTTTTTTCAATAACAGCCTATATAATCATTCCACAAGCAGACTCAGAACACGCCATCTCTGTACACTCGCATGCATCATCCTGCTTCATCACTCATCCACCCACTTCCTCTGAACTCTCCTCCTATCCCAGACACTCCTCTTAGTTCCCCTCTCCTTCCCTCTGGATTGCCTTTGACTCAGGTCTTTGGGTGAATGGGGTTCCTGGACTCATCACGTGGACATGTTGAGCCATTTTCCTGCTTATTCAGGTCAACTGCTCTTGGATTCTCTCCTCTTGATCCCAAGCTGTACATTTTGAGGTGCCAATAGCAGGCACCTCACTGGCAGGCCCAGACTCACTGCTGCTGTGGTGGGCCTCAGCTTTCTGTGAGATAATGAAAATAAATTGCAAAAAACCAGAGGATTTCTTTACAACCCATGGGATTATTTATTGTATATTAATGTAAGGAAGGACTTTGCAATTTATTTGTCTATTTGCACTTTTCTTTAATAAGCTACAGGGAGGCAGCATAGTTGAAGCTAAACTTGGTAAAACTTGGCCCATTCCTCAGGTCGAGCTAGACCTGTTGTTTTCCAGCAATTTAAAAACGAAGAAATTATGGAAAATAAAGTGGAACCACTATGAAGAGAATCCTGAATATGTCATGATCTGGATTTTCCTTGCTAAAATGTATGGCACAAATGATGGTCTAGCTCAGATGCAATTATTACTTGCCAGTAAACGTATGGTCAAAGCAGTGAATAATCACAGAATTTGGGTTAGATTTTGACTGTTATTTGGACTCCTTTCATAATTTGTCTTCACCAAAGAGTGGGCCAAGGAGGTGGGTCAAAGAAATCTTCCACTAAGGCATCCTCCGCATGCATCACAAGACCACTGTTTATACTCTGATTATATATTGTAAACAACTTTTTGAAAGAGTAAGCTCAATACACTAAATAAGACCATAAAAATGCCCCTCCCTTTGCCAAACTGCCCAAAATTCCTGTCTGTGACCTGACTTTGCTCTGTTTTGCTTTCCTAATGTTCCTAATTTATCAATGATTGCAGCAATTGCTGTAAAATGTAGTTGCCAGTGGAAGGAGTATCTTCATGACTAGAAGTATGAGGGAGGACATTCATCCATAAATTTCCAGTTAGAAACAACTCTGAAGCAGTGAAATAAAATTATAGTTTTCCAATGCAAGACCAATTGGCTTAATTTAGTATCTTGAGGAAAAAAACAGGAGCATGTATCTTAGCATGTGTTGACAGTCAGCCTTCAAGGGACATCCAATATGCTCACCAGTCTTTAGAACATGCTACAGCATGTGCAACCATGCATCCTATTTGGTTTTTTCAAGGGATTTAAAATAGATTATAGCAACACAAATATGTTACTCCCCCTCTGCCAATCACACTTTCATTTTGCTGTGCAACCTGAGAACTGGCATTTTGGATGAATGATGCAGGACCTGTTTTTACTGCATGTAATTACTGCATGCAATTTCTTTGTCAGTTGACTTACACTTCACTGTAAAGCTGAAGTAAAATAAGGGCAAAGAAGAGCAGATTCAGGCTTTCAGTTATCTAAACCAGTCATCCTTCAGTTGCATGTTCAAATCCCTTCTTGCAGAGGAGTCCCCACCAATGCCAACAAAACCTAGATTCTTACCATCATTGTTAACATCTATCTTCTGAAATATCATGTTTGTGAACTCTTCAGCACTCATGTTGGTGTAGCCATTAATAGCCTGGATTGCCTGAGGGCAGAAACATAGGACGTTCTTTCAGAGTTTTTCCCATCAACTGGCAGAAGCAGTACTTAAAGTGCAACTCTTAGTTCACAAGCCCTTTCAAAAATCACTAAATAAATAGCTATTTCAAGTAAATCTTCAGTAATAAGGACTGGAAATTTAATTAACATAACAGAGGCTTGCAATTACAGACTAATTTGCATGTCTCTGAAGGTCTGAAGAACCCTGTGGCACCTCTGCTCTGTAATTCACTTTAGATTCCCCATCAGCATTTTTATCTGGCCCTGGAGAGTTCCATGCCTTCAGAGAGTGCCCTTTGGTCTGTGATTTAAATGCAGTATTGTTTTTCCCAGCTGAAAGCACATGCAGAGAAAGCCTAAGTCATTTTTCTATTAAGACATGTTTAATTTAGTAATCACAAATAAAATCAGACCAGCAGTCCTGGAAGTTGGCAGAGTTTAGTTGTCCTCCAGAGAAGTTAAGAAAACCAGAAGAATCCCCTCTACAGTTTTGTTTTGTTTTATTTTGGTTTGGTTTTTTTTTTGTTTTGTTTTTTTTTTTTTTTTAATGGTGAAAGGACTCAAAATTTGGAGTAAAGGTATAAATATATATTTTTTTGCAAAATTGTGTCCCATTGACTAGGAAAATACGTGCATATATAAACATGCATATGCATTATATAATGGGCATACTCTAGAATTTGGTTTTCTGCACTTGAATTATCTTGAGGTGAACTATGTTATGTAAGGTAAATCATTGTATGTGCCACTTGTTTCTTTTGGTGTCTCTTTCCAAATATTATATTAGACCTCACATTTCGAAACAATGTAAGTTAAACCTATTCACCACTGATATAGAATTCTTGACCAAATAAAATCATAAAAATGCCCCCTCCGAATGTTCCAAATTCCTGTCTGTTTCACAAAGCAGCAATAATTTTACAAAAATAGTTACATAAACTTGGTTCTATTACTAATTTATACTTTAGGTACTTTTGGTGTTTTATGTGTCTGATCATCCTGCACTCTTCAGTGGAAAGTTATATCCCTTCCACAGTTAAATTTATTGCAGTGCCAAGAGTAAAGCAGTGGTTCCTGAAGTATGTGCATCACTGACTACTACAGAAGCCCCTTAAATGGTAAAATACTGGGCACTGAAAGGGTGCATGGTTATCTGGAAGGAGTTTTGATGGTTGGTAGTGATATACTGGTGCATAGTTTGCATAGCTGTAGAGACAGATTTCATTTTAATAGCACTTCTGTGTTTCTAAATTAATGTTTCAGATACGACACATCTTTTTAGACAAGCCCTTGTTTACTGATGCTTATTATAAGTTGGGCACCCCTTTATGGCTGTGTTGGGCCCACCTAGGTCAATGACTTAGGCAGGTCTTAAAGTTCTTATACTCCAAAAGAGATGGAAACGCACAGAGGTCTAAACTGGTTTTAAAACCAGGTAAGTTAAAAAAGAAATATTCTTTACATTGAAAGAATTTTAATTTTAATTCCCATTTTGGATAAAGCCCCAGAAAAAACACTATTGACTCATTGGCTCTGGATGAAAATTAATGGAGAATATTTGCAAAAGTCTCAAAGAAGAAATATAGAAGATTCATCCTCTCCTTTTATATTTAGAAAGCTACTCTGTAGGTGATCAACTTTATTTGTTTGACCCAGTAGCCCCATCTGGCTCCAGTTCCTTTCAGTTTTGGCAGCAGCTATTTAAAGTCTCTAACAGTGACTGGCTTGGCACCAGCAGTAATGCAGAATACAGGAAAAGGACATTCCTTGTTTGTTATGACATTAAAACTCTATTTAGGTTTGATGCTCCCTGCAGCAAAACTTTGATCTGTAGTGAATCCTGTACATTTAGGGGGCAGTATTGAGTCATATATATTTGTAAGGAGCCCTAACATACCTTTTGGATGGAAGCAGTTAATGGAGAGCACAATGTTATTTCATTAGAGCAAATTGAAAATTATGAAGATAATTTTAAAGAAAGAATTGCACTTCTTTGGTTTTACAGGTTGGAAGTGGACCCATTTTCTACAAAATTTTGGAAGTATTTTTATCCAAATATCACTGTGTGATTTAATAGTAAAATTATATTTCCATTATTTTATTTTAAAATGGGGCTAATGGCATTTGGTAAGCAAATCTAAAAGCCTTTCATAAAATTAAAATATTGTAATATTTTGATGATGTCTATATTTTTCTACTTGCAGTAAGATGAGTTTGAGAAGCCAGTTTTCCACAATAGCCAGGCACATATACCTGTAACCATCTGTTTTATTCATTATGCTGCTACAGTTCTACCCTACCTTATAGTATATTTTATCACACTAATGTCTCTACTGTTTCTACAGTATTTCACTTTCAGTAAAGTATTTTATCTGTAGAACTAGGGTTTAAAGTAAAATACTACTTAGATGTGTTCAATAAGGAAGAAACTAATGTCAGGAGTGTCACTACTAGTCACTGTTAATTCTGGTTTTACAACCATGAAGCATTAGATGAAGTACTGACAATCCATTTACAGCACATGATGAACCACTATTTCAGGGGCAATGCACTATATCAAATTCTCTTGCTATTGGTCATAACTTGCTTACCCTGAATATGCTTAATAGTTCTTTTTTGTCAATGCATCCATTTCCATCAGCATCGTATAGCTTGAAATACCATTTCAATTTTTGGTCAATTTTCCCTCGTATAACCAAATTTATTGCAGCTATGAACTCCAAGAAGTCTATAAATCCGTCCTAAGAGAGAAAGAGGGAGAGAAAAAAACACACCTATTTAACAACACTGGTTTTCTTTTCTTTCTGGAAATTGCACAGAAACAGGTCATCAAATTCCATACAACACACATTGATTTATGAAGCACCTTAACATAGAAATCTTCTCTGGTATCTAAAAAGGATAAAAGGATGCACTCAACTGGAAGAGCTATAGGAAGAGGTGTTTGGAAGGACAGTTTTGTTCTCCCCTGAAATCTGGGGATTGTGGAAGTGAGGGGCAAATCTGTTCTGAGCAATTGTTATTGACAGTTTTTAAGAAAAGAGACAGTTTTGTGGCAGACTGCCACATGAAAAAGAGGAGTTTGGGATATCTGGTTTGGTATAAACGAGATAGCTACAGTGGAGCTGTTCACATCTATTCTGCAGAACTATGTATGATTTCCAGGGCCACAGAACTGTTCCAGGTGTTATTCATCTGAGAGATCATGTAATAAGTGATTTAAAATTGTAACCAATACTCTGGCATGAACCCTAAGTACTGTGGTTTATCCAAATAAAAATCAAGTCTCTCTGACAAACATTTTGCATGGGATACAAAGCCTTCAAGGCATAAGCCAGTCTGTAAATATTGAGGATTGGGGATATTCACAGGGAGACAGTATTTCAGATTGATTTCAGATAATTTTCTTAGTGCTTTGCTCAAGCTACTGATAGAAGCCTGTGAAGGACAGGCCTTCATAGTCAGGTTCTTCTGTTTCTGTAAAAATGTGGTTAGGATGGAAGAAACAGTTGCTGAATTTGGATCATACTTGTTTCTCATGTGCATGCAAAAAGAATTAACAACAGGTAAATTTAGTCTTGTGATCAGAATCCAATTGATCAGAATCCAACTGCTCAGAAAACCTTGGAAAGACTTGTTAGTTTCAGATGGCCTTTGACTGAAAAGAGAAGGTTGGATTAGTATCCAGTAGGTTTAGCATGTTAATTAGTTTTATTGTCATATATCAACAGACATCTTGCCAGTTGAAGTTTACAATCAGCAGACATTAATCAGTCCTCAATATTGTATTACAGGAAAAGAAGACCTGTAAGGATTCGATGTGACTCATTGCCAAAATCAGAATCCTAAAATCATTTCGGTTGGAAAAGACCCTTAAGGTCACCAGGTCCAACAGTTAACCCAGAACTTCCAAGTCCATCACTAAACTGTGTCCCTAAATGCCACACCTTACATGTCTTTTGAAGACCTCCAGGCACTATCAGTATATTTGTGTGACAAGGAACCAAACGTGAGCATGCAAAGAATGATGGCCAACAGGAATTTATAAGGGCTAGAATATACCGAAATGGAGAGCTCTTCTGACCAACCTTCCATTGAAGACCAAAATGCCTAAAACCATCCCCACACATCTACCTACCTAGATTGAACCACAACAGATTGTAGAAGTGAATGTAGGTTCTCAAAGACTGGACATATTTTTTTAAATAGGAGTCCATCTTCTTTTTTTTTTTTTTTTTTCTTTTCTTCATTCTTCTTTTAGATTCCTCACAATTGTGCCCCATAATACTGATCTGGGTCAGAGCTCCTGGGAGCCCCTTGTAGTGCTTGTTTTGATTTCTGAGCAAGGCTGATCAGCAGAGTGGCACCTATGAGATAAATCCAATGGATTCAAACACTGGATTCAGCCTTCATGCAGAAGTGGTGTGTGCGTAAGTCGTGCAGACTGACCATTGCTTCACAGACCCTCTGCAGGTTCTCTGGTGGTTGCTTGTTTTACTCTAATTGCAATCACAAGCAAATGCAGCAAAGACACCATTCAACCACTGTTTAAGATTAGATGAAATTTGACAGTAACTACATATAATTTTCAAACAAAATTAGGCCCCATATTAGAAGCAGATGCTTAACCAAAAATGACATATCACACACTACAAACTTAATCTTCTTTTTGGCACACTGGCTTTAATTTCCATTTTGCAAGTGTTATTTCAAGAAGGATCTCATAAAGTATTTTACTGGAGGTCAAAATGTATTTTGTTGATTGCATTTCCATCATCTAATTTGATATATCTATTAAGAATGTGGTCAAATGCATTTCACATTGCTGCTTTTTTACGGCATTTCATACTGCTTATAGCCACTACAGATTAATTTTAGGATTGCTGGATGTCCATGACCAGATTAATTTTCTTCTTACTCCCTTACATTTCACTTGGGATTTTGGAAAATATTATTTTTTGCTTTCTTTCTGCATCTTGGTGTCACTATTGTTGCTCTGACAGAACACCAGATTTCTGGACAATGTAATAACCAATCTAATGTGTTTGGGTATGTAATTCTGATCTGGTGGATTATATGGCCTGTCCCAAACAGGAGGGGACTGAAAGCCAGGGTCAAAAAACTCCCACTTCTGAAAAACACCTGGGAGAAATCACAGTTGTCAGGAAAGCCCTTGCCACTTTCTGCAGTTGTGCAAAAACTACTAGTGACATGGTAGCTAGCAGCCAGTTTCTATTTCTCAGGAATAGAGATACTGAGAAGACTTAGACATGTTTGTCTACTTGATGTGGAACCAGAAGCATTTCATAAACACATTGATGAGAAATGTAATGTTTTCCTTTCTACACCAAAAAACATACACTGTAGGTAAAAAAGAAAACATTTATGGGATGCAGAAGGCTACAGTGATCTTGTTGCACATATACAGAACTTTCTGAGATAAAGAGAATACTGCGGTTTTTACAGTAGTATCTCAAAACACTACATTAAACAGTGAAAAACATCATAACAACAACCTAATAAGATCATCCTGTCGTTCTGTGAGTACAGCAGATAATGCAATAAATATGTTACGATGTTATTAAAAGAATACTGCTGTGCTGATTTACCCATCTGCTGTTCTATAATAAGTCTCAGTACAAGTATCTAGGTAGATCCTTATGTATCTATGGGCTCTGTAGAACACCTCTCTGCAGCATGCACAGCAATGTATCTGTTGCCTGTTAGGAAGTCATTAATTCACAAGCAAAGGGCTACTGTAAGAATAATAAAATAAATTTTAAAATAATGTCCAACTACATAATAAGCAGAGCTGATTAGCAGTGGTGGAAGATGCAAATTATTTACTTTTGGTGTTTATCTCTGTAATTGTCAAATTTTGTAATATTTTTATTAAATGGAATTAATGCTAGTGAAACCTGCTTATTCATCAAGTTAGGATACAAGACAAATTTGGCTGTGTGAAGGTTTCTTTTCCAGGTCTGTATGGTGCCAGCTCTGCCTTCCTTGCCGTGGGCACCTGTAGGGATGGTGAAGTCCTGCACCCTTCCCTGCCCAAATGAACAGAGGCACGTGGACTCAGTTCACAGGGTACCCTTCTGGGTATAATGTAAAATAGAGGGACAGAACTCTCCTCATGTGGTTCTGAGGAGAGGGCTGGAGACATACCAAAAAAAAAGGGTTCAGAACTCCTTTTATATGCCCCAAAGTCTTCTATATTTCTATACATAGTAGGCTTAATAAAAATGTAGACCTATTTTTATTCTTTTAACAGCTTGACTGGATGAACTAGAAGTTTAAGGACACTTTAGGGTCATGCATGTGTTTGTGCCATTTGATACTGTGCTTTTGTAACTTGTTTTGCTTTTGCTGATGAGAGATTTTTTTAAGCCACTTGCAACAGATTGATTCACACAACAAAGACAAAAAGAGGCTCCAAAAATGGAAGAAGAGCTTGCTGATGCTATAAATTGGTCCTCAGGGCAGTGTCATTCATGACTGCCTAGGGCCCGGAGCCTATTTCAGTTTTTCATTAGCTACTGGATCTCCTGAGGAAAAAGGAATTTAATTTTTTCCTTTTATGAGAGGTTTTTGCTTCAGGCTGTCAGTCTACCTACCTTTACTGGACGCTTCTCGCCGTTATTTGGGGAGGACAGAGATGTGTGTCCCCTGGGGCAAAGCTGGGCAGGGCGGGGCTGCCGCATTATACAACGGCCATTAATACCCCAGCCCTGGAGCTGTAGGAGGGCATTACTCTTTGTCTCCCTCATCACTGCTAATCTTCACAGATCCTTAAAAAACTCAGGACTTCAACTGTAGGGATTAAAAACAATCGACTTGTCAGCCGTGAATACACAGCTGACCTGAAACAGCATGGTTATCCAAGGCTGTGCTAGAGTGATCTGAACTTGCTGTTTTGGCTGCCTAGCTCTTCCCTGGGAGCGGTTTTCTGGCAGTGACAGGGATCCCCTACAGGAATAGTCAGCCATCTCATGCCACATGCTGTGGCTAGGCATGTGGAAAGGGACAATTTCTGTCCCAGAAAACCCTATGATGAGTGAATTTATCATCATCTTACTTGGACCACTGTGGTCGCTACCAAGAGTCTATACACAATAAGTAGTGCCTCGTTTCCAAAATTTGTTCCTGCAAAAATCTCTAAACTCAATACGACAGCAAGAGAATAGCTCAAATTGTTCATCAGGATTAGTAAGTGTGCAAACATAGACGGCCCAGGTATTTCAAACCTAGGGCTTAGGTCATTAAGCCACCTTCTTTCCCAACCGCCTGTGTTTCAGAATAGTCCTTAAACCTCTTAAGGGGGAGGGAGGAGGCACGGATCAAACAGCTCAGAATAACTGTGAAATTTATAGCTAATCCTACGTGCTTCTTTCTTTCTCTCTGGGTCCAATTTCAATTATAGCACTGCTTTCTTTGCCCTCAGAAACCTAAAGGAGGATTCATTTCACTCCATTTCTTCTTCCCCCATTTCATAGAATCAGAGACTTATAGAATCATGTTGGTTGGAAAAGGCCTCAAAGATCATTGAATCCAACTATCCTGGGTTTGTTTTTGCTTCTGAGTATTTTCATCTGTTACTCAGAGATTGCACGTGCAATTACTGAAGAAATAAAGCTACTTGTAACTCTGTTACTTTGATTCTTCCCTAGGATCTTATATTGGAGTTTGGGCTTGGCCAGATTCACGTTTCATAAGTAACAGAACTGGCATTTGTCATGGGGCAGGGGAGACCTTAGCAAGCAAAGATTATTAAATAAGGATGAAGATAAAGCAGGGAATTAGGAGCTGCAGATTGTAAGTGGTTTTGTAATCATTGCATTCTCACTGTTATGTAAAGGGATGAGGCTGTATTCACCAGGCCATTACACAAGGTTCTACTTTGCCCAGATGAAGAGAACATGCAAGGTTTGGGGACTTAGGAGTTACCAGGACATCTGCATTGGATGAGTTGGAAATGCAGAGCCAGCTATGTGTGCTGGCTCTCAGACTGATAGGCTACCCTGGTAAAACCCAAAATGTTAAGATGACAAACAATTTTATTTCTTTAAAATTAACAACTACTCTCTGCCATCATTAACAATTTTCTTTCAAGATTACTGGAGAAGACAGGGAAGTCACAAGGCTGAGGCATCTGCCCAGGAAGACTGTACTGAAAAGACCAAGCCCTCTACCATCCTCTCCTGGATGCTGGGGTTTAGCTTTCTGCACTCCTAATTTTGAGACTTTGCCTGTGTTTTTAGGAACATCTTTCCCAAATTAAAGCAGTAGGCAAGAGAGGAAAAACACCAAAAAATACAGCCATAACAACTTAACACATTTTCCAGCAAATTCCTTGCTGCTAACCCTAGCAGATTTTTCTTGATTGACAAATTCTAGAACATAGCAGGAAAAGCCTCCAGGAAAAGTTGTCTTGGTTTGAAAGAAAGATGTCTCCCAAGGAAGGCAGGAAAACATATTACCCCCTTCCCTCTGAATTATTATAACTTTAAAATTAAGGGGCTTTCAGGCAGAGATATGGGAAAAGGAATAACAGTTCTTTACTAGTATGTATAACAAGACAAACAAGCACACAGCAACAAACAGAACCAGAAACACAACCACAGCTTTCTCTTGGCTGCTGAGCACTTTCCCTTTAGTGCAGTTATGGTCACGACCAGCAGGGGCGCTGGCAGCTCCTGGCTGGGCAGGTGCAATGATTCCCCCATTGCTGCAGGGGGCGCTGTAGCATGAGCTCAGTCACCTCTTTCTCACACAGTCTAAAACTTTTAGATCCTAACTCAAAACTCATAACGTTAAGTCCTACAGTCAGGAATTCAACTTGTACTTGCATTAATCAAGTGGTGATTTTAACAATAATGTGGGCTTTTAGTTGGTAATGACAAATTATTACAGCAGAAGTTTGTACTATCACAGCAGTGTTGGCTCTGGACCCTCTATACCTTTGGCTCCAGAATCCAAGTGACCTGAGTCTCCCCAGGCACCTTCTGCCTAAGGCTTCAGGACAAGCCATTGTTCCCAGCTGCAGAGTAGAGCACATTCTTCACCTCTGGTCCTGTCCTGACTGGACCAAGGGCTACCACATGAGCGATCTCCTGCTTGATCTGGGCAAAGGCTTGCTGCTGCTCAGGGCCCCAGTGGAAATCGTTCTTCTTGTGGGTGACCAGGTAAAGAGGGCTCACAATCTGGCTGTACTTGGGAATGTGCATTCTCCAAAAACCTATGGTGCCTAGGAAACCTTGTGTTTCATTCTAGCTAGTCGGTAGGGACATGGTNGTCAGACTTGTGCACAGGCCAAATAGGACTATTGAAGGGTGAGTGGGTTTTGCTGACCACCCCTTGGCTCTCCAGCTCACGGATCACTTTGTGGATGGGGATCATAGCATCTCAATTCATCTGGTACTGCCAGCAGTGCACTGTCAAGGTGGCAATTGGCACTTGTTTTTCCTCCTCTTTCAGAAGTCCTACTGCAGATGGGCTTTCTGATAGTCTGGGCAAGGTGTTCGATTGCTTAATGTTCTCTGCCTCTACAGCAGCTATGCCAAAAGCCCACCTGAGTCCCTTTGGGTCTTCGTAATAGCTGTTCCTGAGGAAGTCTATGCCCAAAATACACAGGGCCTCTGGGCCAATCACAATGGGATGTTTCTTCCACACCTTCCCAGTAAGGCTCACCTTGGCTTCCAACAGGGTCAATTGCTGTGATCTCCCCATCACCCTGGCAATGGAAACAGGGTGTCCCAATGGCATTAAGGTACACTGTGCACCAGTATCAACTAAGGTGTCGTATTTTTGTGACTCTGATGTGTACCCAGGCCATTGGATCCACACCATCCAAAAGATCCAGTTTTCCCATGCCTCTTCCTGGCTAGAGACAGGGCTCTCTATCCCTGGTGATAATTTTCTTCCTGGGCATACATACTAAAGGTTCCTTCA
The DNA here is from genome assembly GCA_013397155.1 of Irena cyanogastra. Taxonomy (NCBI): domain Eukaryota; kingdom Metazoa; phylum Chordata; class Aves; order Passeriformes; family Irenidae; genus Irena; species Irena cyanogastra. Next base: position 394,499 of record VWZV01009443.1, on the reverse strand, counting down.
AGGGGATCCAACAGATCATTTGCCCTTCTGTTACACCTGACATCTTGGTTATGGGAAGCTGAGGCTACCTTCACTTTAGTGGAACTCCCTCGGTTAATGTTTTCTCTCCTTGACCTGATGCACCCAGCACAGAAGTGGGTTTCCCATCCCACCTTCTCATGTCTTCCCCATGGTCACACAGGAAGAACCACAGCTCAGCTCATGGGGAGTACCCCCTCTCCCTAGCTTGGGCACATCGGGCTCTGATGCTGGGGACTGTGACTCACCCTAGTGCCACACTGTTCTTCCTCACCTCCTTAATCTCCTCTTTAAGGTCCTAAATCACAGCAGAGACATGAGCCTGCATCAGGCCATTGATCATACTCTCATAATACTTGAGCCTGTTGGCAACAGAACCCACTGTCTCTCAGTTGGTATCAGCATCAATTGCTGCAATGAGGGTGATGTATTGAGATGGCCTTAGCTTTTCCAGGGCCCACAACATCTGCCCTGTGCACCTGACCTTGTCAGAATCATTACCATTCTGTCCATCACTTCCATTAATTCCTCCACCCTGGCCATTTCTCTTGTCTCTCTGTTGCAGCAGACCTTTCAGTTAGGGGTAGAAATGAGCCAAGACACAGACTCTCATTTAACAATGTGATAAGAGTCCCAGTTTATTCTTCTTTACAGCTTAGCCATCCTGACCCTGACTACAGCAAGTTCCTAGTGTTGGCTTCTCTGACAGACTCTTAACTTGCTGGCTATATCCTGCTTGGAATATGACTGCAAGTATTCCCCTGCTGCCTCTAACTCCAGGCTTTTACCTAGCTCAGTTATGACTGCAGGCTCCAACTCTATCAGACCCAGACTGACCTCACAGCAGATCTTTTGCAGCAGCAACTCTCTTCCTTGCTTCATTCTTCTTGCCGTCTCTCTGGATCATTTCTTCTTCAGGGCTCCTTTACCTCCTCAAAATCTTCTTCCTCTAGGCCCTCTTCTTCAAGGCTCCCCCTGACTGGCCAACCCACCCTTTTTATCACATTTATCTTCATTAGTCACAGCTGTGAACCATTAAGGGCAAGGCTGTTCTTCTTTTGGTAGTTAGTACAACTGTGACTTATCAGAGGTGAGGTCCTTCTTCTATACCTACAAGGTACCAGTTGTTAGTGTCTCTTACCAACAGATGGGACAAAATTCCGTGAGAGAAAGAAACAAAAGGAAAAATCCTAACCCCCAACAAAAGCACGTTGAAGACATACCTATTTTCTAGTGGCAAATATGTTCTACTGGGCAGATTTGGGTTTTTCTATATAGTGCTCTGTGAATCTCAAGGGATGTATGAAGGACAGCTCCTAAAAGTTACATGCATATGTAACATCATTGCCTAAACTACTTGTACTATTATAGTAGACTATTACTGTAAGAACTGGTTTATTCTTAATTAATATATAAATAAATAGAAAAAAGACAGTTATGCTTTAAAAGAAATCTTTAAATTTCTTCAAATAGTAGAAGCACCTTCCTGAACTGTTTAATATTAAAATTTATTTCCCCCTTTATCTTCATAATAATTTAACAAGTAATACTTAAAAATAATTATGATTGATTGTCCAAAGTTAATCTCCATTGCCTATTCACATAATGTGACAAAATTACAGTGTTACCTGATAATGGTATGCTCTAAACACTTTTTAAGCTCAGTGACAGCTGCAGAATACATGCTAATTTGTTTGCACTTAAATGAACATTTCAAAGAAACCCTAACCTAATCCAGACCAGCTGGATTATCAAGGCTGTGTGATGCAAGGAAAATTCAACTGGAGTATTAATCTGTAACTCTTATCTACTTGAATATTTTAAAATTTAAATTTTAAAGAGAAATATTTATTGGAAATTCAGATTACCCTTTTGGAAATGCAAAAAACCCCAAAAATCCAAGAACAGAAAGAAGAAGGCCACTGAATTCTGTTCTGCAATGCTGTAATAGAGATCTGAGACAGGCATTTCTTTATTGTCCCATGTAAAGAATTGGCCTTCCATGCTTGATGGTGCTGTGTCAGTACTGGGGAATTACCTGTGGTCTAAAATTTTTACAACCTAACTCAAAACTCATAACATTAAATCCTGTAGTCAAGAATTCAACTGTACTTGCATTAAACCACTGATGATTTTAGTGATAATGTAGACTTTTAGCTGGTAATGACACATTATTATAGCATGTTTGTATTATCACAGCAGTATGTCCTGTGACAAACCACTAGAAAACAAAATCAAGATTATGAAATTGCCCCAATAAGTACTGTGTGAAGTACTTACGGAATCTTTTTTTTTTTTTTTTGGAACCAATGCATAAAATTGAATGTAAAAATTTTGGGAGGCAGCTTAGAAGGAGAATAAAGGCATTCTTTAGTATAGTCTGTAAATAAATAGAGTAGTATTTGCAAACCGGTGGAATACTCATAGAACATGGAATTTTTTTATCAGGGCACCGCACCTTTCAAAGGCACTTAAGCATACTGCGAAAAATTAGGTAACTATACTGCCTTGAACACAGCAAAGCATAATTTAACCTCCTCATTTACAGTAATCAGGCTAGTTACTTTACATTTGAGGTAATTTTATGCAACATTACTTCAAATTAAGAAGAAGCAAATCATTTGGCTTTGTTGTTTTTGTTGCTTTTGTTGGATTGTGTCTGAAACTAATGGGAACAGGATTTTTATATGTCACCTTCAAAAAGTCCAAATATATCAGGAAGTAAGAGCTGTAGATTTCTGTTACTTCTAACAGAAGAATTCTGTCTAAGATATATCTAGAGTCTTATTTTCTTCTGGCCCTTGGTTTAGAAGGTGGTTAATTTTTTGACATACAGGCTTTTATTGCTGACTACAATGTGATAGCAATGACTGTCATAAAACAAAATTAAGCTTTCTAGCATTTTCTTGTTGTGGAGGCATTTATGAGAGTGACAAAGTCTTCAAAATCAGAAAAAGCAAGAGTTAGACTTCTCTGGGCAGAGTGGAAGTGCTGGGCCAATACAAGAATCATGGAAAAGGAATAACATAAAACATCCTGCCTGGATACAGTCTCAGTTTATATGGTCATTGGCCCCATAGTGTAATGCAGATGTTGCTGCTGCAGCCTTGTTGATTTGGCTAAACTGGTTGGTTAGAATAGGCTAAGAAAACTGTCCAAGGAGTTGTTTCAGGCTGAAGGCATCCCTAAAGTTATGTGTGTTGCTGAACTTATGTTTGCTCAATTATTCAGAGACTTATGATGCAAGAGAAGAAAGTAGTTCAGGAAAGTTTGGGAAAATATTTCTCTGATTATCATACTTTCTTTCTATTAACTATTGCACCCAATTTTATTGTGTCAGTTTTGGTAGTGTCTGCAAACATGTAAGGATGTAGCAAAGGGGCTAAGGCAGCCTGACAATTAATGTCATGCTATTCCCCATTCTGAGGACACAGCAGAGCAAGACAGTCTGGGAAGGGAAGCTTATATGAAAGTTATATTTTCCAGGAAAGGACAGTTAGCAAAGTTATCCTGAGCCATTATAGTTAATCCCACAAGAAGTGGAAATGCTTAAGATTTAGGTTCCAGGTAGTTTTTGAAGCATTGCTCTCTAGCACCCATATTTTTTGTCCTTTAAGAGCCCTTCATACCTTCTGTGATCATGTGGAAGGCAGCTAACACATCATGCTAGGTAAGAATTGCTCAGCTGGGCCCTGCAGTCTTTAAGAAAATATTATCTTCGTTAAAATCTCTAGACTAGATGCCTCATAGAGATGAAAAAACCTTCTTCTCTCTCTCACGATTCTTAAGTGGAAAAAGTGGAAGGAAAAAAAAACAACTGAAAGTCAAATGAAGAATAAACTGCAATAAGCAGCAAAAGACCTCTGGAAATGATGACATCTTTCTGTGGACATTTGTATGCTTTTCATGGAATGTGAGGTGCAGCCACTGCTTTAATAGAGAATTTCATGGCCAAATGACTCTCATTTCCTTCTACTACAATACCGAAGATGTTGTACTTTGCTAACCACATTCATGTCCCTATAACTGAAAGAAGATAACATCTATTTATATCCAGAACACTAAATCAGATGCTGAAAAGTCTACATGATAATTTGAATTATAAAGACACATCAGGACAGTGGGAAAGGAGCTAGGATGAAAAAAAAGAGAAAGGTGGTCTGCCTCCCAACACTTCTTACCTTTGTTCAAACTATAAGGAGTGAAGGGAAACAGTTATTCTTCAGGAAAAAAAAGGAGAAAAGGAAAAAAAACTATTTAACTTGAGATTTAGTTTACATTGCTATGTAGTCATCCCTACACATAACAAAGTTCTATTGAAGTAACATATTTTTGCATTTCCTATTATCTGTTTTACATCAAACATCCTTTTAAAACTTTCTCCTTTATATTTTAAATGGATTCATTTAAAAATCTTTTTTTATCATTCTAATCTGCATAATGATGTCAGATGAACTCTATCAGAGAACTACTTTACATTTTAAACGAAAAACACAAAGTCGAAAAATGATTAAAGATTGACATCAGCTAGTGGCTCCTTATCTAAAGATTTCTAAAACTGCTGTGCAGTGTCCATTTTTGTGCATCTACCAACTTTATCCCTGCATAAGAAGTAGCAGAAAATAGTGTTCTCTGACGTGACCTATCCAATGCTTTATAAATTTTAACAGAAAATCCTTGAACTTGTATAATTTTACTTCAGTGCCACATACCTATTAATCTTCTTTACTCTTCACAGTAATCCTACCTTTTAAAATCCAATTTTCTTACAAAGCAACAGACACTTATTCCTGTCGCTAGTTTCAATTAATGCCAAAAGAAGCATAAGAGCAGCAGCAAAGAAGCCAAAAGAAGCACAGCAGCAGCATCCCATTTTCCGTCCATTGCTTCACATGTTAAATGGCTATGCAAATTTTGTCCTGCAGAGGTCATAAGAACTCAATCAATCAATCAATCGATCACAGTGTTTTTATTTTTAGTGGTGGCAAAACCTATCTGCAAGCTAATGGGAAATGAATGACAGTGATCTGGGTTTCTGATTTAAAGAAAGAAGATATTTCTGAATAAGTGTTGAATAGTAGCAGTGCTGACTGTAGAGTTTTTCCTTATTTCTGCCTAAGATCAAATGACACTTCCAATGTATTATGGATACAATAGACATTATTTTTCTAGATATGTTTTCTCCTTTAATATCGGTGAAACCTCTTTTTGACAGATATAATAGCACTGAAATATGATAGATATTCTCACTGAAAACCAAGTATACGTCAGTATACTTGGCAACTACTGAGATATTATAGGTGAACATAACTGTTTCCTCTCTAAAATTCATCATTAGGATGCATGAACTAGGACTGCCAGTTATGAGTGGACTGAGACACAGGAGAAGGAAGAAAAGTAAGAAGAATTAAATGTGTTTGTGCTTGCAGATTTATCCTTTTTGTATTACAAATAGCTTAAGGGCAAAGAAGACTGAGATAATTTTTTCCCTAAGAAGGGACTCTTCAAATCTAAGAAAGGAAATCCTTTAAAAAATTAATTTGGTTGCACTTTTATTTTAATAAACACATTATTTTTGAAAGTTTTCTTTGGAAAGCTGTTGCAAAAGATAAACCTACCACTTATTATCCTGCCAATGTAATTATATAAATAATGCTTACAAGTATGAATGTATGAGTCATCAATAAAACGTTTGCTGAAATGCTACCTTATGCACTCCTTGTGATGATCTCTAGGAAAGTGAATTTTGCAATTACAGTTCTGAATGTTCAGCACCTTTATTTTTCAATGCTGTTAAGAATGATGAAGAATAGCTTTCAAATTTCACTAGCATATTTATTTGTTTGCTTGTATGTATGTTTAATTATTAGCAAAGCATCCCACAAAGGGAAAGGAAGGGCTGAAAAACTGTCACATGATAGTCCCTGGTTTTAAGAAACTTAAAAAAATTAAAAAGACATCTTTGTTCCTGGTGTATAAGGTCATTTAGTTCTGAAACCACTGATGGTCTGCACAAGAGACACACTAGAAAGGGTTAGTGCTTATTTAGTATGTTCCTAAGAAGAAAGGTTTTCAGACACAGCCTTTGCCACTGACCTCACACAGAAACAGGCCCTGCCTGGAAATGGCCTTTGTGCATTGAACAAGTGCACTCTGTTGAGCCAGAGTCACGAATACCTGTAAGTGCTGATAGGTGTACCTGTACCTCACGGGTGTGGCTGTACCTCACAGGTGTACCCGTGCACACATTAGCGTGTGAGATAAATGAGCCTGAAATGATTTGCCTGCTGCTGAGACCAGAGGAGACCACAATCTCCACATGGCATTAAATTCCTCTGTGAAGATGTCTCCTTCCCTGTCATTTGTCCACTGGCCATTAATTTCCATGAGTGGGAAGCTGAACTACTTTTTTATCTCCAACCTGGAGAAAGGCAGGGAATGATAAGTTTGGCTTGCAACTATATTCCTGTTGGTATTTGTATTGATGACTTGAGTGAAATGAGTTTAGACTGGGCTTTCAATCTTATCACAAATTGCCAAAAAAGTCTTACCATGCTGCTATTATTCCTTTTAAACTATTTTGAGTTTACTAGAAATGTAGGTTTTTTTACTGGAAATCCTAAGAGGGAGCAGGGTGTCTATAACAGGCTTCAGCTGGAAGCAGCAAAGCTGATGAGAATGTGCCCTGAGGTGACTTTATGATGTTCATATCCCCATTCATCTGTTTAGCCCAGAAATAAATTTTACACCTTTAAGATTGGTTCTGAGAGCAAAGGGGAGAAAGAAGAAATGCACAGTTTGTTACCAGAAACTGCGCTCACTCCTACACATCCCTGCTCCTGGATTGTGCTGTCTGTGGACAGACAGACAGCAGGACAGAGCTCTCCTTTGCTTTTAGTTAGTTTTGAGCTAGCTGAGGCAGAGAAGTTCCCTGGACTGTGGGTTTTCTTTCTCTTTAGACCTGTTTAACCCTGCTCTGCACTGAACACCCAGCAGAGCAGTGGCAGCTTGCACCTGTGGCCGCCAGGCTGGGCCTGGGCCGCGGCATTTCCAGCGCCGGAGGGACTGAGAGAGACTGAGTGAGGTGAGCTACAGCCCACGGAGGGACTTTCTGAGTTTGGCATCTCTTTGGAGCAGCAAGAGGTTTTATTGTTTAATATTGTTCATTTTTTTTTGTGCTGGTGAATGCTTTACCTGTTAAATAAATATTTTTTTTTCCACTTTTCTCCAAAGAAATATTTTCCCAAACCAATTGAGGCTGCTTGAATCTACTTTCTAGAGGAACCCCTTTGAAAGTTGTATTCCAAATTTGCCCTAAGTGGGGCTCGAACCCATGACCCTGAGGTTAAGGTTAAGGACAGAAGGTGAAATTCATGACTGTAATTATATCCCACAGTCCCACTGGCAGCCTATTAGGTTAATATTCCACACCTTACATGCTAGAGGTTTTAAAGTGGGCACACATGAAACACACAGGATAAAATCTGTGCACCTTTCAAGAGTGTTTTACCATCCTGTTCTATGTTAAATAACTCCAAACATGGATGTCCTCAGATTAACTTGAGGTATTAGGCTGCTATAATTGGAATTGTAGATTAATCACAGGACTAACTCTTTAGCAGAGCTTTCTGAGCAGATTCCTATTTTAAGAAAATGGAAGCCTACATGTGAAAAGTAGATTTTATGCTGAGAAGACCATATTAAATGACTCGAGTTTTCCATAATGGGTTTCTCTAGATTTAGATCAACTGTAAACTAGTCCCTAAACTATATTATTTTTATAAGCTTCAGCAATAGGAGTCATAACAATTTTAAACTGTAAAAGTCCACTATTAAACCATTGTTAGAGCAGGAAAAAATCAGGTCATATATCTATAAAAAGTCAGCTGGGGGAAGCATGGGAGAAGGTTCAAGTTTGCCAACTATGTAATTATAACAGCACTTTTATATGAAGGGTACTTTTAAGACAAAGGAAATAATTCTATCAAGAAGTTTTGTATACTCTGCCAGTCACTGGGATAGTGACCTCTTTGATTAGGAAGCAAAAACCAGAAAAAAATGTGGCAGAAAAGGAAACAAAATTTTGATCTTCATACTTCAGAAGCTGTTAAAGTACTGAAGGAACTGAATGTAAACAAAAATGACCAAATTATTTCTGAGTTCGTGCATTATGCACTTACATCCACTAACTTCTGTGGCTTGGAGATGAAAGATTCTAATCTGTTTAATACAGCACAGTGCCTAAATGTTCTACATATTGTCACAGACCCCTTATTTGTACAATAATAGCTGCCATTTCAGAGCCCTCAGTGTGATAACCACAGTCAGCCATCCATTGACCACTCTTCACACATCTGTACTTAACTAAAAACTTTTCAGGACCAAATCCTACATTTTTGCCAAAAATCCTGGAGCAGAAAAAGATCTGTAGAAACGTTGTAGGACAAAAAGCGTGTATATGGAATAGAGAGATCCTCTTATTTTACCTCATCAACAACATACAACATTCCTTTCTTCCTGCCCTAAGAAGCTGGCTGTTGCCACTTTATTCTCAGCTTAATCGCATAAAAAACATCACAGCTGTGTATTTGAAAAGCATTTGATTGATGCTTTTTGTTTCTAAAAGTATTCTTTAAACATAGTGGTCATTCATCATAGTAATAAATAAAAAAATTAAATTTATGAAAACAGAGTGCTTTTAACAATGCTAGAAAAAGAAAAGGAATACAATCATTGTACTGAATAGAAATTAAAATACAGCAAATCTGTAAAGCTCTGTAAAAAGTTGCCATGGGCATAGGATATAAATCTTGAATCTTGCATCTTAAATTGCTCCTTTCATCTTTTTCTGAATGAAAATATCTGTTGGTTTCAAATATGCCAGCTTTAGTTTTGTTTGCCTGACATCCTTCCCTAGCAAGGCTGATCCTCTCAATATCTAACATACCTTTACAAATGCCCACAGGCTATTGATCAGCATACATTTCTCTCTTTGCTGCACTCTAGGTTGATTCCCAGCTGCTACCATCTGGAGACACATGACCTTCTCTGGTGAAGGGTCTGCATTCCAACCCACCAGTCTGTGTAATCAAACAGGCCACCCCTCACTGGTCTGGTATATGTGACCCCCAAGAATTACAAAATACAGACGAGGGAGAAGGGAGTAGGGGGAAATGCTTTCTCCTGTGCTGGCTATACAGCCATACCCCACAGTCCCCCAAGGATGTGTTCCTGAAAGTTGTGATGGTCAGAAATAGGATGGGTGATGAGCCAGTTTTTTTGTGAGACTGAATTCCTGGTCATTACCCTGGTCATTACCCCTTTCTTTAGCCTGTATTGATCGTAGCACATCTGAGGAAGATGAGGATGAAGACAAAAGTTCAGAAAGATGCAGCAAGAAAGTTTGCAGTAAAAGAAGGAGTTCAGTCACACAGATGAGGCAGCTGAGATCTTTGAGGACAGTGGTCCTGAAAGCTGTGCTGAAAAGGCAGTGTGTTCTCCAGCTGACAGTCCTGGTGCAGCCCTTCGTGCCTCTCTGGTTTTGACGCCATATATACCTCCCATCTACATTTAAAATGCGTATTAAGTCTCCCCAAGCATCTGTCCTCTAGTTCTCATAAAAGCAGTTGTTTTAGTGTTTGGCAGCCTAACAACTTTGTGTACAAGTGATGACAGCCTGCAGAGCAGAGTAACGCAACTCTAACACTAGATAGAGTAGCAACAATTAGCAGATGATTCCTATTTTGTTTTACATGTCTTTGACCACTGCCACAGCAAAGGGTGAGCAAATGCTTTCTCTAACCTGCTTTGATTCCATTCTCCTCACTTTTACATTAATCCAGAATCTGAAGGTCTCAACAAATATAAGGGTTTTACAGTACTGCAGAGCATATGCTCCAGGCCACTCAGCATCTCAATGAGTGGAGGACTCAAGGTGGCTAGCCCCAGGATCTTACAAACATGAGGCAGTGCTCACGACAGACCTAGGAAAGGGTGCTACACAGAAGTACCAGATGACTGTGTCCTCAGCCTTGTCTGTACTACTAAGGAAAATGTATCTTGTCTGTCTGGGAGCCAGCTACATTACAGAGAGCTGATTGCAATCATAAGCAGTTATTGCAATAGAAAAGAGGGTAAATTAGAAGTATAGCCTGGAGAAACTGCCTGACCTCTTCATTCAGTAGTATTTGGTCTTGTGACTTGTACACTGAGTGTGAAATCCTCATCTGAGTTGTTTCCCCTCTGTCACACATTCAATATAGTACTCTGAGAAAATCCATTTAAATCCATTTGTATACTTCACCTTCAGTTATGTGCAGATCATATTTCCCCTTTGTCTAACATTGTTGTAAGAGCTTATTAACTTTGAGCACACCAACATTTTCATATGCCTATATACAAGCACAGGATAAGCAATGAATAGAAAAATAACTGGAAATTACATCTCTTTTAAAGAATTGTTTCCTGACATTTTTTTTAAGTGTCCCCAGAAAGTACTAACAAAAGTCCTAATCCAAACACTCAAAGACCAGTCTCACTTCTTCACCTCTAGTGCACCCTGTCCACAAGAGCAGTTTTGGAAGGATAGCACAAAGAAGAACTTGCAGGCTACAACTCACAAACAAAGCAATATTATGAGATTAAAAAAAAAAAGAAAGAAAAGAAGGTTTACCTGGTTCAGATCAAAGATATCAAACACTCGCTTAATGTATAGGTCTCCCTGTGGATCCAGCCCTTGAAGATCTAAAAGTTTCTTGAATTCATGCAGACTAAGCAGCCCAGATGGACATTCCCTCATAAATTTGCTGTAATAATGGTGCATCTGTGCAGGGGCATCTGGTAAGGATTCTTGGGAACCCATGTTGTTACACAGTAAATGTCCCTTTTTGTCTGTTCACATTTCTATCTCCCAGGTTCAAAGTCTTGCTCATGACCACAACTCGGGTTAATATGGCTTTTAAATGGCTATGTTAAACATCTTACAGCATAAGTTTCTATTTTTATGTAGCGCCTATCTCTGCTCATGAGATTACCTTTAATGCCTGAGTCTAAAATAGATGGGATTTCAAATTGTGGCTAAAGCAGAAGCAAAGAGCACCATGGTCAAATTATAGTTCATCACTCTTCCATTGACTACAAACATGCCTGTTATTAAAAAAATAAAGAGGATATTATAAAAGTGATTTATTTTGAATTATGTACAAACATTAGCAACACACAAGAGTTTAATTCTGGAATAGTTGTAAGGAATAATTTTTGCTGCAAATAAGAATGGAAAAGTTGAGAGTGCAAACAGCAATGCCTGTAATTATGTTGTCTTTGCTGTAAGTGGATTAAGCCTTTCTAAAAATTGAGCCCTTTGGATTCCTCCTTGATGTACTTTTTATCATAAATATGCTATTTGGGTCTTGTATTTGTGTGCGAATCGCATCCTATATCTTACCTCTCAGCATGGGTTTCCAGATAAAACACACAGTTTTGGTCACCAGCCTTGTCACAGAATTTGAGTGAAGAGGAATCTTTTATAGTAACTTCCTTAACAGGGAATCAACTTTTCTTCCTCCATAAGCTCAGAGAAGGGGTTAGGTATCAGTAATACTTCTGTACTGATTAGCTTTTATACAAGGAGATGAGCAGCTCAAGAGCGTTACTATAGGACAGAGAAACAAGGAGCTATAAATACCGATGTAAACATGTGGGATGTTAGTGACACAGAAACAAGACACTGACACTCATCCTTTTCATTTATGATCTGTGGAGTTAAAGAGCAGTCTTGTGAGGCGGTGCCCATGAAAAATGGCAACCGTCCTACAGTCTGACTTCAGCCAGAGAGCAATCAGTATTATAGGTCAGTTTTTGAGAAGGACTCCCATACTCCTAATGGTCTGTGCTTCAGCTCTCTCTACAAGGACATCGACAAGTTTGTTATCATACACTTCAAAATATGGCATACGAGTAAGAAAGCTTGAACACTTCTCAGGTGCCCATGAACCTCTGAAGATCAAACAGACAGATACAGACGTTGCCATCAGTTGAGCCAAAACTGGTTCAATAGGCAAAGTACATAGAGAAAAGTGGATAGTCAGTCAGTGTGTTGCCTTTCCTCCAGAGACCACATCCCAGCCCTGGACCTGCTGTGTGATCCTAGTGAGTGAGAGAGAATGGGAACACACCCTGTGCAGGCATTTCATCTGCTGGTGTGTGCTGGCTATAACACTGAGGGTGAATGAAGGTGATGCAAGGACAAGGGAGGTGAAAGGAAAGCAGACAAACCTCTTGGGGCTGCACAGTCTGATGACAATTCTGAACTTTCTTCTTCAGCCATCATGCCCTGCTCTTAAAGAAATGACCAGTGATTGTGTCAAACAGCAAAGACAGGTATTGTGGTTTAACCCCAAGAGGCAACAGCTGTGCTGTTATTCTCACCCTACCCTGCCCCTGGTGGGATGGAGAGGAGAATAGGAAAAAAATGGTAGAACTAGTGAGTTTTAATAATTGAAATAAAATAAATATAGCAACTAATAATAATAATGCAGGAGAGGAATAAAACCCAAGAAAAAACAGTGGTGTACAATACAATTATTCACCACCCTCCGAGAGTTGCCCAGTCTATCCCTGAGCAACAATTGGCCCCTCCCAGCCACCTCCCCATAGTTTATATATTGAGCATGAGTGGTATGGAGTATCCCTTTGGCCAGTTTGGATCAGCTGTCCTGGCTGTGATCCCTCCCAACTTCTTGTGCATCTCCTCAGTGGCAGAACATGGGACACTGAAAAGTCCTTGACTTAGGATAAACACTACACAGCAACAATCAAAGTGTTAGTGTGTTATCAATATTACTCCTACTAAATCAAAACCATAGTATTGTACCAGATATTAGGAAGAAAATGAACTCTATCCCAGCTGAAACCAGGACAACAGAGTATCAGGAGCAAGACTTAAGCAGACTGAAAATTTGCCATGATATGGTTAGGTTAAGAAATATCCATCACTAAGTCACCCAGTGCTAGTCATCCCTCTTTTTTCTCTTTCACTCGGGCAATAACAGCTCCCTTCTATCTCTTCACATGACTTTGTACAGACACTGGCCACTGCATTTCACTCTAGGCACAGGGAACTTGGGAGTTACTCACATATACTGATCCTTCTCCCCTCCCTCCTCTTTCCTCTCCCTGAAAAAACCACACATTACTTCTGCTTGTTGCTTCCAAATAGCAAGCCTTGGGGAAGTGTGCCCACTTGGGGAAGTGTGTGTTATTGAGGCACATGAGAGACTCCTGCACTGCCTTAAAGAAGGGCCTTAGAAGTCCAACTTTTTGTCAGATTTTGTACATTCTGGCAAGAGACTTATAAGAGAATGCTAAGTTAAAGTTGGAATGCTTTTAAAGTAATACCTGTGTCCTGGGTTGAAAGGTGTGTGTGTGTATTCTATTTGCCAGCTATTAGAGGTGGAGCAGTTATCTTCTGTTAATTAGGCAGTTTTTCTTTATCTCTTCCACAATCAGTCCTCCCTCTGGGAAATATCTTCTGTTAATGGGTCATGGATGTCACTGCATGGCTGATAAAGTTACATCATCCCATTGGGAGATGCTCTGTCCAGGGGGAGGAGGCAAACATTCCTACCTGGATATAATATGACTTTTGGAACACCAGAGCAGCCTTTTCCCACTGGATTCCCAGAGGAGCAGCTTTCTTCTCCACTGGATTCCCAGAGGAAGACCAGGCCCATCTACATCACCATCGAATCTCCAGAGGAAAACTCCACCCTTCTACAGGATCACTGCTCCAACAGAACCACATCTGTCACTGCAGGAGCACTGCAGCCACCATTTAATGGGACTGCTACCAATACCCTGACCAACGGGGTGTCAGGTCGTATTCTGACTTTGTCAGTGTTGTTTTGTATTACTGCATTTTTAATTTTATTTTTATTTTCTTCCCTAATAAAGAACTGTTACTCCTACTCCCAAATCTTTGCCTGAGAGCTCCTTAATTTCAAAATTTTATTATAATTTGTAGGGAGGGGGTTTACATTTTCCATTTCAGGGGAGGCTCCTGCTTCCTTAGCAGACATCTGTCTTTTCAAACCAAGACAAGCTGTTTTCATAATCCCTTTAGCTTAATAAGGATAACCAAACGACCTGTAAATACAGCAAAAATGCCTGGGTAAAAAATCATCTGATTTATAGTTCAGTCTCACAGCATTCCTCACCCCTAGTAGGGGACTAGAATGGTATAATTTGGTTGATATAACACCTGACATAAAAAGAAAGGTGAGTTTTATGGAGCACAAAAAGACTGAAATTTATAAGTCTTGGCATAGTCTGACAGCACTTAATGAGCTGCAGACAAAGCATGTGGTGAGATAGAAATTCTATAGAAATCACCAGTTCCAGAAGCCAAAGGCATTGGAGCATTTCTATTCATAAATAAAAATAGAAAATTGATAACAATGTGGAGCCAAATGGAATAAATTAATATAGCAAAAACATTTCAAAGAATGCTGGAACAATGGGTGTAAAGACTAGTTTGTGTATAGAAAACCCAGTGAAACAATTCCTAATGAGCTATCTGTACCAAACAAAGCTGATTCTAAAAGGTGAAGATAAAATTACATTATCTATTGAGATGCCAAGAAGCTTTCTGGAACTTGTACAGTATTCTGGGAATCAAAAAACCATACAAACACGCAACAGTGGGACTATGCACTTACACAGAAAATGATAGTCCCGTAATAAAGATTGCTGGTTCAAGGACAATCAATGCAACAACATGGGTACACAGAAAATGCACATTGAAGGTAAAGCAAAACTGTCTCTGTAGGGAGCCATGAGAAAAAAAAATCAGACTCCTTAGTTCTGCTCTGAAAATGGTATAAAAGCTCTTAGTTTTAGCAGGGATCATGTAATTTAGATTTCTTTACAAGTGAAAAAAGGTAGTTTTTTGACAGAGGTTGAAAACAGAGGTTGAGCCTTTAAAAGAAAAAAACCTCACATCACAACAAAACAGAATTTCGGAGTAGGGTGATCAGGAACTAACTTGAAAAATAAAAATCTGAAAATTAAAATAATAAAGGTGACTTTCTCTTTCCCTTGGGTATTGTGAAAACAGTAGTACCTTGGCAGTAGGCAGCCCATAGTACATCCCTGTGTTGTGAAGCAAGGAGGACACACCTTTCAAACCCTCTGATAGATGCAGCTGAATGCTACCTCTTTGAAGTGTAATACAACAAAGAGAACTGCTATCATGTGAAGTGGCAAATGCCAAGTTTTACATGCATTTGAATAAAAAGCTTATCTACAGATTTTTGTCTAAATTCATGTCATCTTTGCCAATTAACTTTTTGCATCTGCTCCAGCACAATCTGGCCCCACTTTCTGTTTCCTTCCTTGGCAATTTCTCTGTGGCGTTTTCTCTGAAAAAAGCCACATCTATCGCTTGTGTTACTCAATTCGCGCTTCTATACTTTGCTCCATTTCTCTCTTTCTCCATCCCTCTCTTTCCAGCGCTCCATTGCTATTAGGGTGCATGTGGAGATCTGCCACTGCTCATTTCATTGGCACAGGGGCCCTGTGTGGGCAGGACCAGAGGAAGCACCATTGCAGGCATTCCCATGTCTCTGACTTTAGAGCATGGTTTCCTTCCCCCTGTCTTGCCATCTCCCTCTAGTACTTTCCAACTCCCCATAGGCATATGGCCACTCCTCATCTGTAGCCAACTTCAGAGTTCATTTATGCCTCTTAAGGTAGATGCAACCTACCTCCCAGCTCAAGCAGATCTGGATGAGGTGTTTTCAGAGAGACTACCTAGACAGCCCAATTGAAAGAGAGCCATATGGACAAGACAAAATTTTGGAAAGAGAAGGCTATCCTCCCAGAAAAGTTGGAACGACCTATCCTAGCTAGAAAATTTACCTATGAAGGCTTTCAGTGTTAAGGGTTTTTGCTTTTTTGTTGTTTGCTTTTTTTGATTTTTAAGACCCAAACTATTAGGTCCCGACCATCACCATTTTCTCCCTATGAACCACTCTACAGTTTTCTAACTATTTGAATGAGTGTTTAGCTTCTCAATTCTGCATTTCTTCTATGCGTGATACAAGGAGGAAGACCAAGCTGGCGTTTCTTTTATCTTCATCAGAATGTAGCTTGCTTTTAAGGTCTGTACTTCTCTCCTTTATAAACCAGAAAGATTTTGCCTCAATGAGACAAATTTCTAGTAGGACACAACCCCCTTAATCTTAATGAAGTAAGAGGACTCACAAATTCCTGCTAACTCAGGCATGGGGATGTAGAAAAGAGAGGTCATTACTCCTTTCTGTGGTGTTTAAACCCTGGCACCATTGTGGGACATGCAATTGCTGAATTATTCTCTCATTGAAAACATTGACCAAGTGCTGGCCCAACTTTGCTGGTTCACAGCCACATTCCTTGTGTGCCTGCTACTATAGTTGTACAAACAATTAACTCCTTTAGTTTTTGTATAGCTTTAAAACTGAAAAAGAAGGCAGTGATCATTTAAACAATACATCTATAAGAGCCTACTAAATCTGATTTCTTTTTGTAATACTGCTTCATTATTCCTGACATTGAGATTATGAGTATAGCTCAGTGATACACATCTTGGTGATGAGAAAGTCAACTGTCCTTATCTTAATTGTGCAGAGCCAGTCTCAGAGGTTTTTTTTGTCATTAAATCAGTTACAGATGTAATTTTGTGGGTGTTGTTAGCCACACATGCTACAGTGCACCTGTATCTATAAATAACTAGCAAACCATGCATAATGAAATATCAAGTCTTACCCTTCCCACAGAACCAGTTGTAGTGCTGTTCCTTTAGTTTTAATGATTATGGGAAGTGCTCTGAGATACCAATTTTACATTTTCCATTTTTTAGTTCATTACTTACAATGAAGACCCACTGGTGAAGCTGTTATTTTCACCAAGGGTTCTAGTTGCCAAAGAGGTGCATCCTCCTTTGTCAGGAGAATAAATCAGGAATACTTTCTGTTAGTAGCTATTGTAAATTCACTGATTTTCCTAAACTCAGGGTGGGCAGGAGCTTGGGCTGCACCTTGTCTGGTGGACATCAGGGAACTGCAAGTGGGAATAACAATCCCTGCTACTGCTAACCTGCTACTTTTCAGTGGTCTTATTAGAAACAAAGTAAAGGAGTCCTCTCATCCAGGGAAAATCTGAGAGGCCAATGAAATGTCCTGGCTCCAGCTGGGACAACTAAGAAGAAAACATATCACTGAACTTTTCCATGCTGATGAACTAGATGGGGGGATCTCCAGAAATCTTCATGTTTATGGTAATAGATCCATATTCACTCTCATCCCAACAATTTTTTGATGCCATAGGCCCTTTTCATGAAGGATTTCAACTTAGACAAATTGGATTTTTCCAGTTAATAATGCTACATATAGATCCTTAAACATCTCTAAATACTGGTTTCCTGTTTTTATCTGCCTACACAGCACAGCTATTTGGAAGAAATTTGAATCCCCTGAGTTAAGCACTTTGGAAAAAGGAAAGCCAGGCGAATAGAGTCATCAGCAAACCTTTAATTAAAAGACGAGGCTGTCTTCCCTAATTAGGTGTCGTTGTTTTGATTGGAGAAGTTTTCCTTGCTGGTGCCTGAAGTCTTTCCCGAGGTGAGCAGACACTGAGCCACTGGCATCTCCTAGTGGCCTGGGCTCGCAAGACAAGGGCTCGTATTCTTGCTAAAGAGCACGGTGGTATTTCTGTCCACTAATCCCTGTTCCAGTGCTTTTCTGGAACACTGGAGAGGCTTTGTGAAGAGACACCTCCAGGGGCCACTGCCAGCCCTCTCTCTCTCTCACTGCAGTGAGCAAACAGCCACATTTATTCCCGTAGGTTGTTTCTGTCCAGCTATCAGCTCTGTTTCTGATGGAAAATGAATCACTTGTTAAGATTTTAACTACCTTTTCAACACTTTTTCACTATAGCTGGCATTTCAGTTCCACAAGGGTTTCAATTAGTGTACAAAGAAGGGATGAGGCACTATTTCCTCCTTCCACTCCTTGGACATTTATTCCCATCTCTTTGTACTTGTGCCTTGATTTTGTAAATTCTGTTTTTTGTTTTACATTTCACTTGTTTCTTCCCTCTCCTCAAAAGCTGTTATCTACTTATACCTGTCTATTCCTGTTTTTTGACTGCACTTTTCCCACTGCATTTATTGATTCTTTCAATTTATCTTCTTGAAGTAAAAAAAAATCTTTCTGATCTATGCAAAAATTGAAGTCTGCCTTCCTTCCACCATCTAGCTTTAAAAGTTGTTTTTTGCAAGAGGTGAATGGGGAAGTAAAACAGCTGTATAACTCTTTTACAAGCTTTCCAAATAAGAATAAGAATGGCAATGATAAAATAAAGAAGAAAACCAGAAAAGATTCATTGTAACTGTCTGAAAATGCACCTCTGAACAGAATTTACTTTAGAAATGGTGGGGAAAGTAGTTTTTAAAAAGAAGAATGAAGACAAAAATATTCACACAACGTACCAGTAGTGAAAGGGGAAAACCTGAAGGTTTTAAGGCTCTCATCCAGCCCCACCTACAAGGAAACAAACTCATTTAGGAGATTTTTTTTAAGAGCTTATCAATAGGTGGGTCCTTCTCTTTGTCTGGAGTGACCTTGACATGTTCTCAGGTGCTTCTGCAGAGACTCTCTTGAAGACAAAACATGACATTTTTGCTCATGTTGTATAAGAGTTTGTGTCAGGTTTGCAGCTTTGGTACTCTTGCTAGACTTGAAACAGACCATGCAGCATCATTAGCATTGGGTAAAAAATGTTCAGATCTCACAGAAGATATCAGGTTATTTAAATACAAACACGGGTGAAATTCACATGACAGCACCTGAAGAAAGGGTATAAATCAGGGCTAGTGAAATTTGGGAAGGGGACTTCTTACTGAAAACAGACTCTTCATCGATCTCCAATTAAAAGTACATACTTTGATTTAACATCCCCTCTAAACCAAGCATGGTATAAGTACTTTTCCTAATATAATCCTAAGTTTAAAAAGAACTAGCAAGCTGTCTTTATGTATATAATTCTGAAAGAGCAAGAGCATGGGGAGACACTAACAAGTAATCATACTGCTTCATTTGCATAATCCACTTAACACACGTGTTCTGTTCACAGGCTCGGTGACGGGTTTGCAGATAATAAAGTGATAGAAATTTGAATATTTAAATCATAGCGCTTTTCTTGTCATAGAAACTGGAAGGTGACAGAGTCATCTTCAGCTATTTCATGTTCCGGGAGAAGTTTGCAGACACCTAAGTTTGTTGTTTGCTTGGAATCTCACTTCCTAAAATCTAAACGCATGCATGCTGCAAGAAATTTCATCTCAAATTTGTTTCCTCATCCACTAATGTCATAGATCTAGCAGTGATTTTTACCGCCATGGCAGCAGAGAAAATCTGATCCTCTATCAGAGAAAATTAACATTCAGAATTCAGGGCGGAGTGTGTTTGGAGGGGACAGGGTGAAGAAAACAAAAGAAAAACTAATGCTGCAATTTTCAATGCCAAAATAAAATGGCATAATGGCTTTTTGCATCTGTATGTGTTATGCCACTTCAGAACCTTGATTGTAGAATTTTTTCATAAACTGATTTTAAAAAAATCTTCTGTTAAGAAAGAGTTAGCTTCCACTGACTCTGGAAAGTTGTTTTTCCCTTGATGTATAAGGCAGGGCAGAGAGGCTTGGTTCATCTAACTTGGAAAGAGCTGAGTCATCTTGAAGTAAGATCCTTTCTCTCTGCTAAGCATGGAAAGGAGTCTTGAGCTGGATTTCTGCATTAAGACCAGAATCCAGAAGACAAACGCTTTTCCATTGAACTCTGCCTGAGCCATGTTCTTGTTAGAAGTGTTGATGCAGTTGGAATGACCAAAAATACTGTGAAGATACTGTTCCTGAGAAAGCCATGCCAATCCATAGAACTTCCAAATGCATTTCTCTTGGCAAGCTGGCATGGCCACAGTTCATTCTGCTTGTTACGTAAATCAGTCTCCTAAGGCAGCCTGAAGGCCCACAGAATGACTTCACAGGAAACATAAATTACCACAGATAAGTATACACATCATGTCTAACTAAACAGATGCACTGTGAAGGCCAAAGAGGAAACTTATGAAATCCTGGCACGTTGTTTGAGAGGTCCTGGTTCTCATTTGCCACAGGGTTTTCAATGAGGCTTTCACAAGACTTTATTCAAGGCAAGAGAAGAATAAAACTGAGCTACAGTTTATCTAGATGCTATGTGTTGTGTCTGAATAATGTAGCTATACTGCTGCCATTTAATCAAAAATAGATTTTTTTTTATTAGTATTTAAAGGAAAAATGTAAAACATTCAGATAAAACATTCTGGTTCACTTGATTCATTTCGCTAAGTGTTTAAGGCTTTCCAACTACTAAATTGTACAAATAGATTGGGCAGAGATTAAAACTTGCCAGTCATTTTTCTGGGAATGGAAGCCCCATTCTTCATCTTATTTTCATCTCCAAATGGATATAGACTATACAATCTTATGTAACTGACAATTCTAAATGTGCCGTTCCTGTTCTCCCTTCTAAATAACTTTGCCTGGTCTTATTGCTGCAGCTAAGCAACAGCTCAATTACAAAAGCACACAGTAAAATCTATGCCTCAGATTAGTAGTAGCTATTGGAGGATTGTTACAGCATCTTGCAGAACAGGAAATGAATATCAGATATTTAGTGGGACCACATTATTAAATGATGAGGTTTTAAGCCTAGCATAAGCAGGTTTACAGTGGATTTTATGAAGCCCTAAAGGCCAAATCATTGTTAAATTTCATTAAAATGGGGGGAAGACTTCCAAACTGATAAAAAAATGGAAGCATCTTTCTCTATCTAACATGGAACATTAATTTAAAAAGCCCTTCTGGGAATAGCAAAACAAAAGCCTAGACCCATACAAACTATGTCTTTTGTCCCCTAAAACCCCAAATGCTGGTACCCCAGCTCCATCCTCTATTTTCTCTAGGCAAAAGGAAAGAAGTGCCTGATCATTTTGTCAGCCAGCTGTTGCCTTAAACAATGAGTAAAAGCTTAATTCTGCATGAATGGGGCATTCATTCTGGGTGTGTCCCTGCTACCCAGCTGTCAAATTTTATGAAAACATTAGGAACTGATTAACTGAAATGCCTACTCTTTGAAATTTGATGGAAATATACGGATTGATTAAAAAGTTCTGGGGATACCAGAGAAGGGGATGAGAGATTGATTGGTAGCAAGAGTCTAACTGAGGTGCATATAACCTGGCAAGTTTAAGGCATACATCTTACTGTTCCTCAGATAACTTGAGCAAATTACTTCATGGGTGATAAGGTAGTTGTGGTGGGAGAAAGGCAATTAAGAACTTTTAAAATACCAACAATACCAAAAAGAAGTTCCTCTATAAGACGAAAAGCCAAAATCTCCAACACCCAAAGCTCCCCACACTTTTCAAGGGCACTGAAGTGTCAAGGGCTTTTTGCAGTGCACATTAATGCTAAACTGGAAAAGCTTTTAGGTGAGCTCACACACTGTCCGTGTGTGCTTCCAGGAAGGTTAGCATTCATAAAGCTGTTCTGGGGAACTTAATGCATCAAATTTGTAATTCAAAAGAGCACAGCAAATTAACAATTTCTGCCAGTCAAGTTTCATGTTTGTAGACTGGAAGTTTGCTCATCATCTGTAATTAGCACATTTATTGAGTTAGGTGATACTACTTAATCAAATTTCAGTATGTTTAACCATCTGGTAATTGGCAGTGGGAAGAAAAGAGCATGCAAAGAGCCTGATTTTATAGGAAAAGTCCTTGAGGATTATGGAAGAAAAAATTACATAATTCCAAAAAAAGCAAGCTGAATTGGGGGTATGTATGGAAACACAAGAAAACAGCGTAATAGAGGTAGTGTTGCATGAAAAAACACATAAGGTATCATACTCTCAGCATTTTCTGAAACAAGTATAATTAATTACATAATTCTGTATCTCTGAACTCATTGAGATAAATAATGTGGGTAGAGAACATTAATGCTTTATTGTTTTTTAAAATATTTTTTACACCAAGATGGGCCCCTCTGTTCTATTAGCAGAAAGCTGAGTTTGTATTATTGACAATTCAGCCTAAGCCTATTTTCCGTGACTTTTTTTAGGGACTACAGATGGCTCTTCACTCCTTTGGTCACATTTGGTAGAAGGTGTTACCTTGGCTTAAGGGGAAAATAACCCTGGATGAGTCTGGTGGCTAGAAGGAATCTGTACGGATTCCTGCTGCATTGGAGTAACATAAGAGAGCAATGCATCTAATAGCTGCTGGACATATCTTCAGCAGGACCTAGGATGTTAAGCAGCAAAATTGGGGTGATGGATCAAAATCAAGCAGATGTGCCTTTGGAAAAGAGTGTTTGACTGATACTGAATTAGGCCACAGAAGGTGTTCAGAATGAATCCCACGACAGAAGGAATCTTATTGTTGCATAATCTGAAAGCATTAATACCTATGGATCCAGCTGAACATTCACTGCTTTAGAAAGATTTTTCAAGCAGCTATATAAATAAAAATTTCAGTTATTCATGCACGTTGAAAATAATAATAAAAATCTGGTTTTCAAAGATGAGAAACCATCATCATGTATTAGAATGACTGTATAAAATTTTCAGATTGGCAAAATGTACTGGAAACCGAGCATTCAATATTGTTTGCCAGCCACTCTTGTTTATCTGCTCTGAATCTTCTATTGAATCACTTCCATTACCTCTGAGTAATGAGAGAGAGCTTGCAGCTCTCTGAGACATGTCTCTGAGTGCATCAAATGATAGAGCCATAAGAAAGCCGGAAAGTCAAGAATGAATTCTTACCTTATTCATGTCAAATGTGTGAAATACTTGTTCAACATAGTTGTTAGCTTCAGGAGTAAGTCCATGTAGATCCAGGACATGTTTAAATTCATGCAGGCAAAGCTGTCCGGATGGGCACTCCTTCATAAACTTTGTGTACCAGTGGTGAATTTCCATAGCATTAATGTCATCTGCTGATCCAGCAGCACCCATTGCATCAAACATACCAGGTAATCTTTTTCAGTATTTATTCATCCAAATGTTGATTCTTGCTTCCCAACAATGATCATTCAAACACCAACTCTGCCTTTGAGAGCTACTTTAAACCTCTTACAGATCACTACCAAGATAGACTAAGTAAATATAGCACCCTAGAAAGATTACTGGCACCCAGTTTTAGTACCTTGTGGTTTTAACAGCTAATTACAGTCTTTGTGCACAGTCAGTCTGCAGAGCCTCAGATGAACTGATTATACTGGTTCTCGTCTTCCACTTGCATCTGTGGTGCTAAAGGTGTTTAAACTGGATGAATATCAGAAAAGCAACATGTAGGAACTTTGAGGGTCTTTTCTAAACCTTTGTTTTTATAATTTATAGAATTTTAACTAAAACTTAGAACCAATTTAATACTTGTATACATTTTGTGCAGCTGCCAGTGACTTTTCGTTTTTATTATTTCTGTATATATGGTGATCCAAATCTTACCTTACAGGTCAAAACTAAAACATAATTTGACTTGGATAACCTGAAAAAACTGAAAGCAGCCGTACACTAAGCACAAAATCTTGTTGTCTTCAGATAGCAGTTCTACAAGCATCTGAGTCTCCTGTAAGCCAATGTTGTCTTGAAAATTGCTTCCCCACTGCCATTGCTCTTTCAATCCCATCCTTTCCCTTCCCTTAGGCCAACAGAAGTGTTTCTGGTTGCACTTGGGGACAAGTGTTAGAAAAGATCCATGCAAAAGCTTGCAATAAGATTGAATACCAATAAATATAGTTAGTTTAGAAAATATTGCTTACATTTTTGCATTGCCTGGTGTCATAATAGTGGGTTTTACAAGAGAACAGATAAAGTGAGGGTGGAAAAGGTGGCAAGCAGTATAGGGGGTGCAGAACTGCTGCTTCTTCTGCTTCAAAATTGTTTGTGGAAACTTGTAGTGTCATAATGTCTGTGCTGTATTGCAGTGCATAGCAGTGTACAGGTTTACAGCATTTAAGCCCTATAATAGATACTATGGCTTGCAGTAGTTAGAGACTAAACCAGTAGAATGTAAAAATACAGCTGTTACACCTAAGGCTGCTGCAAAGGTGATGCCACCAGAGGAAGGTGTGCACCACTCGAGCAGTTTTGCTCTGGAGAGCAGGGCCAAATCCCATTGCCTTTGAGTGCAGGGCAGCTGCATGAGGCCAATTTTTCTCTGGCCCAAGGCTCCTGCTTGCTCAGTTGCAAAAGCAGTGTCAACAATCAGAAGAGACAAATTTGGTCTCAAGACAGCGAAGGAACTGAACTCTACAGTTGGACATGTCATGAGATCTGGTTTTCAGGTGCCAGGAGTGATGAGCATCATGGTGCTGCATCCATGGTGTGTGCACTGGTGGCAGAACCAGCTGGGCAAGCTGCCCCTGAAACATAAGGTTTAGGGCCATGGCATGCAGGTTCATGTGGTCCTCCAGTATTTTTGGCAAATAAAGAGCTGTGACATGCTAATCATGTAAGATCGGAATTGCAAGATATTTTTCAGAAACAGGTACAAGCCTTCAGTGTAAAAGGGCAACAAGCTGGCCTGTTGCTAGAACAGACTTTCAGCATATGTTTACACCTACATTGCACAAACCAGAGTCTGCAGCCAGTCAGGGCAATGCTGCT
The DNA here is from genome assembly GCA_013397155.1 of Irena cyanogastra. Lineage (NCBI taxonomy): Eukaryota > Metazoa > Chordata > Aves > Passeriformes > Irenidae > Irena > Irena cyanogastra. The sequence continues at coordinate 369,739 of VWZV01009443.1, read as the reverse complement.
GAGAAGAGAGAGAAGGGGGAAAGAAGTGCATATGGATGCCTGGAGGACTTCAACAGAGACATATACTGTAGTATTCATTAAAATGTGATTTTTTCCTAATCTCTACCCATTCCTTGCATCACTTTTAACAGTCTCCACAGAGCAAAAATAGCTGCCCCCTAACATCCTCTCAGTTATAAGATCAAGATCTTCAATACTGAGAAGCAGCAGGCATTTTCTTTATGAAATACTGAATAAAACCAGAATCTGAAACATGTGAAGTGGTATTTGGAAATATGTCACTTCAAAATATCCCTAGCAGGTAAAGAATGCCATATTTTTAATAACAAAGAACAGCAAGCAAAAGAAAGGTAGCTTAAAATGGCAGTCTTCAGTCTTTTATTGTTTTTCATCAAATTTAAATTTTCAACAGTTAGGAATTGGAAATTCCAACATAGAATTTCCCAGGTGTATATCTACCAAATTTCTTGTTCAATGAAAAGAAGAAGTTTTTAAAAACTCAAATGTTACTCAGAATTCTTTCCCTCCTCTCCCCCACCCTCCTGAAATAACAGCAGTGCTCAAAGGAAAAAAAATCAAAGCTTTGAACCACAGGTTTCAGAAGCCATAGACAATTTTTCAGTAAATAAAGTGGCCTGCAATTGGTTTTGTACATTTTCATTTTCAAGCTTTCTTCTGAAAAAACCAACAGCATAAATGGGAATATTAAGAAATAAGCCATCTCAGTCCTTGAAAGTGTACATATTTCTTTCATATGGCATGGAAGACTCTCCGAACTCTGTTGTTATTGTCCTTCTGGAAGACAAGGTTAAAATGTCAGAAAAATCTACATTTTGTTTAAATAACTCTTCATGATAATCATCAAGCTATTCTGAGTTATCTATTTGATGAATCTGAAAAACAACCCATTAAATTTTAAGGTGGAACATTTGAAAAAATAAGCATATGAACAAGCATGACATGCTTATCAGCAAAGGGCATTATTTAAAAAGAATTAAGAGAACACATGAGAAGACTTCAAGAAGCAGTGCAATAAACCAGACTAAAATGGAAGCTAGAATTAGGTGCAAGTAGGAGAAGAAGCTGCTTTTCAAGGAGTTCTTGGCCATGTTCCTGCTAGAATAGCTTTACTGAGGGATTATAGTGATGAGGTGCACACAGATTAGAAAGGCTATGCTGGCAACACTGTTCTTTTTAGCCATTTAATATCCTCACTTTCACTCCGAGGAAAAGTTACTTTTCTATTTAAAGTGCAATTTTCTCAGACCTATTGCATGTCCACATCCACATTAGTTGGGGAATACATTTTTTCATGTATATTACCCTCCAACAAAGTCCAGAAGTAGAATGAGGGAGAATGTAGAAGCAGGGAACACTCATTGTAGGACTGCAAGCAATGTACTACAAAAGAGAGGAAAAGCACATGGAAAAGAAAAGCAGCACCTATCAGAGGAACTGAATGCAAGGCGTTTCAAGAAAAGATGAAAAAATTATACATTAAATTCTGCCATAAATGTAAGGGCTGAAAAGAAAAAACTGAACTTATGCATTACAGTAAAAACCAAAATTTAGTTCCAGTGACTTAAATCCAGCATCAGTGGTTACACACACAGAAACCTATTGCCTGAGCAGTGTCTCTTCCAAAGAGGCATGTGCTTATTTGCCTCCTAGCCCTGTTCCAGGTGGCACTTAGACCTTCATATGTGATGGTGGGGACTCAAGGCTACTAACATAGGTTGTAAAATAAATAAAAAGCCTTAAGGGTGTGATAGACTGTATCTAGGAAATTTCAAGTTTTCTATGGATGATGCTATAAAATATAGGGGAAAGTTCAATGAAGCATTTGAAACTTAAGAATTGCAGACAATGAGGACAACAATATCAGGACAGAGAAATCCACATCTATTATAGGGAGAAGCTTCAAGAGACTAAACTCTGACCCCAGCTTTTCCCCAAAGCAAAATTCACACTAAGTCTCTCTCATTGTTATATATTAGCACCATCAGTCTCTGCAAGCCACAGGAATAAAACATTTGGACTTAAAAATGTAGGAAGACAGCACCATTTAAAAGTTTTATCTGATCCCCTTACTACAGTGACAGGCAACGATCTTATCTGTAGACATAAAAAGCACAGGTCACTGAAATGGAAAGTCTTATGTTCCTTTAACCTCAAGGCAGTCTTTCTGGAATTCTTTGAAACATTTTCACAAAACAATCTGAGAAAAAATTAGATTTCATAAAAAAAAAAGAAGAATGTTTGTGCAATTATAATATGAAACTGATTAGCACAAGGTGGTATGGAGGCTAAAAGTAAATATGAGTTTAAAAAAACCAGATAATTTCAGTCAGGAAAAGCCCATTTAACCCATTTGATGAATCTCTTCTTTGAATGAGTGGCTATAGGCTGCTGGAATCAGAGAGGGTGACTGAGGGGTGCCTGTTCCCCAGGCATCTGCTCCTGACTTTTGCCAGAGACAGGAGAGCAGAGACAGGAGAGTTGAACCGAGAATCTTAGACCTGTCTAGTGAAGTGTGGCTATTTTTATACCAGACATGACCCAGAGAGTGTTTAACTGGCTTACCTTTATCCAGCTGGTGGTCAGACTGACAGACTGAAGATCGATCATTTTGGAAAAATTATGGTGTTCTGAAGGTCCTGTCTTAGATGGATGTCTGGGTACAATGCAGGCAAACCTGGTTTATTTGTAAATTGCATATATATCATAAAAGCATTCATGTAAATGATATTTTCTCTACAACTTCTATTTGCATCTTTCTATAATTTTTTTCACACAGGTTTAATGCTTCTTTATTAGGACATTTTCTGATTTAATTTGATTGTAAACTTCACAGTGTGCTTGTATGTGGAAATACACAACTGTGAATACACAATAATAAACCTGTAAATTAGTGCCTTGTTGTTGTTTTAGGTCCTGTATCTGTTTTCTTACATGACAAAATTGCTTATGCAGAAATTTGTCTGTTATCAAAGTCATGAAGCATAAAGAGACAACAAGGTTCTACCAATATCAACTAAAAAAAGAACAAACTGTTGTGATAGCCTACACTGAGGAGATGACTAGATGGCAATTGAACTTTAAATTCTTCCTCTTCTCTTTTATATATTTATAAGAATAATTTCTTGTGGTTCTCAAACTTCATTAGATGCCTTTTAAAATTAGTTTTGTAAGTGGGTTCTGAATTGTTGTTAAGGTTACTTAAGTAATATTCTAATACTGCTAAATCCCTTTAGAAAGTATTAAGGTGACACCATAATCTTTCTGGGACTCTTACACAACACACACTACTCTGTATTAAAAAAAAAAAAAAGAAGAAAAGAAAGACAACCATACCCTTTCCTCAACCTAAATAGAAAAAAGAGATAGGATAAAAAAAAAAGTTTCTTCTTCAGAAGGATAGAAAATATCATAAAATTCACCGAAAGGAATTTATGAAACAATTTAACAAATAATATTTGGTGAGCGATTATATAAACTCAATTTGAAGAACATATATAATATGCTTACACCACCTTTTAAAGAATTCTGACATTTAATAAGTCACAATTTGATTTGATGGCAGTATTGCATGTAATCTGTCAGTCCCTCCCTGGGATAGAGTCTGGGATTATCTAAGTGGCAAGATTAGTGCAATATGAACAGGGGATGCCTCCCTACAGAAAATTCAAAGATGGATATCTGTGCTGTTTGTGTGCTTATAGCTGAACATGCTACTAACTCTGGAAG
>VWZV01009443.1:189342-365948 GCA_013397155.1 Irena cyanogastra | reverse complement strand
TTTTTTTTTTTTAAATAACAAGAAATATTTGAAAATTAAATGTAATTTAATGTAATTTACCCTGTGAAGGGACTTCAGTAATTCTGCCATCTTTCCCCTCAGACTATGAAGTTTTCCTTGAAAAGCTGTGTTTGCAGTTCACAGCTTTGCTGCAGCTTGCAAGCATAGTCTGCTTTGTGGATATGGTGATGGATAGACTTTTTCATTTTATAACAGTATGAGATCTTTTAAATCTAAACAGGCTGTTTCATTCTATATCCTGAATATAGGCAACCCAAAATTCCCTTTAAAATATATTTCCAATGAGAACTACTGAGAACTCCTATGAATGTTCATTAGCATGTAGAGAATTACAAGCTAGTAAATGAGCATGGTTAATAATCCCTAACAGAGGACATGCAAAGAGTGGCCTGTAAGGTCCATGCATGGTTTATGCCTGGTCAGTAGCAACTGATGTAGAATGGACTTGTGTGATTCCAGTAATTTACTTTTTACCATATCCAAAACCTTTGGCTAGCCACGATGCCAATTTTTTACATTGGTGGGTTCAGACTGGAAAAACCTGGTAACTTTTGTTACTTTATATTTTTTGTCAGAAGGACCCTGAAGAGTTGAAAGCAAAGTATAATAATGGGATAGGACAAAGAAAACAAAAAGGAAAACAGTATCTTTTTATCTTAGTATCAGCATTTGATACTACATCCTGAGAGACAATGCACAAAAATAAAACCAGCATGGAATTTAATTTAAAAAAAAGATGTGTGAAGGTATTTCAATCTTTTATAGTTTGTATTCCTTATGAAGAATTTCATCACCACTGTGCTATGCAGCTCTGACTGTGTTCTAAAATTGTCTCATGCTGCCACAGCAATCTCAAGGTAGTTCCTGGCTGCTGTAGTTCTTGACAAACTTTAGGACATGAAAAAATACTGGCAGACACAACATTTATTCAAGTGATTTTTTTAACTGAGCATTGACAAAGAGTATTGCTTTGTGTTTTACTTTGAAAAACTGATAAAAATACACATTATAGGACTTACACTGAGAAGCTGCTCTATGAGTAAGAAGGCACAACTCCAGTGTATTTAGAGGAGGAATGCATGTGCTTAATCAGCATATGCAATTAAATTAAAGGCAAGGAAATCTGTTAGCGTTTAGAATGCAAAGATCACTGTTTCCAGTCATTTTTGCTGATCTATTGCAGACCTCTTTTTTCACATTTTTAAAGTGTTTTCATCATCATGGAACAGGTCATAATGTCGGCATTCACTATTAAGAGTAAATCACTTGAACTCTAAGCTGTGAAAAATTTGACTCAGACTTGCAATCACAATTTGAAGAGAAACTAAGGGGGAAAAAAATCAGATTGGGATTCCAAAGCTGTCTGAAGGTTTAATTTCATGAAAAGAAATGTGCTCTTTAGCTTAAGAAGTAGGAGTTTCATATTCTGTTTGTGAAACCAGGTAGGTTCCCCTCAGCTGTTAGACCAAGACCCTTTAATAGACTGGTTTTTCTGCTATCACAATTCTTAAAAATCACCATGTTGGTATGATTTGACTAAAACATAAGATATACCTTTTAGAGCAATTCCTCTCAGTCTGAAGAGTTACTCAAAATTAATCCTTGCTTTTTCATTAATGAGTTTGAGACCAATTTTCCAGGCTGTTAGGAAAGAAATTAATGTATTCACCCTCCTCAAAAAAAAAAACCCAAAACCCAAAAAAGCCAAAACAAACCACAAAAACCAGTTAAGTGAAATAAATTCTGTCTTCATTACTCTTTTGCTAGTTTTGACTGCCAAAATATTTTGCAACAATAACTGAAATCTAAAGCCATGCTCAGGTTTTCTGAATTAAGCTTGACCTGTTTGTCTGCTTTACATAATTTAAGAAATCTCCTTGAAGTATTAAACATATTTTTGTTAATAAATTCAAGAATAAAAATAAAATCATGCTCTTTTTCTTGGAAAGAGCATCAACAAAGCATTGGAAGACCTATTCAATAGCATGTCTTTAAAGAAAATTTTTTACCTGGACATAGCATGATTTTAATTGTTTAGGAGGAATCTTATTTAGAAAGAAAAATAATTAGCATTTACATTCCCAAGGTATTGTGTGTGTATAAAAGGAGTAAAAAAAATTTGTAAAGAAGAAACAACTGAACAAAAGCTAATAGAGAGAGAACAGTAATTAAATTCAGGAGGGTATAGAAGCCCTAGCTGAGCAAATTAACTCTTTATCATCAGCAGGTGAATAATGACAGTTGATTTGTTCTCTTATGCCTTAAAGATGACATTGAAGTATTTAAAAATAATAAGACTGCAGTACTGGAGTAAAAGGCCAGGAGAATGGATAAATATGCCCTCTAGTACTATTACAAGTTTCATATTCTTTGATCTAAAAGGAAACTCAAAAGAAGAAGAGTAAAAGGATGTTTAATACTGTAGAGCAGTTCCTGGAAAAGTTTAAAAGCCTGAAGTTTGTTTCTGTGAAAAACCTCTAAGAATGTGAATGTGCACTTTGGATAAGCAGCTGCTGGCATCTCCCAGTAACATAAGCTCCCAGTAGGCACACACAGGTAGTAAACATTCCTTTAAGTCAGCATAGGACAAAATATGAAAAGGTCTCTGAAAAAAATTCCTGGGTCCTTGATGGGGAAGCAACTCAAACTTTGTATGCAAATATCTGATCTTTACTTTTCACCTTAAAGGCATTTGAAAGCTTTTAAATCTAAATTGAATTAGCAGTTTGCAGAAGCTGCAGGAAAGCAACTTATTAATGGGAACAGAGTGAGCTGCAGCTTCTTTGAACGGTGTTGCTGTGCTGTCTTCTGAGTTCATCATACATCTGCATAGTTGTAGAAACAATGGGGTGACAATTTGTCCACAGAGGCAAAACATGGCAACTAAGCACACGTAACTTGGAGTGGTAAAAATAATCAAGCTGAGCAGCTGGACTTAGCCAGGGGGACTCCTCAAGTGTAACAATTTCTGTTATGATTGTGGTGGGTTGTCTGTGGCCAGCTGACAGATGCCCACCCAACTGATCTCATTCCACCTCCTCAGCAGAACAGGAGAGAAAAGATGAAAAAAGCTCAAGGGTCAAGATAAAGAGAGGGAGTTTCCTTACCAATTACTCTCATGAGGAAAACAGACTTGACTTGGAGAAAATTAATTTAGTTTATTCTTCATTAAAATAGAGTACTGACCAGAGAAAGAAAGACAAAACAAAACTATCCCCAAAGTCCCTCTTTTTGACATGCTCAATGTCACTCTCTCATTCCTGACTCCTTTACTCCCTCCTTCCAAGCAGTGTAGGGAATGGGGGCTGTGGTAAGTTCATAACAGCTCCTCTTTGCCTCTCCTTTCTCTGCATTCTTTTCCTCTCCTGCAGGGCTCTCCTCCCCATGGGCTATAGCACTTCAGGATCAAACTGCTCTAGCATAGGTTCTCTGTGGACCATGGCTCCTTCAGGTATGTCCACCTGCCAAAGTGTGGTCCTTTCCATGGGCTGCAGTGTGGATGCCTGCTCCAGTGTGATCTCCTGCAGGGAGAATCTCTGCTTGGACACCTGGAACATCTTCTCCTCCTCTGACTTTGGCATCTGCAGGGCTGTTTTTCACACCCTCCCCTCACTCCTCACTCACTGTGCAGCATTTTGCCCTTTCTCACATGGACTTTTCCTGAGGCATTGCCATTGTGCCTGCAGGGTTCAGCTGTGCCTCGTGGTCAGCCTGCTGGAATGAGCTGGAACTGGCTGTGCTCAGCATGGGGCAGTCCTCACCACTCCTCACCAAGGCCACTCTGCAGCCCCCCACCAGCACCCTGTACCTTGCTTCAACCACAATTTCAGTGCAGCTGAGTATGCACTGAAATTGTGCAGACCCTGTCTGCATGGAAAAACAGGAAAAACCAATCACTTCCCAGACAGAACTCACTGGAAGAATTGTGACAATGCCATAGTCAGGGTCACCATGGTTTCCCACGAAACAGGAACTCTGCATTTTGCATGAATACAATCAGGCAGCTGTCAGTTCCCAGACTGCAAATATAGATGTAAGATCTTCTCCAGGTGTTCAGACAAACTGTTCTCTTAATAGCCTGTGTCTGGAAAAAAACAACCGCAGATCTCTGGGAAGGTCAATGACAATAAAAGCAAATACACGTCAGCGATGAAGATTTCCAAAGCACCAAGGCTAGGAAAGCCATGTCTTGGTCACTCAGTCAGGGCTGAGTCACTAAGGACCTTGTAATGCAGCTATCCCCTCACAGAGTGGAGAGAAACAAATTGTGTCCAACAAATGAAACCAATGCTTTTGAATTCCACAAGGATTTAACTTCTTGTAGCTCAGTCAGGGCTTTTATGGAGAAGTATTAAAAGCATACCTACAAAGCGCTTATAAGACTTCAGTGCACACATTCCACTAGAAGAAGTAGCAGAAAATGTCCTTAATGGGCAGTTTCTAATTTAGTACACTTTTAAGTAGCTGAAAACTTCTCAACTTTATGATAATTAATTCTGGTTTTTTTCAACCAGCTGTATAAAGTGAAACCAAACCATCTGGCCACCATAATGTATAATTTGCTGTGATTAAAATTAAAGAACTGGACTGCAGGCCAACTCTTTTTGCTATCCCATGTGTCTTCACATTGTATCTATACTATCTGACACCATTAATGTGTCTTCCACACAGTGCCAGTAGTAGTACAGAAAGCTTTTTTATTTTAATTTTACTTCAAAGATGGAAAGAGTTTGTGTTTTAAAAACCAGTTCATTTATTTCAGATAAGAAGCTGCAGCACAAAAAGAGATTTGTCTTAGAGCTGCAGTAAAACCATGCTGATGCCAGAGTGTGTGCAGATCTGACACCTGACTTAGTAATTTGACATCTTGGGGATGAGGTCCCCTCCCACAGCTCTGTCTCCATTTGTGGAAGGGGTGATGAAGAGCTGCCTTCTGCTGTGGGGCTGCAGCAGCTCCCACTGGACATTTTAGGGTGTATTTACTCAAGGCTCGGCTTGCACAGTGGTTGTGAGTTCGGCAAGGAGAGTAGGAGTAACGGCAGAGAAGAGGGGTGAAGGGGGAACTTCTTTCGGACTGAATATTCATGTTGCCTAATCTGCATTGCCTAATAACTCTGCTTGAATTAATGACTTTGTTAAGATGGATTCAGAGCAATCAAGGATGTCATTTCAGTAAATAAAGTGCAACCAAAACCACAAATAGAGGCTAAACACACGTAGAAACTGTACTGCAAGCTTGTATGAGACCTTGCCTTACACACTGAATTCTTATGCCACTGCACTCAGAGAGAAAGGGAAGTCAGCTTATTGCAAACTTAGTGTTACCTGCAACAAGTCTGACACTGGTTGCACTTCAGATGCCTGTGCTTCTGGCCTTAAGGTGGTTGTCTTTTCCCACAGAACTGTGTTGAAAGGCTGGGTTTAGTGTATTTCTCCCTATTGGCAGAAAAGTCACCTTAGGGAACCACTGGTATTTCTGGCAATTTTATTGGACATCTGCTCAGTTTCAGGCACATAATAATGATTAGGCTATATCATGCTTATAACACACATTTGAAAAGACTGCTTAATGCATGAACTAAAATCTGACGGTTCAATGGCAGCGTGCTCTCACTTTTCTACAAGCTGCATTTACTGAATAAAAGAATAACAAAACAAAACACGACAGTTTTTCCTCTGTCAAAATTACTAAAATGTTTTTGAGTGACTTCAACATTTTTTCTAATTAAGAAACTGTTTTTCTCTCTCAGAAAATAACTTAGAATCATTATATTAACAATCTTAATGAAATAGCTGGCCACAGCAGCTATATTCACTGGAACAGAAATGTCACCATTTTGCTAATAACTACCTTTAAAACTTCTTCATATCTCCACTTTTTTATTTCACAAGTTGATAATCTTTAAATAAGAAGCCTGGTTCAGTTTCGACATTTTAATCTTAGTTCCTGACTATATTTTTTTTCTTTACTTGAGGAAAAATCTACTAAACTATAGTTTATCCAGTGGTTCAATGTAAAAGACTCCTGAAGAGCAGAAACCTACTGTGAGACTGGGTGCTCTTCAGACCTGACTTACAGCTTCTTAGTTTTAATGGTCAATGTTAACAGGAGTGTGGAATATGCCCCTAATTCTGTCATTTGGTTAGTATACCACTCCTTTTTTTAAGAGGAGGTAAATATATCTAAAACTCTTACTGCTTCTGTCTTCAGAACCTGACTTAACACTTTGCTTTGTACTACAGACCAGACAGCCTTATGAGACAAATCTGCCAAGTGAGTACATTTGGTATTTTATCCCTACTCAAAACATGTAGTGTATCACAAGCCAAATTAAAAATATGGTAAAAAGTGAAAGAGGGTGACAAAGACGATTTAGATAGCACTGCTGCCACAATGCATCCATTTAAAATTCTAAGTGCAATGTTTCAAAGCTATACACTTAAATCCTCATTCCTCCTCCAAATCTGGTAAAAATGCAACATCTGCCAAAAGCTTACATATTCAACTTATACAATTTCCCGAGTGCTGAGTTCAGCACTAAACCAAAGATATCCTCCCTCATCCAAGGACAAACTACTTGCAGCTTATTCAACTCACTGTCCAGAAAAAGGAACAGTCTTTTGGCCCCTAAACACCAGTCCTGAGCACCCACAGGAGGCATGACTATTACTGGCTTCAGAGACAGACATAAGAGGTAGTAAGAGATGAAAATCCTCACTTCACCCTGCTAAATCCACCATTACACTATGGTGATGGTGACAGGAAAAGTGCCAAATACCTGCCACTTTCATCCTGCTGAAGTGCTGAAACAGGGATTAGAGTTATATAATGTTGTAAAATAGGAATTCAGCGTGCGAAGGGAGGACTCTCTCAGTTCCCTTCCGTATTAAAATCACTGCTCACACAGATGAACAGCACTGTCCCTATAGAAACAAACAACAGCCAAGCCCTCAAAACTAACTCCCACCCAAGCATAGTGTTACAAAATCACATTCCTGATTGATCACTGAGTGCCTGAGAATTTCTGATTAGAGTAAAACTGTAGGGCAATGTCTTAGACTGGTGGCAACTTGGTCAGAGATTTGTTCTGTTTCACAGGGCTCAAATTTTGTTTATATTTGCCCATAAGGCTCTGAAAGACACTGAAAAATGATTGAAAACAATCTGTACACAAGGTGAGCACAGCAGGATTTCTAAAAAATTTGCATATGAAAGCTTGTCTTGGATGAGAGGTTGGCATTTCCAGTCTTCTACACGTGCACAAGGAAGACCCCAAGATCCCGTGAATGCTGTCACTGCACCAGCTTCCCTGTGGTGGTACAGACTTCTTCAGTACACAAAATAAGCAGAGAGCAGAAGAAGAAGAACTTAAAGAAAGTTAGAGGTCCTCTTCCTCAGCAGTTCTTACGGCTTTTTAGCTGTTAACATGGTAAAGCTACCACAGTTGGTGTCAAACTAAAACCTGAAATCAGGGAGCTGTCATGCTGTCCTTATTTGTGAGTAGAGCCCTGAAATCAGGTGAAACCACCACTGGGCTGAGAACGCTGTTCCCAGGGCTCTGGACTGGGAACTCTGGTTTTCTCCAACCCTACAGAACAATCCTAAAGCACACTTGGTCCAGAAAGCAGGGAGCAAGGGATGACTATCCCAGCCACTTCAGCTAGGCAGAACAAATTTAGGCATAACAGCAAAGTGAAAGCAAAGAGCTGACAGAAAACTTGCTAAGTTCAAGTAGGTTTGAGCCCTTCCAAATCATAGTGGTACTAATACTTCTCCAGAATAGAAAGGGCTGGAAGAGTTTGGAAGAAGTGGAGTGAAAGCAGCTCAGATATTAAATGTCTGCTTGTGCTTTGGGAACAAGAATATATGTTTCTTGGAAAAGCATGGAATCCTTGACAGCATAGTAGTGCAGGGTAGAGTGCAACACACAGAGTGCAAGCCAGATAAGTGTTGATTAAATAGTTTGTTTTGCTCAATGGAATTCAATAGTATCAGTCAGAGATGAACAGAAGTCATCCTTCAACATATTCTTTCATCCAGCAGGAGACAGGTGCTTTTGTAGCAGGGAGACAAGTGAATGAGACTTGTAAATTTTATTAGAGCAAATAAGAAGTGGAGTGAAACCTTAGAAATTAATGAACTTAAATATGCAAAATCAAACAATTAACAAATGAATAGGCACTTTTCCACAAAAATAAAGTTAAACAAACTAAAACTTTTAAGAAACAGCTAATATTCTGTATTTTGGATTTTAAAAAAGTGTTGGATATTTTACATTAAACTATCTTGCATTTTAGTACCATGCCAATATTCTGACTGTTGCCATCTTTAGAAATATTACATTATTTGAGAAATATGCTAAAACAAGAACTTTATTTGGTGGGCTTCCTTTCACTGACCTTTAAAAGGAGCACATGAAAAAATTCAAAGCAACAATTCCCAGTTTTCATATGTACTGTAAAGTGCAGAAATTGATGTTGCACACAGCAGCAGTTCAAGATACCATGTAAAGATAAATGCTTAAGGTACTGCAGGAAAATTATTTGTCCAGATACTACCTCATTCTGATATAATACTATGTTAGCACCTGCATTAGTGTTACTGAAGTGCCGTTTCCATTTATCTTATCTCTTAACAGCCACAGTCTACATGTCTTTACACACACTCATCCAAAAAAGTACAAGATAGTTGACTGAACTATCTTGCATTTAACTACCCTGAAAAGGGTAGGGTCAGACATCCAACAGTCTGGCCTGGGGAGTCGTCTTATGACAAATTTATGAGAGTAGATGTTGCTCAAAGCCTTGCAAGACTACGTGTTGTGTTTGGCACGCTAGAGTTAAGCAGCTACATTTTCTTGCAGCTGCACAAAGTAGCAATTATATTGTTCTAACTATGTGCTAAAAATGTACCACTGAAACTAAGCTAGCATGATTAAGGGATCTGAAGCCTTGGACAAGTCCTAGACTTTCAATTCACTGGGTGAATAGCAGGGTCTTAGAAAACCCCTCCCTTTTTTTTTTGGCAGTTTAGAAAACACCTATTAGTTTAATAGGTGTTAAATCTTTTAAACTCTTCTTTCTGAAAATAGTTGAGGCTGTTTTCCATCAACAATGTCAGATTTATTGTCTTAACCCTATATTTATAAAATAAATTACCAGTAAATGAGGACGAATAAACAAGAATTCTATAGATATAATTTACATCAAGAGGCATTTATTTACAGAAAAATGTGGCTAGTAAAATTATTATTAGTTTTTCAAAATTGACTGCGCTTGTGATTTAAATCTTTAAAAGAATAAAATAATCATTTCAGTGGGTATGGAAGGCAAAATCCCATGCATAAGACTCAATTAAGATCACACTCAAATCTAGGAAAAGCCTCATTCCAAAATAAGTCTTCAGATTCCTCTTGAAGCAAAGTTTATAAAATGCCATGTACAATAAATTTGGGTTTTCTATGTATTAACATACCTTACTTTTGATTAAAAACAAGGCTTTAGCTAACAAGAGTCAGATTCTATTGGTTCATCAGGTGCAACTGCATCCTACTTTACCTTTGCTTCCATTTTCATCAGAAGCAAGTCCACTGATGTTAATGGGTTTAGAATTGTGGAGATGAGCTATAAATATTTCCTTATTAATAATTTCCATTTCCATCAATACAGTTTCAAACATCAGCTCATTGTTATTATAAAACAGATTATGACAGTCTTTATCTTGAACCACAAATTCTTCTTACTTTTTCTATTCTTTCCTCCAGCTCCTGGGGGATGGAGGTGTTGAGGGTGTGAAAGAGTGGCTGGTGGGTACCCTGTTGCTGGCCACAATATAGAACAAGGATGTATATATATATGTAAGTACACACCAAGCATTTTACTAGATCTGATGACAAAGATTAAACTTTCTGCAAGTGCTTTGACTGACCTAATTATCTTAAATATGTCTGTCTGCTGATGGTTACTAAATAACACCATAAGCAGATATAGAGACCTCTGAGAGAAGTGGTTGAGCTAATGAGAGTGTTTTGCTGCTGTGAAAATCTGACAGGACCAGTTTCAACCTCCAAGAGCAGTGCCAGGTCAGTCTCTTTGCTCATTCTGCCCTTGGACATGCAAAGTCCAAAAGGAAAAAGCAGAAACAAGACTGGTTTTGCAGGGAAAACACTCAGTGGATTGCAGGCTGTCTATCGGAGAGAGAAACTGAAAACCCTGTTTGATCAGAGGTACAGATTCCTACAATTTCCCATCATTTATGTATAGCATAGAACTGCTTCAACTGCCCTGTTTAATTTCCTACTGAAAAGTGAGTGGGTAATTTCACACTTGCTCTTGGATATTAGGTTTGTTATAAAAAGCTTTGTCTTAGAGAACTGTCATTTATTTCAGAAGAAAAGGGATTTGTAACAGAGCTAGTATCAGGCCTTTATTATAGAGGTGGTAGGAGTTACCATCTGAGAATAGCAGATTCTTTTTCACACTGTAATTGGCATTGATTATCTTCTATCCATGTGCACTGTTGCTTATCAGTAGCAATGCCCCAGAAAGATGGTTTTATGTAGTGTCTTTGCACCATACTGAAACTTTCTTTGCTATAAGAGAAAGTTGATTAACAGCCACAATGAAATCAGACCAGCTACAAGAGTTAATCATGGAGCTAGATGTCTGGTGTAGAAGTCAAGGAAAGTCAAGAATTATTAGTTCACAAAGCAAGACAAGCAAATTTCTAACTTAACGCAAAAAAAAAAAAAAAAACCAACAGAAAATACAACCAAAAAACCACCCTCCCCCCCACCAAAAAACTGCAAACACAGCAAGAGAAAACCAAGCTCAACACCAAAACTCACCTCAAATCCCCCAGAATTAAAGAAAAGAAAACAAAGAGCTCCTGAAGAGTAGGTTGCTGTCAGGGGATGAAAAGGGCCCAGCATGAGGAAGAGCAGTTAGTGCTCTTGTTTTTCTCTTATGACCACAGTGAGTTTTCAGCCCAGTTTTGACAAGGCTTAGCTATGCCATTTCCCCAAGTGTGTTGGTGCAGCTATTGCCAACAAGGCCCAGCAGATGATTAAAGGGATGAGGAAAGGAAGCAATGTCATGCTTTCCAAGGAAGGAAAGGATCAGGATAGATGTAACTTACTCCACTTCTTAACACCTTCCTACAAATAGAAAGCAATACTGAAGCTATTACTGTCACCACTCAGGCATGATGAGAAGTGTTAAAAGTAATGAGATACCTATCTGAACACATAAAAATGAGGTAAAGCATGGTGTAATGATTATCAGACATTTCAGCTAGTTCTGAAACAGGGATAATACGTGTTCTGCAAACTATCCATCAGAGCTGTCCCACATTATTCCATGTGACAGATTAAATGGCTGATCTCAGTGCATGTGAAATTGCCAGATATCTAGGAACTTAAGAAAACCCAGGCCAGTTTTCATGAAGAGCCTGGACTTAGTAGTAGTAAAAATACTAAATTCTTTTATTCTGCAAAAATGCCAGAGTCTACATGGCTTAAAACATAAAATGAGAGAAAGACACTGTGCAGAGAACCAGGCAAGGAAAGGCAAATCACAGTGTAAGAGGTGTAACCAGCTGAGACAGTGATAAAGTGCTAAAAGGGACTCCCATGGAATCACAAAATATAAGCATTGGGGGGGTGGCATACCTGGAGAGAATGATGCAATAATTTTGAAAAGTTAATGTTTAAAGCACAGCCATTTGGGGTGAGTTTATAGCTATTCACCATTTATAGGACAACCAGACTAGTATCTAAGCAGGAATTAAAGACAGATTGGGATTGAATGATGCAGGATGGGTAAAAAATGTGTTATGTTGAATGCTTGCTCAATAAAAAAAAGATAGTGTAACACAAAAAAGTGTCCTCAGGATGTCTTGGTGCTGTTCACAGCACCAAGTACTGTGTATAGACTCAACTTTTGTTTCCACATCAGGAGAACAGGCCATCTATTACAGAAAGGATACAGCTGTTGGGAAACTTCATTTGTAACATTTGGTATGATCTGCAAAAATCGGGCCATATGATACTAATTTATACTGCAATTATATCATGCATGCTGCCTTTTAAAAATGAGTCAGGTATTCAATTGAAGGAAAAACATGGAACAAAAAGTAAAGTAACACAACAGTGGTTCACCTTGACAAAAAGGATTGCAACCTAAACAGCCTCCTCTGATATCACACCAAAATGGATGAATTCCTAGTTCTGATAATAGACGTAACACACCCTTGGAGCCTTGTTTAGTGCCAAATTTTGTATCCCTTATGAGAAACAGTTGTGTTCTATAAGTGCTCAAAACTTTACTGACATTTAGAGTAATAGAATTATTTTGCTTTCAATCAACTCAGGAATGTTCTGCTCTTAAATTAACTGCTAATTCCTAATGCAAACCTACTGCTATTACTACTTAATTTGAAAGTCCTTCTCTTTCTCCACCAAAGTGGAGATCTGGAGAGTGCCAGATATAGGTGCAGATTTCTTTTGTTTAATTAAAAAATGACATTAGGATTTTTAAAAATACTCTTTGTGCTCTAAAAATCCCATTCTGTACTGCGGTGAAATGGTACAACAAATCAATGAATGTAACCTGCTAATATCATCTAAGCTTTGCCTGATTTAACTTCTTATGCTTTGCCCTCTTGCTTCTGGAGCATTCCATTCTAAGTACGTTTAAAAAATTACTTTTGCAGTATTTCTTCACAATTTTGGAAATTGGCCTCTGGCTATGAAATTTGCATTTCCAAAAGTTAATATGTATTAGATGTCTTTATCCCTTGTATGGGATATCAGTAGCTTTTCTCTTTTATCTTTTCTTTTATTTTCTTTTTTTTCTTCTTTTTCTTTTTTTTTGGAAAGGAGGGTAAAGAGAGAGAGGAAAAGATAAACCTGCTGTTTAGAGGGTTTTATATTTTTCTAAGTTGTTTATATTTGTGTAACTACTTGTAAGAAAATATTAATTGAAGTTACATATCATATTTGTCAGTTGACTTTCACTGCATGACCAGCCTTATGTCTTCAAGAACGAGTCTGCACTTTAAGACAGATGATCCACAAGTAATTAAGGCAAATGATATCCCAAGCCAGAGATTTAGAGTGCTCAGTCACCATATTAAGAGTATTACTGGCTTTAAGACATTGAAAGTCCATCCATGTTACTTTTCCTGCCACAGCACAGCCTTTTGTCATGATTTACAAGAACCATGGTAAATTCATATTTTTGCACAAATATTTTCAACCTTCAGTGGTAGTACAGCATGGTATGACATCAGTTTAAAAGATGTTTCTTTAAGCAGCAGGAGGTTTAGCATCACCCCTGTGTTCAATTTTGATACAATTTTTTACCATAGCAGCTCTGGCATTTTAAAGAAATTCCTCACACATAATTTCTGCACCACTCTTTCTCATGTCAATTTTAGCAGCATCTGCGGTTCACAAAACAGGTGATTTCCTTGAGATTGGGAAGAGGTACCTGCAAAATTACATAGGAAACAAGCTAGGCTGGAGGTATTTTTACCTTAAAAACATGCATGTTGAATGCCTTCACAATCTGAAATCAATCTCTGGGATGTCTCCTTCTCTGTGTCACGTTGCAAAATATGTTTCCTTTTGAAAAAGTCTTGAGATTGTTAGAGGACATTCTAGATGTGACTTGCACTTCTGTGCCTGGGGTGCATGGAGGAGATCTTAAATCACATTTCTGGGCAATGAATGGACATACCTCCATGCTAAAAAATCCCAGTCCACAGTTCTGATTTAAGTGACAAGCTTTCAGGAGAGAGGCATCTCTTTAAAGCACCATTTTCAGGTGCAACATCCTGCTTGCAGTTTTTGTAGAAAAATGTTAGTGAACTGGATGCTTTTACATTTCACTGGTTAACTGCTATAGGAAAAAAAATTCTATTAACAGCTTATTGGCTGGCAAGCCGTTATCGTTCCCCTAGCACTTAGGTTAATGACATGTTAATCTTGCTAAGGCAGATCTGACACAGCTCTTTTTCAGGAAATCAGAAAACCAATAAAAGCCTAATCAGTTCACATGTGGCCACATAATGCCTCTCTACTAATTGCTGCTAATATGACCAGGCATTATTTTATCAGGTTAAACCAATATTTCATGTAATCTTCAGCTGGAGTCAACAACAGGGAAAGGCAAACAAACCAGAATGTAAACAATCATGCTCATACTCAATAAAGTTGCAGTGAAAGGAGGAAGAATGGGCTGGGAGGGGATAAATTTTTCCCCGACCTTTTTGAGTGGCCAAAATGCATCCTAAAGCATGAAGACTGACAGCACCAATAAATTTTTATCCCAGCCAGTTTAACTAAAAACATTACTCATGCCGTGCCTTATAATTTAGACTTGTATTAACATAGAGCTTTATTTACTACTCTCTATTTACTACTACTCTATTCTATTTGTTCTAGCACAACACAGAAACGTGGGGCAAGGTGAATTATAGGAGGTATAACACCACATTATTTTCCAATTGTATATACATTACCATTCTTATCCCTTTCTTTCAGGAATGAAATCTGTAGTGAGAGAGACCTGGTCTCTATCCAAGGCAAACACATTTGCTTAGTCTACACATACACTCTTCCCCTGTCTTTAATCTTTCAATATGTGTGTGTGGGCAGAGTTTTCAGCCACCTGAAATAAAAGTGGTTCTATCTTTTTGATACTTGAGGGAATGTGAGAACAATCTAATTGAAGAAAAGTTAATTTTTTGTTCTGAATAAAAAAAGGTAGCAAAGTACAATGAGCTAACTGTCTCTAAAATGGTTTGGGAGCTATTCTAACAGAAAAACAAATAGAATCAAACCTTCACAGAAGCAATGCAATTAGTCCCCTTGTCAAAAGCATGACCTGCAGTAGTGTAAGAGGTTATTGCCAAATCTAAGAAGCTTTAATCCTGAGTTGATCCAATCACCGTAATAAAATTACCACTGCAGAAGATGAGCTTCATCATCATTTGTGACCTAAAAGATGAGTGGAAATATTTGTGGTTTAGCAAATGAATGCCCTTTTCCAAAGCACTTGCTAACTATACAGTATATACCAAACATGTGCTTCTGAATTTGGCATTTCACACAGCCTCTGTCAATGGCCAAAAAAAATCCACATCTTGCTCTGAACTACCAACTGGTTTCAAAATTAAGACATTAAAACATATAGCCAGTATCTATAATTACAGGAAAACTTTTCACTGAGAAATGAGATATGGTAAAATTTAATCACCATATTAACAATTTTAAGATCAGTGTGCAGGGTATAGGTCCTAGGAGAGAAATCTTTTTAATAGACACCAAATTCTGTAGGGAAAAATATTAATGGTTCCCTAAATGACCACTATGATAAAAGCAACTAGAGCTAACTGTATATTTGTGTTTAGATGTGCAGGAAATGTGAGTGAAACATTAGAGAGTTACATGAAAATAGGTGTGTAACAACAGCAAAAGCAGCACACACTTATTTCTGGGAGACTTGGAGATTGCTCCAGGGAAGTTAGTATCCATTGGAGTACTAAGGAATGTCATAATTTATGCATTAAAACCTAACCAAACCAGCTCAACATTAAATGTGTTAATTCTTC
This sequence comes from Irena cyanogastra, assembly GCA_013397155.1. Taxonomy (NCBI): domain Eukaryota; kingdom Metazoa; phylum Chordata; class Aves; order Passeriformes; family Irenidae; genus Irena; species Irena cyanogastra. Next base: position 350,311 of record VWZV01009443.1, on the reverse strand, counting down.
CTATAAAGTCAAATACCACTTACAGAGTACAGAATTCTCGCAGCTGTGACATAGGCTGCCCTTTGTTTGATCTGATTGTTCAGTCTTCCCTATGTGGTATTTAACAAAACAGATTTTTTATTTTTTGTTTTACTGTGTTTCCTCTTCCATGTGCTTCTGTCTGTCAAATGACAAAAGGAAAAACTTGTGTTTCAGTGACACTCTGGCCTGTGCACACAAATCATCACAAATCACAAATTTTTTTTTCCCTGGGAAAAATCAGTGGTTCTTTAATTATTAAAACTACTTCAGAATTTGAAATGAGCTTTCTCATGTTCTTGGAAAAGAAAGCACAAAAGCATTTACTATACACACTCAAAAAGCATTTTCAGCCCAGGGTTTGTTTTGTTTGTGCAAGAACGCTTTTAAAAATACTGAGAACAATTCCTCCTTCAAGAAACTCACTCTTCAATGAGTCTAAAACAAGCAAGATTCAGTACATGGGGCCATCTTACATCAGCCCCTGCTTTGTGACAAATGCCTCTTGGAGGTTTGTCTTGCCTTAATCTCTTGGTATTTAGCACACAGAGCTTCAGTGAAGCAAGTGACTGCTACCATGGTGTCCCAGCAGCTCGAGAGCAGCACAAACCCAGCCCAGGAGACAGCTGTGGTGGGAAGACCTGTGTGCCTCTCACCTGCACACCTCTCCCATGAGGTCTGTGTCAGCTGTCAAGCAGGGCTCACAAAGAAAGAATAAATATTTTACTTCGAATTAGGTCTGGCAAATCACTTTTGACAGCACTTGCACAATCTTCAGTGTTTCTGAAAGCACATTTGAATCTGCTTGGTTACAAAAGAAACACTTTGCAGAGCTGAAGGTAAGGTGAAGAATGAGAGACTGCAATATTGTATCTCAGGAGCATGGGATGATCCTCACGGTTCCAAAGGAAAAGACAACATGCTCTTCATCCAGGTGATCTAGTTTTCTTTGGAGATGGAAAGTCTTTATCCTGAGTGCAGCACCTTTTAAAACCCACTTTTTGGATGTGGCCCTTTCCCCACTACAGTTCTCTGGGCAGGGAAATGACAGAACTGATCCCACAAGTAAAATTAGGTTTGGTGCTTGCTTTTGTGAGCATTCATGTACTCCTCAGAGAAAGGAAGAGGCCAGCTATGCTGAGACCTCCACCACTTCTACTTGGTTAGTCTACTTAAGAATTATCCATGTTTGATTTTACAGAATAACTCATGAATAAGTGTAAAGTTTGACCTTTTCTAGTTCCCTGCTAACACTAAATGGGTTTCCAATGAGGTAGACTATCCCTGTGAGACACAGCATGACTTTTCTGGGGACGAATTTCTGTTTTGCACAATGCAAAGCCAAAAGCTGACTGTGTGCATGGAGTATTTTCATTTTCATTCTAGCACTGTTAACATAAGTATTTGTTAGAAAGCACAAAACCAAACAAAGAAATACATTTATTCCTGGGGCTCTGCTGCCTCCAGAATGAAGAGCTAGCTGTTTGTGGTCCTAATGAAAAGCCCTCTAGGAAAAAGGTGCATGAAATTTTGGCAGTTCATTATACATCCCTGTCATTAAACAGTAAAGACTCACTGGATGACTGTTCAAAAGGTTAGCTACTGACATTTTAAGTTAATGCTCAGATTCAGCATGCCCCCTGATGTAGCAGCGCAAAGAAACAACTACAGAAATAAGCTGCAACCTCCCTTTCCAAATGCTTAACTACCCTTACAAGCAGGTGGAAAAAAAGGTGACTTCAGCTGTGGACACCTCCTTTCTCAGAGGTCATTTAGCCTGGGCATGTTCTGGCAATTTCAAACCACCTCTCCCTACTCCCAAGCAGGGCAAACACCCAAACTGCAGGCATACAATTTCCTGGGCATTACCACCTGAACTCTGTATTTTCTGTTTTCAGGAAACTCAGGAAATGAAAATATGAAATGTCCCTTCATTTTTTCTTCTCAAAGGTTTTGAGGTTAGGTGTTAACTAGACTCTCCAGAAGACTGGAGGATGAGCAGAATGCAAATTTATCAAATAAAACAACTTATCGAAAACAGGAATAGGAATATGTTTTAATATGAGCAGTTTGCATGGTAAATTTTCATAGATCACACTAGTTCAACACTAAATTATATCTCACTTTGGGATTCCTTAAGAGCTATTTTGCATACATTTTCAACACATAAAAACCACATTATGTGCAGAATTTTTTTCTATAATATTCTTTGCACAAGGAATACTGATTTTATAAGAGTGGTCACTCAGCATAAAATTATATTTGGAGTTTCTTGATGGAATAAATACATATATCAATTTCATAAGTGTGAGGCCAAAATACTACAGATATATTTGTGATCTGGTTCAGCCCAAGGGCCCTACTCACCACCTAGTCTGTTCCCAGAAATGCTATAAAAAATTCTAAAGGGAGAAGAGGATCAGGGCAAGCCATATGTAACACTGCTGCAACAGCTTTCAGCTACTTTCAGCTGAAATTTTTTACATGAAATTTCCATTCATTTTTTAGAAAATAGCTAAAGTATGTTTATGCATAAAACCAAGCACAAATTCTTAAATATATGAATGCATTTATACTTCCTTTCTGGGAAAAAAATAGTACCACTTAAATCATGTGTAACAATGCCTATTTTCTCTTCTTTTTTTCTTTTTTCCTTCCTAAGAATAAAGGTCTGCATTGCATTTTAAAAGGTATATATTATGCATCACTTTTCTGCATTGTGCTATCACTACATTTTTGGAATTCATTTACTATTCTTTAATAAATGACTTAATTTCAAGAAGTGTGCAATAAAGACCTTAACCCCTCTTCACTTGGAAATCCTCGAAAGATTTTGTAGTTCAAGAGAGAATTGAGAAAAAAGGGACTCTCGTGAAAGCAATGGTGTTTTACTTGAAAAGAGTGTGGTATAAAGAGGTAGTATAAAGCCAGCATGATAAAATTCACACATTTGTCAAAATTCCTTTGGATCTGTGCACAACTGAAGTGTTATTCCTTATTCATTTGTACAGTGGAAAAAACATTTATCTTAACTGCAAGGGTCTTTTGAAGGTATTACCACTAAGATAAAGGCAAATGCAGAGGATGGAGTTATATTTAGATTTTTTCAAGAGCAATTGGCAAGAGATTTCAATCAAAGAAGGTACAATAGAATATGGAATAAAAAAGCTGTCCAAAGGGACAAAAAGAAAACCTTCATAGCAGGAAGCTTTCAGTTAGCAGAGGTGGCTCCAATGACTGCACCCTTTCTACCCTCTGAAGTGGTAGTTCTAGGAGCTAGAGACTGCCCTCAGACAGAAAAGCCAATAGTTTATATAGTTTAGATAAATGTGAGATGTTCTAAGGAAAAAAATAGTCAGTATGGCAGTAACACAAGTGTATCAAATAAAATTTTAAAGTAAAGTTTCAGCATTTCTATGATAGCTGGTCCATGGTGACTCATGAAACCTTTATTTGTGTCATTTATGGACCATCAGTGCATTCCTATATTCTACATGATCTAAACTCTTAACTTTACTAAATCCTTGTCTCATAATTCTTCTGAGAGAGCGAACAACTTGGCATAAATGAAGTAGGATTAAGTAAGAACTGAAAACATTGGGCTAAATAGAACATAGAGATTATGCCACCAGGCAATTAAATACCAAGATATAGAAGACATGCACAACAAAAACAAAGATAACAAATGCTGGAATAGACAAGCTTTAGGGGAAAAAAAAAAAGAAAACTAGATGAAGACAAGAGTAATCCAATTGGTTAACTTGTTGAGAAGCATAATTCTCAAAGCAAATTTTAAGAAAATAATACTAAGAAGATGCGTGCATTTGGCAAACTAAAAGACAAATTCCGAAATAAAAAGAATTTGACTTGTAACTTAATTTATTGGTAATTTCTGATCAAAGTATCAACTATATAGGAAGATGTAATTTGTTCTAGAGAAGAAAGAAATGTAAATAGGAACTGTGATGTTTGATAATGAGGAACGTGTTTGTAAATCCCTTAAGAAGAGCAGAAAAATGATCAAATATACAGATGAGCTGAAGGGATAAAGGAGAAGATTATTACCAGCCTTGCAAAGAACATCATGAGAGGTGGAGTCAGTGTGCTTTCCTGTAGCTGGAGTGATTTCAGTTTTTCTATTAAAAACAGATTCAAAGATAATCCACACAACTTCTGACCATCCTTATATGCATGTTTCTGGCTGGCAATTTTTGCAAGACTTGAGATATGTCCAAGCATCTGATTCTTATACAAGCTCTGGTCAGAAATCCTTAATCAGCCAAACAGATATTGCCCAGAATGCAGTGGTGAAACCCTAAACAGAACTCAGAACTAACTTCCCTGAAATGAAGTGACTTGAATGGAAAATCTGATGAAGCAACAGGTAGATAGATGTCACTGTGGAGATAAAAAACACATGGGCTATGAAACTGAGGACAGGCAAAAAGGGGTAACTTAAAAATCAGGATAGCCAAAGGTGCAGTTAACAATGGGGCAGAGAGAAGGCTCCATGCTGTAGAAGGAAAGCCTGATCTTCTGAAGTGATACATAATAGAGTGAATGGAGATGGGAAAGAAAATGAGTGTGAGAAGACATCAAACCATACCCTGCAGAACACCTGCAAGCATTGAGGAATGGCAGAATGATGCACTCTTTAATTCTCACTTTACCAAAGAGCTGGAAAGAAAGCAAACATTTAGGAAACAATATGCAAAATCTACCTTCTTCAACTACCACACATGTTCAAAGAGACAAAGCTCAAAGGAGTCCCAGCAATGGAATAGGGCTCCTGAAAAGAGGGCGCTTAACACTCTGGAAACCCTAGAGTGGAGAAGTCCCACTTCCTGAAGGAAGCTCCAATCGCTGTCTCTCTGTCACAGAGCAGGCTGTGGTGCTGAGATCCAGGCTCTGGAGGTGCTCCCTGTGCAGCTGAAGAGCAGCTGGTGCCATGGCACAAACACTGCAGCTGCAGCTGCTGCACAGGGTAGAAGGGTTTGTGTGGCACTGCACAGCCTTTGAGCAGACAGCACAATGGACACAGGAGAACTGATTTCATATGAATTAACAAAATCAGCTTAATATACACTTGTGAGGCTATAAAGACTAATGAAATATGAAGCAATTTTCTGTCGTTTTATTACTACCTAGCAAAGGGCAGAAATTACCCAAGGTGCTGTGCCTTCATCTCTGATTATTAATGACAACTCTATCACTCCTCTTCTTGGAAAATAGTGGAATAGTTTGAAAAAGAGCATAATGTGACAGAAAGATGGAATGAGGTAGTCTAAAAATGAACATGCCAAGTAATTTTTAGAACTATGCAACCACTGCATATCTAGTGCATAAGGAAAAATTCTACTGTTAAGACAGCAATTAGACATCAAATATATTTAAGGAAAGTCTTATGATCTCTTTTTCTCTCAAGAAAAGACAGATTCAGAAATCAGGATTAAAATAATGGTATTATGCATCAAAAAATGATAATTTGACCAAGCAGTAATTTTCTGTTCCCTAAATATGGCAGAAACAAGCAGATGTCCTAGCTCACACTATTGGAAGTTTGTTTCTGAGAACAAGAACTTTGTCATCTGAAGAAGCACTAAACTATACAGCTTTGTATACTTTGATGCAAATTCCTGTGAACAGTAAATGTTTGCTCTTTGATCTAATGCAACAGTTCTTAATGCAAGATTTCTCCTTGGAAACCATATGCTGGGCTTAGGCTCAACACCTTGAAAGACATACTTGTACTTGAACTACTTTTAACCTCTCCTTCCACGGACTAAGGAAAACAGTCTCTTAACAGCATTTAGGAAACAGCTTGGCTGTAAACTGCTAATTAAGCCTCTTCCTTACAACCTAAATTCCTTAAATTTTATATTCCTTATATTTTATATTACTACTTTAAAGCAAACAATGATTTCTGTATTTCAGGTTTAGAAAGGAGAAGGTCTACATCCTTCAAACTTGTCAACATCTGTTTCAATCCCAGCAAACTTGGTATTTGGAAATAATGTATAATTATTTCAGATGTTATTGACATCTGCACTGCATTTGGATAAGAGGTTACAGCATCTTATTTCAGATTCTAATGCCCATATAAAAACCCCTGAGTTAAGGCAAATTTAAAAAACATTCATATGTTAAATGTAGTATCATTGTTTTAATGTTTGTACAGTCAGAATATTTTTTGTGGAAAACAGATGGATTTAGAGATTTTTGTAATTTTTTTTTTTACAAAGAGTGTGTTCAAACAAGTAATCTTTAACTAGGCAATGGTACCCCATAGTTGCCATGGGACAAGTAACTGCGGCCCACAGTTTCTTTAACCATTCTGCTTTTTTGTCTTTTCTTCCCAGGCGATAGGAAGGGAAGGAAGCCCAGAAAACAAACAAAAAATATCCACTGCTCAGTTCTCAAATTCAGACTGAGTTCAGTGGAACTTTTCAAAGACAAATCACGAATGAGTCAAAAGCTGGATAATCTTCAAGTAACAGCTCACCTGTGACTGCAGATGTTCCAGTTGCTTTTGATGTCTCTCAATTGACTCTTTTAAGATGATTTTTTTTGTCATTTGACAAATGTAGCAGTTTCTTCAAAGTGCTCAGGGGAATAGAGGCTAAGCACCCTGGTCTATCACACCTACAGGATAGCCCCAATCAATACAGGAGAAAGAGGAAGCAAGAGAAGAATATTATGTGCTATCATTATCTCACATTACCTGGCAAGAAGTTATCTTTAATGATTTAAAGCACAGCACTGTTCTCACACAGCGTTATTTTCCAGAGTGACTGGAAGAAAGGCTTTGTTTTATACAATAGATCCTTCTCTGAAAGCACTCTGCATCATTCCTGTTAACATCAAATGATAAAATCGGCGTTTTTAATTTTAGCTGTCAGCTCTAGGAAGCATGCACTTCTCAGATGCATACACAGTACCACTGCTTACTATATCTGCAAGAAAGGCTAGTTGTTGATTACACTGGAGGCAGGTAAAAGCCACATTTTTGTAAAGATGATGCTAAAATTATACAACCAGAACACTGATGTGAAGAGACTGGCTGAGCAACACAGGGACAACAGCTTTTCCTTGTCACTTAGTTTCTTTTAGCAGAGCAACCAGAAGCAAGGTTTCATTTGGAATTTTGTTTGCTAAGTTAATTTTCAGACTAGAACTATACCATGCATCCAACATGCCTTTGTAACCTCTGCCCAAAGAAATGGGTCCCCACCTCTCTCCATGGGATGTGTGTCTCCTCCGCTTCCCACACAGAACACTTTTATGATAAGATCCCACAAAGCTGCCTGGTTTTCAGTCACATATCTGTTTACCCTCACCAGGACGAGGCCCTGGGAACTGAAACTATGAACATGAGAGAAAAAATTGGATGACTCAAATGTTTGAGTTCACTGTTAGACTGGATCCAACAGGAGCCATAAATATTTGATGCATGTTTGCAGAGATGGAACAAAACCACACCTTGTTATTAGGTCATGAGAGTGAACTTATCTGAGGGAATTTGTTGTCAGTTGTGCCTTGTCAAAAGATGCTATGTATTTTATTCCCTATAGCTACATTTATACATGTATATGCAATAACAGAGCAAATCATAAACACAAAAGGTCATTCAACATTTAGCTTCTACATATACTTTTACTGGGTGTAATTTATTACTGTACTAACATGGAAGGTAGCTAGTGGAGGAGCAACAACATCAAAAGGACTTAAGTGATGAACTGAAAGATTGGTTTCCTCCAAAGCCATGGGGATTTTTTGCACAAGTCTTTAGAACCTCTGCCTTCTACATTAGAGGAGTATGTTTGAACTCTCCATGTAAAACACAAATCAGGGAACAACCAGAGAGAGCAAACAAAAGCAGTTACCGAATTATTATAAATGTGGGACCTAATGTCTAACCCTGTGCCCCATTTTTTAATTTCTTCTGAATAATATGCCTAACTACATCCTTCATGACCAATCATTTCTTGGACTTTGTATTAATTTAACATATCAAGATTAATGTAAGCAAACAGCTGTTGTTAAAAACAAAAGCAAACCTTCAGAGCAGCCCATCACAGAGGAGCCTGCCTTTCATATTCCCTGACCTACTGCCACATCCCAGAATGGGTAACACTCAGGGTAGATTAAGTGCCATGACTTGAAGTGTGAGAGATGATGGCCCATCCAGGAGTAGGAATGACTGAAACCTGCTGCCAGCATTCTCATTAAAAAGTCAGGAACTGGGACCATAAATCCTTCAAGGAGAGAAAATATGGTGCCATAGAAATGACATGACATATAAAAAACTAGCTGAAGTAGTTCCAAAATGTTTCCAGGAGTGATGTCCCTAACAGGAATCACAATACTAATGAAGACAACATATATAATTTCATAGCTTGTGCAGTGCAGCCCCAGCGCCCAGTTCATAGTGTATTGCTGTGCTAGCAGCAGTATTGAGTTTGGAAGGCCTCAGGACAGCAGATTTCCAGGTTTACTTTGTCTAATCTTCTCTTGAGCCGCTTGCAATTTCCCACTTTAACTATAATAGAAATTTTTCAAATGACCATGTGGTTATGCTTAATTTCCTTTATTTTTGCTTATCTTTGTATGGTACAGTAGTTTTACCCAGATATTCTCTGTAAAAGACATGGCATGATAGCACCTTGGAAAGTGGGGACACAGGAGATGGTCTAGAGAAGTGCAGGCATGGGATGGTAAGAGATGGGTCAGTCTCACACAGGAGCCCCAGCACTATTCACAACTTACCAGTGGTCAGCTGCAGAAATGCAGACTGAGAGCTGAGCAACACCTCATGCAGAGGTACAAAGAGAATGGAGAACAAACATGCAGCTTGTGTTAGATAGACCATGGATAGGAAATTCAGCTGCATCATGAACTACTCAGCAAAGAGCAAACAAGGTGCATGACACATTAGCAAACACAGAAATATTAATCAAGAGGCTTCCAAGATGAGACAGGAGAAATCAAAAAGATCATGTTCTTCATGGCTAAAGATTTGAGCTGCATGGTCCCCTCTTATTTCTGAAAGCTTCAATGCCCGAGGGGCACTGGAAGGCTGACCATAATATCAGAAGAAGTAGCAGATACTAAGAAGCATGAATATGACAGCTCTATAGTATTATACTTTTTCTTTTAAAGTATTTATTTTTTTCCATGATGACTTCAGTGGGATAATAAATATTATTTAATTGGACATAGGCATTACACCTAACATGCTTCTTCTTTTGCCCTTAATAAAAATGTGAGGGTAATGATATGCAGGTATGATTTTGTTTACAGAGGCCATTCTATGCCTGGATTTTGCATAATTAGTATGTGTTATTCAAAATAATAATAATTTCCTTCCTTCACCTGTCCAAAATTAAAAACAAAGCTGCTCAACCATGTGATTTGTTTTTCCTGGTAGAATTTTTGTAAGTTCATTGATATCTAGCAGTAATTTAAATGCTTACACTCTTTTGGTTCCTACTTGGTCAAAACTGAGTTAATCTGTTGTTGTATACAGTCTTTTTGTGTGACTTAAACAGTAATAAAGGGAGGAGAATATTTTCTAAATGTTGTTTCCTATGTGAGAGAGATCAGTATTTTTTTAATTATCAGTCGAACATGTTAAAGATATTTGAGAAATGACTAACCAGTAAATCTGCTGTCAGAATGTCATATTGCAGTTCACACTGCTGGCTTTCATTTCCACTCCATGGAATTCCAACGCTCTCAGTGTCACAGAAGGCACAGAAATGCACAAAGGATTGTTGTGGAAGCAGCAGCTTGACAGCTTCAGCTCCGGCTAAGTTCCTAGTTTTTTTCCTGTTTTGCTCCAGAAGGTGACCAATTGCATTTGAATTCAAGTGCCCTGGGAAAATCAGACCGATATTAAATTTGAGGACTTGTAATTTATTATTCAAGTCATCATGTCTTTCTGAATCTGAAAATTAGCACCTTGCATGCCACTTTGAGGTTGACCAGTGTGAGGTTCTGATGATCTAAGGCAAATTTTGGTGAGTCCTGTTCATTTAATGTTTATCAGTAGTTTTTCTGTGTCACAATGGAGACATTTCTGCCACTGATATAGGATGAGCTTTAAGTGCAAGTACAAGTCAAATATTCAGTTCTTCAGCAACATTTTTTCAATTTTTGGCGTATGAAAATATATGTATCTCATGGACAAAGGAAATAATTTTATATTTTTGACTCTACACTGAAGTAGAGGAACATATATAAGATAGAGACATATAAAATTTCATACACCATCTGTGTCTTTTTCCTTTTTAACTGCAAAGACAATTTAAATGCCACCTTCTTAATTCTTACTGTTATTACAGTAGTCTCCTTCATGAAAACAGACAACTTAAACAAGAAAATACTGTATTTCAGAGACATTGAGGGGAAAGAATACCCATCCTGTTACAGGAGGTTTTCCTTGAAGACATCTCTTATTAAACTTTTGACTTAGAACATCTGCCTCCTCAGTTCTTCAGAATGACTTGTGCTGCACTTGTTTAATTGTGTTATGATGAACTGAGACACAGGAATAGTTTCCTATTATAAAGTCAGTAGGTCAAGCTGACCATCTGTAAAATAAATATTTCCATGGGATGGCTGGAAGCTGTGAGAAAAAAAGGTTGAAAATTAAACCTGAACTAAACTGGCAAGCCCTCTGCTCCCAGTGTGTTGCTGATATGAAGAGTCCAGCCTTGCATGCCTCTGGTACACAAGGAAGAGTGAGACAACTTTAAAGGGAGCATACATGTGACAGTACATGACAAATGGGCAGGGGAGTCCTAGAGCACGCACTGCTGCCCCAGACATGAGATGTGCCCTGGCGTGCTGTCCCTACTCTGGAAATAATATTTTTATTAGAATAAGGACTTCTCGACCCCCTGGGCTGATCTTGCTGTAACATAATACTTGTAAGAAGAGTTTAGAATGATGATTAATGTTACATTTAGATGGTTAGACTTAGATTAAAAATTTTGCCTCCATTCTTCTTTTCTTGAAGTAATGAGTCCTGGTATACTGCGATGCTGTGAACTGCAGTCTGTTGTGTGTCTTCAGTAGTGACCAAAGAAAAACTGACAAAAATGAAATATGCAAATCAGCCTTTACAAAATATTGACACAATTTTTAGGCAGAGATGAAAAATGAAGAAAGAGGGCATTAAGAAATGAAGCATACGTGGGAAGAATCAAATGAGAGAGCGGCAGCATATTCTTGAGGTGTTGAAAACAGCAGAAGCAAGGTGTTTTATTTTTATGACTTTTTAGGGGTACTACCTTGCAAAATTCTAACTCTGTTTCACTTTATATAGTTCCAATTACATTGGCTCACCACACTGAGTGACAATGGGGACTTTTTCCGCCTGGCCTCATTAATATTGAGTTGCCCCTGAGGCTTTCACAGACCATTTGTCACTTACAAACTAATCATGTTCCAGAATGAAGTTACGCTCTTTGCGTTTAAAAAAACCCCAAACAAACCAAACCCAAAAACCAGCCAGTTATCCTGTGCACGAACAACATGTTTTAGTAGTTTTCAGAATTTATGGTTGAAGAATGTACATATGGGAAGCAAATGTTATCCATATCAAGAAGCACACCTGGACCAGAGGCTAACTGAAGCAAGTAGCTGCCGGGATACAGGCCTGTGTGACTTCATGCTGCCCTTCAAGGTCTTTCTTCCAGAGGCCACAGAAGCATCAAGGTTGTCTTTTTTTAAATTAACTACCTACCTGACATAAGGGTTGCAGCAAGATTGATTATCTCATTTCTGCTAAGTCCTCTGAAAATCCTTAAATGCACAGGAAGCATCTCTTCATCATTAAACTCCACTAGGTAAGTTGCAAACTCCTGCATACCTATAATTTGAAGACATGCTTTAAGTCCCTAGTGCAAAATAGAAGTGGAGATGTATAGATAGTAGAGCACTCTCCAGAGATGTGTTGTTATTTCTTCTCGGAATGAAAGTCATTCCCACCTGCCCAAACCCCAAGACACAAATACAAGCAAAAGAAGATACTTTAGCATCAATTTGTAAAATACATTCCCTAAAAAATCTCTGGTGCCATGGGAGTTTTTAAACTACATTTTAACTAAATAATTTTTCTTGAAGCTAAATATATTCCAGTCTCCTCCGATGAAAAACAGAGGCAGACTAGGCAAGGTTTCTGAATTCAGATGCATTTAAATTCTGGAAAACTTTACTGAGGCATCAAAATAAGATTTTGAGGAGTTCTCATCAATTTAATAGGCATGTATGTATCAAAGCAATTAATAATAATAATGGAGTCCTAAATTATGTAAATATTTTGTATATTTAATTTCAGGGCTTAAAATCTATATATTTTAACTCAAAAACATTTATAAACCTACCCATGGGCATTTAGGTTTGGAAAATAAATTGTTGAAAAACTTAAGATCACAGAAAACAATAGAAGATTTACTGTCAAAAAATACAGAGCCGAGTAAACTTCCAGAAAATATTTCTCATCCTCTCATTATCTCCAACAGAATGTGTCCCAGAAGAATGAGACAATTTTGTTTTGGTGAAGCATGTGGAACACACACTACAGGAAGTGTTGATAAGTGTACATGACATACACAGGTATAATTTGTGTTCTTAGTCTAGGTTTGAAGCTCATTGAGAACTCCTGAAAATTCTGCCCTGGTTCCAGGTGAATAGACTTGACTGCTCAGTTATCTGGGTGTCCAGACAGTTCTGTCAGCTTGTGTTTTGCACAAAAAGTCCACAGCTTTGCTGCGCAGCATAATGAGGCAAACACAGGCAGGAAAAGTTAATGACAGCACACCCTTTGTGACTGTTTCACCTGCAATTACCACCCTTGCTCCTCGTGACAGCAGAACAGGTAGCTCATTGCCCTGTCCAACCCCTCTCCTCTTAAAACATCCTTGGGTGCTGTACATCTGACCAGGTTAGCTATGAGCCTCTGTGCATCTCTTGAAGCAGGGACTTTTGCTTAATTTTATGCTTTACCAAAGCCAAATTGCTTTCGAGGTGATCCATATGACTCAGCAACTATCACAAGTTTTCTGAATCTCATAAGGAGCAAGCAAACAAGCCATAATGCTGCACTCAGAGGTATTGGCAGCCTCAAAAGATGAGTAGCACCTTCTCCTCCACTCCACGTTACTGTCCCTGAAAACCCAGTGTGTGCTCGGCACAGGTGTCTGGGCTCTCAGACACAGGACAGAACCATGGGGAAGTCACCAGAAGTGGGTTCTGATGCTCTGGGATGAAGTAAGCAGGTATCCCACTTAAGCTTTTATGATTTATACACTGGAGCACTGGAAGTATTTAATTCCTTCACCCCGTTTTTTTCCCAGCTACTGTTGAGGCCATGGCAATGACAGATTATTTTTTTTTCTCCAGAGTCAAACTAACAGGTGAAAGTGAACAAGAGGAAAAAGGTAGTCAGCCAGAGAAACAGACTGGGGCTGTGTTTAGTCGGTGGAATCAGAAATAGGGAGACTTAAGCCTATCAATATATTTTTAGACACTTGTGTAATAATAGCAGTTGAGAGCTTTTATAGCTACACAAATCTGTGAAACAACCGCTTCAGTGACATTTCAGGAGGGAACTTGCTGAAAAGCTTTTTACAGAGGTTTTTGGGGAGTTCTGCCACACCGGATCTATTAGATACTTCTTTCAAGTATTGCAACAACACCTCTGTGCCCAAGGTGGAAGAAGGAGGTCTATAAGGGAAACCTAAGCTGAAATAGAAAAGACAGCAACTCTTCTGAGGCAGACAAAAGCTCCTCCCCAAAGAACACTCTTGATGGTAGTGAAAGATGAGGAAAATAGACTTGGCAAGAAACAGAGCTTGGGTGATGCAAGAGGCCCAAACTATGAAAAAAATTATCTGAAACAGAAGAAAGTTCCTTTTTAAGAGTGACAAATTCCTGATTATATTGAAAAAAAAATCAGAACCTGATTATTCCAGTCACCAGCATAGAGTGGAGGACTTAAGACCCTAAACAAAACATAGTAGCATGTTTTATTTATCAGAAAGCTGTACTAAGACTGTTCATTACTTTCACTCCTGAGTTGTTGTAAGAAAGCTCAGGATTTATTCATATTGCATGAATTTGTAATACACACTGGAATTAAGCAATACTACAAAAAACAGATTACTACCTTTAAAACATTGCTTTTACTTGGACACACCAAGGGTTTCAGCTAACTTGCAAGCATAAATAGGCAGATTTTATTTAAAATTTGCATCTCTCGCTATTTGCCTTTCCTTTTATCTTTCTCTGCTATTGTAACAGAAATGGCTTGGTTTCACTGATACCAAAGCATCATATGGGTGGGGAGGGTGTTCTTTCTCTCATTCTTGTCTTTACCTTTCTCCTCTCTTGATTGAGGGTACAAATGGGTTGCTCCTTAGGGTGACTCAGCTTCAACATCACCTGGCAGCCAGCTGCCCATTTAGGTTTGTACTTGCTTATCCCGGTCCTTCTGCTTCTTAAATTAATGACTGCTTAGGTCAAAAATAAACTGGCTGACCAGACAATGACCTCTCTTAGATCCCAGTTTAGCTTTTGAATTGCTAATATCCTTCTACACAAAATATGCCTCTTAAGAGGTGTCAGGGCATTTACTGGTCTTTGTTCCTACATGTATTCCCAGACAAGGTGACAGCTGCACAGCAAGTACGTGAGTTATCTGTTTACTATTTATGCTCAGCATACAAAAATTATCCAGAAATTGCCACAAGTACCATTTTTGACTTATACCCTCTCCCTGCTTCCCTTCTACTTTACCAAGTATATTTAATGGATTAGCAACAACATCCAGAGAGAAAAAACCAAACAGCATGAAAAACAAGAACCTAAGAAATCCTGCTCATCTGGGCCAAGTGGTCAGGCTTGTTTGTGGCTGTGCTCTCCCAGTGTCCCACCTCCATACGTTGTGAGGATGACTGTGAGGGGCTTCATTCCCAGTAAAAGTCTGTGTATCAGGAGTTGCTCACAGTACATCCAAAGGCACACCACCATAACTATTACAGGAGCTCCAAACCCGAAGAAAACCAGCTGGAACCCAAAGCACTTGGAGCAGTGAATAAAACAAAAACATGAAAATGTAGAACAGACGAGAGAAAGGAAGAGCTTTTGGAGCCTGAGGAAGTAACAAAGACATTTCCTCTGCTTTTATCTTGCCCCAGCAAAAACCCCAAATTGAAACAGCATAATCAGGAGTAACAACTTTACAGGCAGAATGACTTGGAAGAAAGCAAGAACCAGTTAGTTCTTTGTTAGCTCTCCTACAAATGATTTTATCCTGGCATAATTTTAGATATCCCAAATTGCAGATATTACAAATGT
Organism: Irena cyanogastra; assembly: GCA_013397155.1. NCBI lineage: Eukaryota > Metazoa > Chordata > Aves > Passeriformes > Irenidae > Irena > Irena cyanogastra. Next base: position 334,930 of record VWZV01009443.1, on the reverse strand, counting down.
TGGTAAATGTCTTGTCACAAAATAAAAATTGCTGTTTCCTGGGAAAGCACATGTAGGTTTTTAAGCAAGGTCTTATGACTAAAAAAACTCCCAAATATAAATCTTGCTAAGATTGTAGTTTATTTTTGGGTTGTAATTTTTCATACATTCTGATCCCACAGAGTTGTTACAATTTAAATATCCACCCTAAATTCTGTTTTCTACATTTATTCCAAATATTTGACAGCACTTCTTTGACTTACATAATTTTCTAGATTGTGAAAAATGAACAGGCTGTTACTTTTAAATTTTTTTAAATGCTTTACATATTTCCTGTTTAATGGCAATTGCCAAGCAGTGTTTGGAAAGAATTTGTTCATTGACATTGAATAGCTGTCAATGTGTGAGAGAAAATAATAGCAAAAGCAAGGAAAAAATTACCAATCTACCCTTTCTGATAGCAAGACAAGTCAGAGGCTTCTGAATACTGGTAACTGATACAGAGAATATGAACCACCAAAGAATTCCTACTGCAATCTTGATGAAAAATCAAAGCATTTGGCTGAAAGGGAAGATAAGCAGAGTTTTTAATAGATAACTGAGATAGCTTTAGCTTTCAGTTGTTCTTCCAGAGAACACAAAGTCACAGCTCTGCTGAGGAGGAGATAAAAAAGCTCAGTGTACCTACAGAGTACTGGTGTCCTCATGTGGTATTCCCAAGGATGTCTGAGATCTACTCTGAAGATTACCTGGCCAAGGAAGACAATCCAGGCTCTCTATTTCCGTCATGCTTTCCAAAAGAATACACTAAAAGGATAAAAATATTCCTAACATTAGGGATTACAAGCCAAGCTCGTAATCATAAAAATTTTTTTTTTTTGACAGGACGTTGCAATGAAACAAGTACAGGGTGCACCCAAAAACCAGTACAGGAATATACCAGCTGGAATCTAACAGCAGAATATTCCTCTCAAAACCCCCAGCTTTGTAAACTACCAGCAGCCTTGCCTGTTGCATGCTTGCTGTCCTGAGTGGCTTAGCTGCACTTGGGGACTCCAGAACCCACTTTGACATAGCTTTAAATTAATCTCCCTGGCCCAGAAGAAAATTTCCCCCCATACTTCTAACAAAGGGAACCAGAATGTTAGACATTGCTTTCTTTATGCATTACAATTATCCCAGAGCATTTTTTTCTCTGTCTCTTAGATGGAGGAACCAATCTCTTCATATTTTGCACCCTGTCTTTGTTTCTCTTCAAGTTCCTGACACATTCTTTCTATGTTTTCCTGTACAGATACTAGTACAGATGAGCAGGCTATTTTTTCAGGGGAAGAAGGAGGAAAATAAATCTAATTTTTCATCAAGTAAAACAGAGCAAGTTGCATCCTCCTGTAAAAGAGAATACAATCTGGATCTCATGTTGGTTGCAAAGCTACCCCTTATTCAGAAAGCTGACTTCGTGCTTCTTCTTAATGTTTATATGCTGGAAACTGAATCAAAATAAGTTTAAAAGGCTGCCAAGCCTTTGCTCCCACCTTTCAGTAGAGGAGATGGAGCTGAAAGCAACAGCAGAATACATTGACGTTGGCCTCTTGAAGGAATTTTCTCTCCACAAAGAAAAAAAGAAAAAGCAAAACCAGTCCTGTGAGATGAGAAGAAGAGAAAAAAATTGAAAAAAAATAAAACCAATGGCTTTGACAAGTAAATATGAAATAAAAGCAATGGCTTTGACAAGTAAATGTAAAATAAACTATAAAACACCTGTAGAAATGGCAGACTCCTTCCAAATACTGAAAAGTGTGAATACTGTGAAAAAATAATTTAGAAAGTAATTAGTTCAATGGTTAGCAATAGTTTACCTGCCTGCATCTTCTGCTGGTCCTCCTTTTCCATGTTTCTATTAATTCAGCAAAGTGGTATATGTTTGCAGAGGAAAAAAGCCTTGGTGTTATCATCCCTAGAGAAACCACAGAGAGAATTCTAGTCTGTGCACATATAGAGAGACAGGAGACTGTGGAAAGAAGTAAATGGGAAAAAATATTTATTTGTCGTCTCCCACAATACAATTGATTTAAACATAAGGAAGTATAAAAAATTCAGTACATATAAGCTTAGAGAATTATAATCAGCCCAAATGCTTAAGATCTGGTATTGGAGGATTGACAGAATTTGATCCCAAAGCTACTAAATGCTTCCAGCTTGGTAACAGTAAATATGTAATTAACAGCAAACTGTTCTGTTGATCTTCTCTATCATTTAAGCCTACCAGAGGGATAATGTCAAGAACCTTTCCTTCAGCTTGTTCTTGATATGGTTTGCAACAATTAGATTAAAATAAATAGAGCGTTTTTCCAAAAGCCTGCCATTGTTGATTTTCCACAGGAATGTCCTGGGTCCTATAAGCCAGGTGTTGCTGCAGTGTATTAGGAATGAAAGGCAGCAATTCAGGATGTGTATAAGCGATATTATGTGCACTACAGTGCCTCGCTGGGTTCGTGCAGAAGAGCTGCTTCCCAAAGCTTTAATTGGCACTTAGCTTCTTTTACAGCCTGTTCGCCCAGACAGGCTGCACCACGTAGCCATTTAAAGGGTAGCTGCGAGTATTATACAGCACGTCTTTACAGGAAATAGGAACATTCATTTGATAATTGGCATGAAAACTTGGCCATATTAGATCTAAAAGTCATTAGTTTCGCATCTGTGAGATGTTGAGTGCTTTTTCACCTCCAGGCATGCGCAGCCACCAGGAGCGCTCGGCTGAACCGCCTGGAGGCGCCTGTTCCAGGCGAGCTGCCTGGTGCTGTGTGGCTACAGCCACGGTGGGTGGCAGAGGGCCATCGCCGCCCCCCCAGCCCCAGCCATATGCACAACCCCACCAAAAATTAGCCAGAGGTTTCTGAGCGGTGTATTCCCCCACTCAACGCTTCAGGATATCTCACAACAACCCCAGTCTAAGTGAGAAAGTGCAATTCGGTTGCAGACCTAGAGATGCAGGAAGAGTAGCAAATAATGCAACCTTCAACAATCAGAAAACACTTGTTCAGTAAACCCAAAGTATTCCTCAAGAGCATGCCGACTGCTGAATATGTTTTACAAGAGCAAGAGAGGAAGTGCAGGGGAATGGGATGGCAGGCTTGGGTACGTACAGATGAAAAGATGGCTGCCTCCCAGAGACGGGATTTCATGACTTTCAGACAGTGTGGGATTAACTACAGTATGTTTTAGTTCCTTGAGAATTATTGCTTTCCAATTCTTTCTTCTAAGAAACCAGGAATTCAATTCTTTACTATAATTATGAAGTAATAACATGTTTTTTTATTTGTAATTCATACTTGTGCATATGTATGTATATATATATATATACACACACATTTCAAAGGAAGATACTTTTGGGTTTTGTTATGGTTTTGGTTTGTTGGTGTTTTTTGTTTGGGCTTTTTTTAAAAGGGTGAGAAAAGTGATAGAGAAAAGAAAATAAATGTGCTTCCACAGAAAAAGCAGTTGTTCATTGTTGCTATTAAAATTCAGGTCCATTGCCATGGAGAAATCAGTTGATCAAAGTGAAAAGTTTGCTTTTATTTTTTGAACTGAAAATATACAGAAGAACTCTATGCATTAACAAACTGATATATTTTGTAAATTTTCATTTTCCTGTTTATACTTTACACTGGACCTTTCTCCCCTCCTTTTGCACTACCAATTCCAAGAGCAATCACTACAGTCTCAGTTGATAAGCAAGATTCTTCTCTAAAATAAGGTATCCCTAAATAGTGATCACTTATCACTGTTGATGCTGGTTTTAAACAGTCTGGAAATGTAGAGATCTAGCAACAAAGTGTGAAGATTCACAAGAAAATGTTACTGAGTTTTAATGTTAGTTAAGCTTAGCTCACATTTGTAAACCACAAGCATGTACTAAACAGCAATGTGAGAGTGCATACAATGCAACAGAACAGTGCCAGCAGGTTGATACTGCTTATCAATCTTCAGCTACATTTCTGCCTTTTAACTTCATTTACTGCAGCCTTTTTTGATGATTGAGGTGAAGGGATACATGTTATGAAGGAGTACAGCAAATCTTTATAACCTTTTCTTCAAAGGGTGGATTTTACAGACCCCTCAAGACAGTCACAAGCACATACAGTGTTTCTTAATACATTAAGGCCTTTGTAATGGATTACCACAGTTTTGACTAATTTACCTTCTGACAAAGCAATAACACATGGATCTACAATGCAAAGCACCTGCTAGCTAGAATGTTAAACAAGTTCCTCAAAATATGGTCTGCCACCCAAAACTATGTAGAGTCCACAAGTTTTTTCTCATCTCTGCAGTACTATTTCCACAGGGATTTTCAGGACCTTTCATTGGCAACATAAAGACTAAACTGCTTGAGAACATTGTGTATGACGAATTGCATAGGACTGTGGCAAAGGAATTGTGATTTCTGCATCCAGACTATCCAGCACACGTACTTAATAAACATCATAAACAAATACGCCAGTGCTGCAAGCTTCTCTCTGATTCATACAAATACATTTGCTAACTCAACCTGACAGCTCAGCTGATTAGACAAATAAAGTGCCTTGGATAACACCAGTGTCGATAATTACATTTTCCAAATGGGACAGCTATATTTCAAGCTGAAAATAAATGTACAATTGCTGTTAGAGATCATGAAAAAGCTTGTACAAGAGCTAACAAGAAAAAACAGACATTTTATGAAAGATTGGTTCTTTTCTACTCCTTGTTTATACTAGAGGTTTCTAGGGGATGCACACCTTAATCAAGAGATATGTCAGTGTACAAGCTGCTGAGCTCTGCTAGGCATATAAACCTTGGAGCTAGCAACACAGGCTAGCCAAGAGAGACACTAAATCTGCAAATGAATCCTCCTTTCTCCATCCCTCTGACCCCCTTAAATTCCTCCAGCCAGGGGAAACGCCGTGTGCCCAATAGACGGGACAACGATGAAGGGCCAAAGCTGGAGACACTCACTACAGCAGCCTGGCTGTGCATCAAGGGATGGGCGAGTGCGTGGGCAGGGCAGTGAAGCAGCAGAAAAATTCATGGACCTTAGAAACTCCTAGGAATATAAAATGTTAGGAACTGCTGGGTTATATGGTGCACAGAGAAAAGATATGAACAGCCAGCCCCCATGAGAGACTTTTGGAACTCAAAGGAGAGAAGACAAAATCTGTAATGTTTCTGATGCCTGCTTGACATATTGAGCTGCAACCAAAGAGAACTAGAAAGCACTCAAACTGCTCAAGGGAGAATACTAAGATGAAAGAAGATACCATTAAGATAATTTTGCATACAAGAGATCTGTAGAAGACAGCTCTAAAAGGAAATGGCAATTTTTTGATCTTTAAAATTAATTTGGATACTCTCATTGCTTTTGCAGAAAGCTTTCCGGAGAAAATTGAAATGGAAAAGGGGTTTTAGAATTATGAATGATTTGAGATGATGTGACAATGTTCAAATGATGCTGTAACATTTGAAGAGTGAATTAGTCTCATTACCAGGCTCTTCTTTTTTTCACTAGCACTGAGTTTTTAAGAGCAATTTTGCAAAAATTATCGGAAATGTCCATTTATACAATAACAGTGTCCTGTTATTTAAAGACCTTTCATTGGCAATATAAAGACTAAACTGCTTGAGAACATGAAAACTAACAACTGTCAGTGGATTTGATCTGGTTCTAAAATTGAAAAAAAATTAATGAGCTGATTTCATGAATTCTCAATTGTTCCAAAGAGTCTGTTAAAAACCAGCAATTGGCAAAATAAGAAAAGTGTACTGTGCTAGAGATTATTTTTCTCCAAAACCCAAAATATCAAAATTGAGCCTAGACATATTTTGTGTTCTTTTGAACAGTAGAAAACAGCCATTAAAGAGGTGATGACTGCATATTAGAAACAGAGACTGATTGCTTTTCCCAACTAGCAGAATGAGCACAGAACTTGAATTTCCTTTTTACGTGCAATTTCAATATGGTGCAAATGCCAACTTATCCCCAAAGGGGATAAATATGTGCGGTGCTGGGAAGTGGATGCTGTGCTTCTCAGTGCACCAGCAATGGCACATCTTGGCCAAGGGAAAATCTGAATGTTGAACAGCTCCACCTACTGAAGCAAAAAGAAATTATTGGAAGGGGTATAATTAGTTAGTGTAATGAATTGGAGCAACTGAGGGTCTGTGTTGCTGGAAATCTGGAACAGATTTGCCGCAGGTGTCTGATCAGCACTTGTACTCCTGCTCAAGATCAGGTAGTATCAGATACAGTAAGCCATACTAGAATCATGGGAGCCAATCAACTTGCCTTATTTGAAGCAGCAGCTTGTTTTTTGAAACTCACAGGAATTTTAAAGAGTTCATTTCTGCCTTTTCTCATAGTGGTAGACTAGCACAAAAGTCAAGGTTTGTCATTTTAGAAGGATGCTGTTACTCTGGTGTTTTTGATGAAGCAACAGATACTCTGTTTATTCAAGGACTATGAAGTGAACAAGCATTTGCTCACTCTCTTGGCATACTTTTTTCATGGATGAAAAAACTAAGGAAAAGATTGGCCAATGTGAAGCTCACTTTGAGCTGGAGGAATACCAGGGAGGTTAAAAAATCAACTTTGAAAAAAAGATAAATCATGTAGCTATGCTTTTAGCAAAAAATTAATTTCTTTAATCTAAGGACAGTAATCATGAGTCAAATATGCAATTTCAATGAATGCTGGTTTTAGATATCTATTATCTATCTATCAGTCTATCTGTGCCTTATGGGACTCAGAGCCAGAAATTCTGGTTATTTCAGACAACAGAAGTTCAGATAAGTCTTTCCTACACCTTGAGACCACATTGAACGGGGGAGAAATAAGTGAAAAATGTTGCAGCAAAAGTTCCTGATCACTAACTAGTGCTTAGTGCTTATTAAGAAAAGCACAAAGGAATGTGACAGCACAGCACAACAGAAGTATGAATAACATAAATGTTTCATATTACCTGAAAGATTCTTTTTAGTTAGTCAGAATGATTCTCTCTGAGTCTGAAAGCAGGCAGATCTAAATATTGGATCTGAAGCAATGAAGTATTCAAGAAAATGTCAGATATAAAATGTGAATGATGAGGCATTTATTTAGTCCAGAGGGTTCTCAGAGTCCAAACACCCACAGAGCACTGGCAACAAAACAGCTCAAAATATGCAGAACCTGGAATGTCAAAACAAAATGATATTTAAAAAAAAAGAACCTTTGTGGCACATAAACCAAACAAGAAATGACACTGATAATAACTGGAAATTGAACATATGCCTAATGTTTTCATGCTGTAATTAAACAACTTAAGTTATGCTAAAAAGAAAATATTTACGTCAGTGGGTAGGGAATGTGGAGTCAGACTCCTTGAAAGGTAGACACAATTGTGAGCATCTTGGTCCTGCATATAGAGTGTTTTCCTTGCCACTTGTCTTTGTGAAGGAATTTTCTTAACAAACACGGTCTGAAGTGCAGACTTGGATCCCAAGCCAGCAGGAACGTCAGGCGTGGGAGGAATGTAGCTCAAAAGATGACAGTCCTGAAAGAGCCAAGAATGGATGAAGATGGCAATTTCTATGGACGCAGAGAAACAAGACTTATAAATTGGATATTTATAGCATGAACCACTCCTTTTTCATCTTTGATTCTTATGGAATCAGTGAATGAAGAAAAAGAGCTATAAATGCCAGGGACTCAAATCTCAGTGTTTGAGTTGTTGAACAGTAACGACAGCATTCAGCACAGACTCTTCTGAATTGACATGTTTTGTGGAGGAGCTGAAGAACGTGGAGAGCAAACTGGATTTAGCTGATGTGAACAACAAACATGACTCTTTGTGACATTTCCACTACTGAGCCAGTTACAAAAACAATTTACAAATTAAAGGCAATCAAGAATCAGTTGGATCGACATTATTTTGCCTTACAGCTGCCTCTCCCCACTAAATAAAAGGATTTTGAAATAGCACACACTGATGGAGGGAAAAAGGGAGCAGGTAAAGACCAACTGAACAAAGCTCTAAATTCTTGGGTGAGGGAGGTAATATATGGAGTTGATTAGACCTAATTTCATTCTAATATCTCTTTCTCAATTTGTAACAAATGCAAGAACGTAGCAGCACATTATAAGACCTGAAGAGATTCTGATTTCATTGTAAAATGAAGTAAAAAAGGGGAAAATCGAATATGATACATAAAAAAATGAGAACTGGCAATAGGTACTTAAAATAGAACAAATCCCAGAAAAGTCCATTAAATATGACTGAGAACCATGATAATGGGCTTAATATTTAAAAAGTGATTGAACAAAGAAGGAACATGCAAATGAAATGAATACTACCCTAAAAACTGATACAACTCCAAAAATGATAGGAAAAATGAGTATTGTCACTATTCTGCATTTTTAGAACAGAAGAATAATAGTTTATGCTCAGCAGGAATAATTTTTTGGTCCCTCAAAAAGTATTTTAATATTTACCTAGCATCTGCAGCGAGGGTGGCTCTGGATAATTATTGTTCCAGGAGACTCAGATCACAACGTGGCGCTAGCTGCGATGGCATTGCAGCAGGGGCTCCAGCCTGCTGAAGAATTACAAGTGACTTTCAGAGGTCATCTAGAAGACATCAGTTAACTTGCTTTATGCTGAAGAAACTGAAAGGCTTAGGTTCCTGCAATCCTTTCTGATCCAGAGGGCTTTCCAATTCAAAGCAGGAAACCTGCAGCGACTCATTTTTTGACACTACTTAACAGGCAGCCACCTTGAGACTTCAAGCAATGAAAAGCAACTCCTCAGGGCAGGAGCTAAAGATTTCACTATGTTAATACCACAACACTTGAACATTCACTTTCTTCAAGCCGGCAGTCTTTCATGTACCTCTTTATCCCAATAAGTTTGTGCTCAGCATTTTCCAAAATGTCACCCACATTTTGATATCACTCCCCCAACCAAGTGTACCTTTCAAGTTTTATGTGTGCTGCTTTCTAATGGGCTCAGCAGTTGACTTTAGGTATCTATTTTCTATTTTAAATATTTACAAAATTCACACAAATATAGTTCTGAATTTACTCAAAAAAGGTAGCAAATGTACAAGTTGTTTACAGCTCTGATTGGAAAGCTTTGCCTAGCAGGAACAATTACTTTATTAGTCTTAAGCAGTTATTATAAATAAACACTTATCACAATTAGAAAAAGAAGTAGGAGAAATACTAACACTGCTAGATAGAAAGTCATTATCATGAGCCCAAATATTTAAATTTATATACCTGAAGCAAAAGAATTTCTTAAAAGAGCCCTTAGTCAAGCTCAGAGGGATACAAAAATAAAGGCACAGAGCAAGAATTACTTGTGACAGTAAATGCTCTGGGAAAACATGAGACAAGAAAGAGGAAAGGCACGAGTTTGTGATCCAGTTTCAGAAGTTTCAGCTGGAAAGGCAGGTTTTCTGATTGAAATCTAGGTTTAAGGACAGGCAAGGTCATAATAAAAAAAAACCCTCAACCCTTGGTCTTTTCTGATTTATATTGTTGGACTCATTGGGCTTGCTGAGTTTATAAAACACCTACTACAAGGAATTTTATGAAAAGTGCACTTGTTTGAAAATAGGTGTGAATCATTTATGAAATCCAGCTGTGTATATGACAGGTACAATCTGCACCTGACCCTGCAGCAAGCAGGCAGATTACAAGCAGCGGGCAGGGAAAGAGCACTGGCCAAACACCATTAACTTGAAAAGACAGAAATAAGGTCAAGGTTAAACACTGAAAAATTTTCTCCTAGACTCCACAGCTACAAAGGATGCAAGAAAATTTGCATCTAAACAGCAGTAAAGTTAATACTGATAAAAACTGACAACCAGATGAAGATAAAAATCAAGTCTGTTCATACATCACACAGGGAACAGCATACCAACACTTGTAATTTATCACAAAGAGTACTGGAAGCAAGTCTTCCTAAAGGCTTACTCAAAGCTCTTACAGAAGGTGTGCCACCAGCATTTATGTGTGTTAGACCTGAATATATCTGATATAGGCTGAACACCCAGAAAACCCAGGACCACGCCGCGCCGTTTGTCTGGGTTTTGAAATTCCAGTATCTTCTTTTGGCTGCGCTGCATTTCACATAAAGCAGAAGTTTTAGCAGAGTCCTTTTACTCAGACCTCTACGACAAGACTCAGCAACATTTTACATATGTACCTGTGGTACAGACTGATAGGGCCAATGATTGGTCTTTACGTTTAGGACCTGTATTAACAACTTAGCTGCTAAATAATGGATTGCTGCAGCTTGTACACTTAGTCAGAGTCTCTGTGCTGATATCTGAGAGAGCTGGATCAGCTCCCAGCAGGCGTGGGAATCTGTCCATTAATTAGGTATAGAAAGATTTACTTCAGGAACAATTCTGTGTAAATGATGTGTTAAAAGATTAAGGGTCCCTTTTAAAAGATCTGCATAAGTGACCTATATTTTTATGTGCCAACTTTTATACACTTTGGAGACAAGGGAAAAAAAGAGGCCCATATTAAGGTGATATTTTGTACCATGTTTGCTGCCTTAGGTGGCAGTGGCTGCCAAGCTTTTTTTTTGTCACAGATGGTTACGCTTAAACAGACTTGCCTGCCAATGTGATTTGAACTTTACTTAAATTATAAGTCACCCCACCATCTAAGTAAATTCCCACCATGACAAAAAAGGTTATTTAAACTTTCAAGTACATTGGTTTGAAAATTAAAATATCCAAGAGTGCAAAAATAATGCAAATCTGCTCACCTGCGTCTAGAGAAAAAAAAAGAAGCCAAGTGATTTGCAACTGCCTTCTCAGCTTGAAGAAATATTCTCATCTGTGGGTCAAAACACAATAATAGCTACCTAGTCTTCCAGTGATTGCCATCCTGGAAAGCTGAAATACTTAACATGTAAATAAATTTATTTGCAGAACTCAAAGTGAAAACTCTATAGTTAATATGAAGTGCATAATAAGCAAAGAAGACACAATTGTCACAGAGTTATTAGACTGAAGTGTCCTAGGTGACCTTCACAAGCTTTGTGTAAATTTAGAGGATTTTGTAAATTTTCCTTGCAGTAAGTTTCTCAGATCCTTGCGAATAAGCTTCAGTCGAGCATTTTCACTACAGTTAAATCTAACAGAAATAAACACTCAGTGTGCTTGGCTAGAAACAAGATCCATAATGGAATACTGGGGCTATGCTGCATGAAAATTTACCAGTTTGAGGGATTTAATGATAGATGGGAAGGTCCAAGGCATGGCTGTCCTGCAGAGTTACTAAATCAGCAGGAACTGCTGTCAGTGTGAAGAGTTGTAGTGAAAAGCAAGTTGGAAACAAGGATGGGTTGCTGGGAGAAACAGAGACAGACTTGTTCCTCTGCCCTGCTTATGTTAGCCCTTTTCTGGTCATAGTTCTTGGCCAAGTGCTTTGGGAGACTCACCACAAAGGACAAGGTTGTGTTTCCTGCCCACTGAGTGTGGCTTCAGGGAAATCTTCATCCATTTTCAAGGCGCTCTGCTCCAGGACCAAAGAAAGATTCGGCCCCCCTTTTCTCCTTGTCTTTGTGCTCACTGTTGCTCCCTGCTGAAACCTGCAACAAAGCACAGAGATTAGCATGGAGACTGTGCACAGGGAACACCAGCAGCTGCCACAGCTTTTCCACAGATTTGTCTTTCACAGCCTCAATTCTTTTTATTTTTTCACAGCTTCTCTCAGTCACCAGGTATAGCCTTTCTGTTTAGTCTATTTCTTCTCCCTCTAAGCTCAAGCTTTCTAAGAAATTCCTTCTAAGAATTGAGAGTCAGGATTTATTGTCATATCTGACATGCTCTCTAAAGAAAAAAAATCCCAGCAATTTTGAACTTTCCTCTAAAAGCATCACTGGAAGATGGCACTTTAAAAAACTATCTGAAGCTACCCTTATGGGTCGGAAGACACAAAAGTACCACCAAAATAAATACAAAGATTAATCGCTAATTAAAGATTAATCCCCTTTTCCAGTGTGGCTTCCTCCTTTTTAAGAGCTCAACGTGCCTTTTTTGTCCTCTAGGTAGTTCTTGTCAAAAAATCCTGGCTAACACAGGCAGTAGATTTATTTATTTATTTTTTAACGTTTTCTCTAATGTTCATCCAACCTCACTGAAATATGCCCAAGTATTGCCATAATGCTGTCCCATTTATTTTCCACAACAAAGCCTTGTTACTGCCTCCATACTTAATTTCATTTTCACAACCAAGCTTCTATATTTATTTTTATTAAAAAAGTAGCACAATTTCCATGTTATTTTTCACCCCAAAGGTGTTACTAGCTTGCTGTAATAACAGACCATGCTCCTGCTGTGTCTGCTGAAGAAGTGATCCCAGTAGCCCAATGAAGACATGCCACCTGCCTAGCAGCTCAGCATTCAAATTGTTTCTGTATATAGCTTGGCTCTCCAAAGTTTAAGAAATTGAAAATTGCCCCAAAGTTTAAGAAATTGAAAAAATTAAAAGTCCTAGAGAAAAATATTAACTTTTCAAATGCACACAAAGAAGGATATTATTTTCTAAGGTCTGCTTCAGTTCAAACTAAACTATGGAAGTAAAGCTCGTAGTTTCAGGTCCCAGTCCTGCTAGGAAAGCCACTAGTGATGTAAATATATGTTTACTGCTGCAGAAGTAGAGTTGGTGGGGAGGATGCACATCAATTTCTCTTCCCAAATCTTTCCTCTTTTAGATGCCTGGAACACCATAACTAGGATAACACCCTGTGCTGATTCAGGCAAAGGCAATGAGAGAAGAAATTGAGAGAGATCATGGAGAACTTCAAAGTGCTTGTAAAATTGGAATTGCAAATATGAGAGAAAAAACCTCAAGAATTTCTGTCATTTGTGTAAGGCACAAGCTGAAACAAATGTTCTTGCACCTTATGCAAAGACATTAAAAAAACCACAGTACCAAAGGCAAGTGAAAGGCAAAAACCCCCTCAATGTCTACATAGCATCTACATGAATTTTTCTCAAAATGTAGCCGTCTGTCTGACTGAGTTACTTAGCACAGCTTTTGCTGGATGTATTTTAACAATGGCAAACTTGGCCAAAGAGAAAATTAAGGAACTGAACACTATAAAAAGTGGTGACTACATGGCATCATAAATGATACTTCATTGTTACTGCACATTAAAATGTCTGCACATAAATGATATTTTAAGATCATTATAAAGCTCCCACCATTAAAATGGGAGCTTTGTGTACTTACTCTTTACACCACAGAAGGTACCAAACCATTGCATCTGTTCAGTCTCAGTATTTAAAAGGTTATTTAAAGGTGAGTGGCATCTCCACAACATAAAGAAACATTATCTGTGATTGGTTCTTTGGCACTCGGTCACTCTAAAAGCATTAGGACAGCTATCTAGAATAATTAAAAATATACTCCATGCACTAGTTTTTCATGAAGTGTTCTTACCCTTGAAAGTTTAATTTCTTTGAGAAATCACAAATGAAAGAATTATTCTCAAGATATTTAACCTCACAAAAGAAAGGATGAGAAGAGTGGAATTTGTAACGAGTTTTTGCTCAGGAAAATAAAAACATAGAGAAACCTGTAATAGTTTTCATTTCATTTTCAAGACATGTGATTAATAGTTCTGAAATATATGTTGCCGACTACTGTTTCTGTGGAGGTCTTGTCAAGGAGTACCCCTGAAAAAGGCAGCAAAATTGGCTGATCACCCAGATACCAACTGATGGATATCAGCTACAAACCTATAGCGGAATGCCTGAACTCCTTTGTGGTTGTAACCTTGCAGCCTAAAGAGCTGGGCTCGGATCCGTTCTCTACCACACATTCATTGAATGACTGCAAATAAGAAATCAAGTGCATGACTAGAGCTCAGCTCAAAGCGCTGTCCTTCTCACAGGGGTGTTGTCTTGGAAGATTCTTCTAAAATTTTTGATACGCTCTAACTGCTGTTTGGCCTTCCCTGCCAGATTCTCAATATCTGTGAAACATTAACTAAGATAAGGATATCTGGAATGCTTGAAGCAGCTGCACTACTTTATTACCTCAAGGGGAAATGACTAAGCAGCTGAGAGAGACAATTTACTTTTCCAACAAAAGAAACCTTTTTCTCTTACAAAAAAAATACCAAACCAAACCAAAATCGAAACAACAAAAACAAAAACAAAACCAAGGAAGACAACTACGGCATGCTTCCAGGGAAAGATTAACCCCAAATGGAACTCGTACAACATTCCTTATCTTTTTTTGCTCTCAGTGCTGTCATCGTGAACTGTTATTATAAATATTAATAAACCAAAATTTTCTGGAATACCCCAGATCACACTTGCTGCTATCCACAGTCCTTTCTCATAAGAGTTTATCAACACTCTTGTTAGTGAGTGATATATTTGGAGTGGGAAAGTTACCAAAAGAACAAACACATAAAAGCATATCTGAAATTTAGATCCATGCTTTGTGTATTGCAACATGTGACATGAAAGGCAGAAAAAGAACATCTAAAATGAAAGAGGTGTTCTGCAGTCACAATTTCCTAGCCTTGGTAACTGTTTTACAGAAGTATGATGTTTATTTTGGAGTTTCTGGCTTATAATTTTTTCCCCTAATACACCTCTAATGTTTTTGAGGGTTTTATTTTTTTATGGCATGAAGATGTTTGCTCCTTTTTTTTTGTTGTTAGGCTGGTATCACATCTCTCCTCAGTAGATGCAAATCTGCATTTACAGATGGAGAGCGCTTGCTGAAAATTTCTTGGGTTTCTTACTTGAGGCCTTGACAGTATGAGAAAATGTCCAACAGCTGTTGTTGGTGGCCACTACACATTCACAGGCATTCATTAAACACACCAGCGTATGAACTGCGAGGATGTTGAGTCTCATCTACAGAGAGACTGAATTATTTTTCAGACTTCTGCTCCCCAGGAGTTTTCACAGGGACGCAGACCCACTCTCTCTTGTTGTTGCCAGAAACATAAATAAATTCTTGTGAAAGTATATGACTCTATATATATATCTCTACTACTTTCTTTTCTGGTGCACAAAGGTCAGACACAGCCTGTTACATCCATTTGATTTTCCCTCCTCAAACAGCAGACAGTGAGCCAGCCTTTGAGCAAGACGGGTTATTAGTGGGAGCACTTTTCAAAACAATATAAACTGTTGATTTAGAAGTATCACTCACTTAAATACCCTCGAGTTTGATCAGATTGAAGAGACAGTTAACTGAAAGCTTTACCCAAACTGCTTATGTGGCAAATAAGGAAAAGCAATTTGCATCATTAAGATCTGTTTTCTGAGAAACAGTTAAAGGTAGTATTTATGTCATTGTCTCTTCTTTTTCAGAGAATAATATTCACATGCAACAAAATTAAGAAAGACCTGATTACTGTCAAAAGCTTGTTATCAAGATGCTACTCTATTTTAAAAAAATGTGGAAATATATCTGATGCACTTACTCCAATATGTTGAGGTTAAATTTGCAGTACTAGTGCTGCTGTGTTCCTTATAACTCAAGCATAACCAAAGTTTCTGGAGAAAGGAACGACCATTTCAATCCCAGGCTGCCCTGCAGAACTTGTGTACCAAGGAAGTTGTCTGTTTTTCCTACCTAGATCAGTTAGAAACTCCATCCATTCAAAGTGAGAATATGAATAACAGTTGGCATCATTCTTCTGAACACCTGTAAGACAATGAGAAGCACGATGATTAGAAAAAATACATTTCTGAAAGATTCCTTAGAGATAACCAGAAAACAAGTACTCCAGAGTACTCATCTGCATTACTAGCCATAACTGTAATCTAAACACTGAGTTAGATAACTCATTAGTTTTTGACTACTCACAGTCATATACTTCATTCTGCCTGATTTTTGGAATTTGTCACTAAATGAACAACTTTTTAAGATCGGAGACAATTGTAGCTAATAATCTTGCAGCCTCAAGTCCATTTAGAAAGCTTTCCAGCATAAATGAAATAATTTGCTTTGTCTGAAATGCAAACAGGCTTTTCATTTACTGAGTTGTGCCTACGAGGCATTCATCAGATGATACATCAAATTTTATTTGCAATACAGATTTTTAAAAACATAAAGTAATTTTCTTAGTGCTATTATCATTCATGATTCTTTAAAACAAAGCGGTTATCAGAACTCAAGTGTATATTCTTATCTGTTCAGCTTGGAATCTAACACGTTTTCCTCCTGCTCAGCAAACAGTGCACCAACATGTTCACCCTTCCCCCTGTCCCAAGTCACCAACAGAAGCCAGAGAAGAATTTCAGAGACAAGAAACCAAATTTCCATGGCCGGATCCACTCTCTCTAATCACATAAACCCATTAATATAATATAATATGATATGATATGATATGATATGATATGATATGATATGATATAATATAATATAATATAATATAATATAATACGATATATTTAATTGATATAATATTTAATTACAAGTTAGCCAATATTTGCATTAGATTTGACACAATGCTCTCTGGATACTTCAGGAGCATGAGTATATTGATCTTCCGTATCCAGAAGAGGTAAGGGTGGTATTCCCATTTCTAGCATAAGGAGAAACACTGTTAACAGCAAGTGTTATACTTGAGATCAGAGAGCTGAGTGGCCTCACAGAGACCAGCCTGATTTGCTGTCCTGTGGCAAGGGGAACACGAACACGCAGATTCAGGAGCTCTGGGAGGTTCTGTTACCTGCTGAAGCTAACAAAGAGCTCTGTTTCTTAGGAAAATCCATATACTTGATGTCTTTTAAAGGCTTAAATGCAAAGAGCTGGCTTGCAAGAATACCTGGTAACACCATGTTAGGAATAGCTTATTTGCATCTTGTGTCAGATTTATATACCAGAAGACAGATTTTCATTATTTACTTGACAGTGGTAGAGATATCAAATAAAAAAGACACTTTTTTGATTACAACACTATTTGGTTACTAGAAAAAGGGCAAATGTTGTCTTAAAAAGAGACATATAAATAAAGACACAGCAAGAGAAATCCAGAAAACACTTTTAATACAGCTAAGGACTCCCCACCACAACAGCGAGTAGCTTTTTCCCCAGAGAGGAGCAACCTGTGAATGAGAGCACTGCCACCCCAGAACACTTTAATGGTATTCACATGTGAGCTTGCAAAACACAATGGCAAAATTATGCGCAAAATTTTACCACAGATCCTCCAAACCAATGGAAGTTACCACCATTACAGCCATTTATAATAAAGAACTTTAGGTAGGACCATGTAGAAAATTAAAGTATGCGGTGATGCAAGTTTGTGTTGACTCTTTTCTCACAAAGAGGTGATTTCCTTTAAAGTATTGGAGTTCGCTTTAAAGTGTTGGATTTAGATCATATATAGATTTGTCCAGATAACTGACCTTCAATGATTACACTTTACCTGGTTTAAGCAAAATATAAGGACTGGAATTCAGGTGCCAGCCACACCTCAGTAACATTCAAGCACATAAATTAATGCTCAAATCATGTTTCAATTGAAGTTCTACATAGTTTTCGGAAACCAAATGAGAATCCCTTGCAAGCTTCTTCCCTCATTAACTTCAAAGCAAAAGGTCATATACATCCATTTATGCCACAATTTTTTTTGATGCTCCAGCTGCGCTGCTGCAGGTCAGCTTTCTATGGCAGTAGCTGTACAGCACAGGAGAGTTGGAGAATTCAGAGCAAAGAGTGCTTTCAAGTGCTCTTCTGATTTCTCACTGTGGCTACATCTCTAAGAGAGCATGAGAGTCCCAAACTTAATTCTTACAGAATTAAGGGGTTTTGGCTAGATTTTCACTTCACCTCTTCTGTCCGAGGATCCCAACATGCAGAGATAAACCGAAAGGACAACACAGCAAGGGTTGCAGCAAACAGGTAAAGAAATACGGGTTCTGCAGAGAGGGCAGTGCAACAGTCAGGGGAGACTCTCTGTCACCTTATACAATTTAGCCACTATATAAGAAATTACTTAAAACTGAGCAAAGAAGAAAGAAGAATCATAGGAAAGATATTTAGCTGGAAAATTATTCTGACTTGCAAATAGGATTAATTTCCTGCTTTTATAGAATTAACAAAACTACTGAATATTTTCTTTATAGCGTACTTTTATGGGTTATTATTTCCTAATCAGAGGATTAAGAGTTTAAATGGTATTTTGCACTTCTGACCACTTCCTGACATGTGGTGGTGCTACTGTTTAAAGCAAGTCAGAGAGGCTTCTCTAAAGATCGATCTGACATTCATTTAAAAAAATGCACAGTCATCTTAGAAACAATAAAAAACAATCCCCTCAGTCTCATATTAGTTTTTTCTTCTAATAAAAATAATGTGCACATATTCATTGATCTAGAAATATTTTTCCTTTTATAATAAATTAGTCTATGTGTATGGTATTACAAAAATTAAAGAAATTTACCTCTCAGCAGCAGAGAGAAATTTACCTATGCAGCTCAGGACTTACGTAACTACCTTACTTGAGGTCACATGATAGCTATTGCTTTTAGCTCACCTCTACACACTGGGAAAAAAAATTCAGGAAATTAACACTCTTTTGATTAAAAGTTTTCCCTTACACATACAGAAGAGAGCTGATAAAATGTGCTATTCTCATTCAGTTTTTTGCCGTTTACTGTGGTTGTGTTTTACATAAGGGCATATTTCATTTTGTTGCAAACTGTGCATAAAAGGAAACTTTTCATGGCATCCCTTTCAAACCTGATGAGAGCTACGCAAATGCTGGCCTCCATTCAAGGCCACATCTGATGTTCCTGGCAGCATGTGAAGGAAATGACACACATGGTGGAAGAAGGGAGGAGCACAAGTGAAGGTTGGCTTCTGAGACATCACAGAACTATAAAAAGAGTTGTATTATAAGTCTCCTGTGTAGTAATAATAACAATAGTAATAATGATAATAATAATAATAAATTATGGTTGGGTCTTTATTGTCAGAAACTGATGGTCTTAGGGAAATTAATCAGATCAGCTCAACTCCACTTTCTAGCAAGATAACTGGCAGAACATGTTTGAGAACACTCAGCTCTGTGGAGCTGACATTCCTTTCTACCAATGACAAAGAGTAGAAAGGTCAGTTAGGTCAGCTCACCTAAAAATAGTACTTTCACAGGCTCATTGATGCCCATAATAACAAGAAACAGGCTTTGCGCAGAAATGCAAAACATGCAGTTTTGCATGCCTTCTATTTGAAGCATAAAACAGTTGAAAGAAAAAAAAAGGGAAAAAGTGCTTCCTAATATGCAAGATCCATATGACTGTGGGATAGTTTTCAAAGGGAAATGAAAATGTCATCACCTGACATTTCTGAAGCTGAGCTTTCAACTCCTGAGACAGAGTGCCGGCAGGAGTGTTAAATAGAAGATCTGGTCACAGACCAGTACATTCTCCACATGTTTCCCTGGGGCAATTAGTGTCACTTCCCCTATGAAGGGGCTCACTGTGCTTACCAGTGAATATGTCAAGTCTGGTCACTCTGAAAATAAACACTACAAAGTCACTGACAGGACCTTTAGGTTGAAAAATGAATCCTTCTAACATACGTTCTCAAAAAAAACCAACAAAATCAAAATAATAAAAAACCCCAAGCATTTTAATTGAATATTCCTTTGAAAGAAAGTTCTCTGCACTCCCTTGTGACATCCCCAGAGAAGAGAACCAGAACATATTTAACCAAAAACCTGTCTCAAGGAAACTTTTGGGCTGCCTAGTCTATCCCCTCCTTTGTTATTGCACAGCTGGACTCTTGATGCAGGGGCAGAAGGTTTCCTGCAAACACACAGGCACCATGCCTTAGAGGCATCCCCTGAGGAATCTGAAGGCACCAACTCAACACCAAGGTGCCCCAGCCAGCAGGATGTCAAGAATTGCCCCTTCCTCAGTGCAGCCACCAGGCTGCCTGGGGGGGCTGTTAGCCAGGGCTGGTACATGGCTTCAAAGGTCTTAAAATTCTCAGCAATCCACAGAACTATTTAGAATTATTTTTATTTAGAAATCCCTCTATGACTTATGAAAAACATCACCTCTGAGGAGTTGTGTAGATGTCAACACTAACAGAGTGTTAGCAAGGGGAGCTGGAGCTGAAGGCCTCTCCCACACAGGAGTAATCAGAACAAACTCCTTCCCCTTTCACTCCCTCCTCCTGAGATCCAAACATTGGGGGAAGGAGAGCTATTTCCTCCTTTCAATCCTGATCCTGATGATTGGGTTGCTCCCCTTTGAGAAGGAAGAAAGCAGCAGTGAAGACAGGTTGGGCTTCCTTCCAAGTGCACCATGCTGGACCTGTCCACAGTAAATTGATGGCATCACTTATACAAGCAGGGACTGGCCCAGCTTTATCCAGGGGCAATAGCAGGAGGGGGTAGCTGGGATGCAGGGGGATGTCTAGCACATCAAACCATCCTGCAGCATGGCACTGTCAGCACCTGGTGGCCACGGACCAAAGCCAGCAGTGCCAGAAAGCTCTGTGGCTGACTCTTCCAGGTGGGGAGGGATTCCCAAATAAAAGTCCTTGTCAAAGGAAAAAAGCATCAAAAAAGCTTTAGCTTTCATTTTAACAAGTCATCTGCAGGAATGGAATAAAGCCGCTCCAAGAAATCAACGTAAATTAAAGCCATTACTATTCATCTCTGGGAAGCTCAGGGATGCTGACCAGTTCTAAGCAAGTGGGTGTGACCAAGAGCTGTGAGTACTGTGTGTCCTTCACAGGATTTGTAGAAGTAAGTTGTCATTCAGGCAGTAGTTTGTTAGGATTTTTTTTTTTTTAAACTCTGAGTAGCAAGGTCTTAATGCAATATCTGTTTACTACAATTCTCCAAGAGGCAAGATGTTTCTTGGCTTTTATCCAAACCATTTAGTTCACATATATATATTAGAAAAAGCTGTCACATCAGCAGCTAAGGTTGATATCAACAGAGACAATGAGAGGATTAAGAGGTGGAAAGCTTTAGAAGGCAAGCTACTAAATATTTCATGAGAAATGAAAGAGCGAACGCCACTGATGCAAGGGGAAGGTCAGAAAGCCTAAACATCTCAGGGACACTTAAGAAATAATAAAATAGCCCTTACGCTTTCCAGATGTTGCTATGCAGCTTTTAGGATCCTGATATTTCAATCTGATTTTCGTGCCAAGGCAAGTGCTTCACTAAATGTGCATCAGTGAAATCCAGCACTTGCCAAGGGAATTTGCATGGGTGTGTCTACAGCATCACAGAAATGATGTGACATTTGAGGGTGCCTTTGAGTGCTGATACTTTGTAATTTTATTGATCATTTTATTAACACTTGAATGCTGCTGATGTGGATGGAGTTTCACATTTCCAACTGTGAGTCTGGTCAGATCCAAATGGGAAGAGATTTCACAAAGATGGACTCATCACAGTTACCTTTTCCTATCTCATCCTCTAATGACATGTTTTAACAGATCTTCTCCCGTATGTCTTACCACCATCAAGACCACATAATCTGGGGTAAAAAGTAGGCAGTAGAAGAATTTTACAAGACATTTCATTTATTTCTTAGGAAAGGGACAAGGCAGAGATAAGCCGAGATGTTTTCTGTAGACTTGTCAGTGACAAGAGGCAAGGCACAGCAGGAAACTCTCTCCAATTGCTTCATTCAGTAGTGTCACTTATGAACTTCAAGACACAGCCTGACAATAGGCAACTTGAAGAACACTAGCTTTTTACAAAGCAGAGAAGTATTTAAGTATAACATTATTTATATTGTTGTTTATTTCACAAGTACATCTCAAACAAACTTTGTTTCCCTCCCCTGCCTCCAGAATACCAGCAAGGCATTAAGAAGCCTGGACAATTTTTTTTCAATCTTTGAGCTCATGGAGCACACTGATGAATTAACACCTTGTCAAAACACTGTTTCTGTTTACCATGTTTTCATGGCATGTTTACTTAATGACTTTCTGGAAATACTCAGTTATAAGAAATATCTCTCCCACGTGTTTAAATACGGATCCTCTACTGTGAAAGTTAAATAATACTCGCTACTTTCTTTTATCTTGACATGATATTTCAGTCTTGCATTCAGGCACTTTGCACTTTCAAACTACTTGAAATATAAAGAGTAAATTTCTAGATCTTATGACTTAAAAATATTGTTTTACTTCTCAAAGAAGATGACTTGTTTTTGCTTTAAAAAAATGGATATAATTAAACTGGGAACTATTTTTGTTGTTTTTAAACTTACATTAAAAATGATTTTAAAACTACTATTTTCCCCTAGACTGCTACTGAGCTATTGTGCTCTCATGCTATGAAGTAAGTTCAGCTAGTGACTTGCACATTGTGCAATTTCTCATGTATTCTTGGTAGTTATGTTAAAGAATTAATCTCTCATAATAACAAAATGGAAAACAATAAATTGGCACGCGCAATAAAGGAATTTTAGAGGTGTATGCTGTTTGGTCATTGGAGACAGGAAACACATTAGACAGAACCGTTTCTCTGAGGAACTGTGCTAAAAGGGCAAGTCAACATGAACTAGCAACTGACAATGGTGTCTCCTGTACATGAGTTGAAGTGACTGGTGGCCACTTCTTAGTGAAACAATTGCAAGAGATTATAGATAAACCTTGATTTCTGTGTTCCTGTTTGCTGTGTATGTGTAAGAAATTAAGATATGAGGCCCAGAGGCTTCAACCTGTGTCTCCACCATGCCAAAGCAGATTATACCTTCTCGGATTCAGTGCTAATAATTACTGTAATTTTAACCAATCAGACACATCATAATAAAGTTGCAACAGTTACTTTTCCTATGAAATGCAGAGAATGTCTTTGGTATTTTCTTGAGATAGAATAGCCACAGACACCAGTCATTGCTGAAATAGCAAAGGAAATACAAACATGGAGGTTGTGACACAATAAAATCCTTTTTCTCATTAGGAAACAATGAAAAAACCCCCAAGCTTGAAATCCAAAACATTTGAATTATATTACTTCATTGAGATCATTACCACTTCCTGTACCACTTCTGTAAGGCATGGTTGATTTTGCCAAAGCTTTTACCCAGCAGCTGACAGTTGATCTTTTCCTCACTCTGATGGTCACTTCAGATCCCACAAATATAAAAATATATCACCATTAAAAAGATAATAATGGTTAATTATTGAACAATTATGGAAGTAATGAGTAGAGCTAAAATAAATAAATAAATTTGAATGCTTTTAAGAATTAGAAGTAATTAGCAGTACTAAATAACTGTGCCATGTTAATGAACAGGAGCAATATCCTCAGTTTTAGATATACTGAGTCATGTAAGAGCTGCTTTTTGTGGTGATTCAAACACATAATTCAAAGGGTTCTGTTAAGGATTTCTAAACGGTAAAATGCGGACCAAGGCATCTGATCCCTTATCTCAAACTACATTTTAAACTGTTGTTTTTTTTTTTAATATTGAACTCTGTACATCTATTAACAACCCTTTAAATGGTGCTGCAATTACCAGGGCTGTTCTCTACTGACTTGTAAGGCTAATATATATTTTTTGGATCTAGTACAACACCCTCTTCCTTTTGTGATAGTATGACAGAATGATCTATGAAGAGCTGGAGCTATGCAGACTCTTGTTAGTGTAATTAGCGAGATCCAACCATGTTTCATACCTGTGTAGCTCCATTCTTAGGGCATCTATCCCTGTTTTCCCAGCATAATGAGATTTAAACCCAAGTCTTATCTTCCAAGTGCACATAAGGATCAGTTCATCCCACCTTCAGCAACAGTAGGTGACAGGAGGATCGAAACCAGATTAACAGATGGACTTCACAGAACAAGGATTTAGCTTGACTGTGTTAAATACACCTGTGGCATAAGTCACACCAATAGCAGTTAATTCCTACTGTAGTTTGTGACAGTGCTAAAATGCTCTTTATATTGTTCTAGCTATAGAATTTTTCTTATTTCTCATTGGGACACTAATTTTCCCAGTTGCATGACAGGACTATGAGAATGCAGGCCACGGTTTGATGCTCAGTCCTATACATCAAAGTCAATTCTCCTGACTGCGTGTTATTCAGCTTTTAAGGAGTAATAAAAATTGACTCTATGACAAGCTAAAACATTTGTTTGTTTATAGCTGTTAGAAATTGCTGCACTACGTAAGTAAAAAGGGGGTGACAGCACAAGACACTCCCAGCAGCTTTATTGTTTTAGCTGAGAAATGGTATCCACATGCTCCTCCTCCAAGGGATCATGTTAGAGGGAGCAGATTAATCAGGTTCTGCCCTGCCTATATCATCTTGACTTCATAAACACCATCCCAAATCTGTTCAGGGGAAGCAATATATATTAATTTCCTGAAGGAGGGGGCTGTATTTAAAATTGTTTCAAGTTGTAGCTACCACAGTTCCTACATCACTGCTGGCAGAAGGGCAAGAAAAACATACAGAAGATTCTAGATGTGGCTTTAAGCTACATCAAAAGGATTATGGGGTGTGTGTCTTGCTTTTGCAAGCCAGAATTTTTCCATTGTGGATCAGGAGTGATGGAGTAGAATGGCTCCAAGAGCTGTCAGCTAATATCTACACTGCAAGATCAGACAGTAGCAACCTCCCTGGAATGCCGTGACAATTTCTAGCTGCTGCCATGAGAACTGCAGGTCATGCTTCCATGAGAGGTTTTAAAGTAGAAACCTGAAGTTTAAATAGAAAAAGGCACCCAGATTGCATAATCTTCTGCAGAACAGGAAGAAAGCATTCAGATGATAAAGCACTGACAGCCTCTTGGAGATTTTGCACGCTGCTCTACTTTTTTGGGCACTCTGATGACACTGTATTTTCTTGTTACATTGGAACAGCTTCATTCAGGTGAACTGAGAACAAGACCACAACAATGTCTTAGTTATCAGTGAGGGTGACTAAACAGGTCACTCGGTTACACCTTGGGACCTGTACTTGAGTTCAATGGTTAAAAAAAAATCTAGGCAATCCACATACTTGTTGCTTCTCTAATTTTACTCTGCATTGAAGACACCCATTATCCCATGAAAATAAGGCATTCAAGAGGTACTAAATGAGTCATTGTAAGGCATAATGAAGTTGCTGAAATTCTAGAAAAACGTGGTTTGTACCATAGGAAATGTTCTGCGAAGAATGTTAGAAGTTCACTCATTACAATCTCAGCAACAAGAAATGTACTTCTTAGGCATTATGGTCAGGTATGAAGGTCGTCACTTTGGGAACCAGATGACCATTTGAAGCACTGATTAGCTTTCTAGTCCACTTATCTGGATGCTGGCATCCTTTCTTAAACTTTGCACCAATTAGAGGAAGGAAACCACAATCAGTAATTGTGCTTGCTGGTCACTCAACACATGTTAAGAAACAGACTACGAGATTTGAGCCTGTGGGTGATACTTGTAAGGGGCTTGAAATGCCTGTGGTCATGGAAAAAACAAGGCTGTAAACTATTATCTACACCCAGAAACCCAGAGGGAGTGCAGACCAGTGTGGGAATTCTGCCTCAGACATGGCTGTGCTGCGCAAACACTGGGACACGATCTGCTCCTGGAACTGGTTAACTGAGGAGTACATGCCATTGAAAGGTAAGAGTTTTACAGAGTGCAGTTCTGGGAAGACAAGTTGAGATAAAGCATTCACGCCTTCTCCCACCATGAATAGAGAGTTACTTGAACCTTGGGAGTCATAAATGTAGGGAGAACGAAAGTGCTCAAGCACAAGAGCAGCAGGATGGGACTGGTAGTGCTGTTCAGCACAGGCAGACATGGGCTTATCAAGAGCTGTAGCTGATTGGAAGAAAAAACTGAACTAAAGCACATGTCCAAGTCAGAAGGTGTAAAGTGCACAGTCCTGCTGTGCTAAATATACCATGTGCTGCCAGTAGGCTTACTTCAAAAACATGACAGATATTTGAAGTAGTGGTTAATAAAAGATCCATCACCTTGCTCTCATTAGACCTCCCTTTGGATCTTATCTCAATTCCACTGCAGTTTATACAAACTGCCTTTACGCCATCACCTTGGAAAAACAGGAAATAATTAATTTCTGTAAGGGGGGGAGTAGTTTCTAAAGGTAGGTCAGTCAGCAGTGATGACTCCAGAGAGGCATCCTCTCCTGCACTACTTCCCATGGCTGGAACCAGTGTGTTGCCCCAAGTTTCTGTGCAGATACATGCCTTCAGTGCCAGACTGATTGCAGGTGTCTTTCAAGATTGCCCTGCTCAGAGGCTCTGGGACAGGATGTAGAAAACATTCACTGGAATCAGTGACTGACACAAAATACTGAAAATCATGGGGTACATTCTCAAAACTCCTGCCAAGGATCATCTTTTCGACTGAACTGCAGCAGCACCCACACTGAAAACAGGTCAAACTGTAGCCTTCCTGCCTTTCCACCAAGCAAGAAATAGGATGTAGAATTATGCCATGTTCTTCCCACAAGACAAAAGTAACAGAGGAAATGTTGCCCAAATGATGATCAGGGCAGAGTTCCGTGTTGCACCTTGTTCATCTATGGATATTGGAAGTGGTTACAAAACTAAGGTATTGAGAATCAGTCAAGAAACACTAAACACTAAGCTACTGCCTCTGATTTCAAGTCCTGAACTACAACATGGTGATTGTACAGGTCATGGGGTACTAGTCACAACAGCAATGGTCACTATTTTCTTTTCTGTCTCCCTAGTCCGTTTTCTTGAGAGAGGTTTTTCTATACGTTTCATGTTCCTTTAAATATCACCTAGCACTTGTTTCATCTCTACTCTGAAAAGATACCACAGCAACCCAATAGGCATTTTCAGATACACAAAACCTGAAATTAAACATTGGTGTTAGCATATCTACTTAAATCAAAGATGTATTAGAGATGAACAAAGAAAACTGCTAAATGTTAGACAAGCTAAAACAAATGAGGAATTTCATATTAAATATATCAGAAGATTACATTTTACAACAGTTACATAGTGGTTTACAAAATCTCATAGATTAGCATTGTATTTAGCTGGTGAAATTGAACCAAAAGAATTAAGCTCCCTAGGCAGATGAGAAGCTGGTGCCAAAGAAGAGAAAGAATATGGATTTTCCAGCTCATATTGTTCAGCTTTTTGTTCCCAACCCAACTAAGATTTCCTCCCTGCCTTCTCCTTCCCAGTAACTTTCTATGTTATCTGCTTTCAATTGAAAAAATTGAAAAATTTGAAAAAATTGAAAAAATTGAAGCAACAAATAATCTTAAGGATATTCAGCTACCCTCTCAAGTATTTTACTACCACTCCACCTGTGAAAAATACATAAAAAATAATTCAAGGACCTGGAGACCTCATTGTATAGCCAGTCACCATCAACTTCCTCAGGATGTTTTTTAAGATGAGTCCAAGCTCCTCTTATCCTTTTCTTGCTAAAACTGTTTCATTTATAATCAGCTAAGGTTTGGGGTTTTACTGTTTTTCCTTAAAGAAAAATAATTTATACTATTAGGGGAAGAACACAGATCTTTCCCCTGAAATGGTGATTTACTGTCTAAGGTTATGAAATCTAAAAGGAAAAATGGTCTGATTTTTCCCTACCAGAGTTCTGCTGTTTGAAGTCTACCTTACACCTTCTTGGTAAGTCTGGTAGCATTGCCTAAAATGTCCCTTCAGATAATCCTACTTTCACTCACCTATAACTTGTTTAAACGTCTATAATTTGGTCTGAGTTTTTTTAAATTTTTTTTTTTACTATGTCAGGTATCTGCCTCAAGCTGAAATTTTTTAACCACTTTAGCCAACATCTTGATAATTTCTGCAAATGATATAAGGATGTGTGTGAGGAAGTTTAATTTGCACTGAATATTCTGATGACAACTCCTTTGACTAAGATTTCTGTGTTTTAAAGTAGGGAACAGAAGTCTGACAGGAGAGGGAGGGCGTTGTAAGAGAATGATACGATGATTCATTCCTCCATATGAAAATTTGAGCCTTTGGGCCAAGTTACAAATCTTCCAAAAAATTGCAGCCTGCATATCTGTTAGCGATTAACAGCTGAAATTTTACATTCAATGAAAAAATATCCGCTTTTCATGGGTTTTTAGTGATATCCAGATTGCCTATATAATGCCCTCAAAGAACTGCTAAGAACTCATCTGTCTTCTGAAAATTTTTGCATGTGAGCCAGTAGGGCATATGCAAGCCCCAAACTACGTATACATTACGGGGCTTCAGGAAAAACGTTGGCTATTGTGAGCAGAAGTGAGACTTGGCAACAGCAGGAATGGGGCAGGAGGTAGGGAGGAAGTGAACCTCAGAGCTGAACACCCCTTGTGGATATGGGAAACAGGACATCAAAGGAAGGAGGAAAGGGAAACCACACTGGAAAGGAAGGAGGAAAGGGAAATCACACACTCTCCTTATAAGAGACCTATAAATTCTTCAATCTAAAGACGTTGGGTTTTATGGGCATAACGTCTTTTTATGTGAAATTGCAAAGCACACAACAAGAGGGGGGACACAAGATGTCTTAGGGGAAGAACGCAGAGCTGAGCAGCCTACACAAGACAGAATGTGGGCCAAGAGCAAGGCCTGAAACAGACAAGAAGCAAACATGGCAGGATAGAGGATGAAACAAATGGAAACTGGAGGAGTGTTCAGGCATCATGGATCTCTGTGTCCTAGGGGACATGCTATCTGTAATTTAGCTGCTTCCCAGATCTTGTATCAAAGCCTAATCTGGCTGACAACTGCTCTACTCTACAGCAGAGAAAGCCTTATGTTCTGAACTCAGAGCTAAATCCAGGTATTGCAACATCCCCACCATGTTTTGTAACCCTACCAGGAGATATTCTGTGCCTCTCAGAGAGGACTTTTCCTATAACAGACTCAAGGCTTCATCAGTGAAGGGTATAGACAAGTCATATTCCCCAGGTTTTATTTGGAAATCATGGGATCAAGGCTTTTTTTAGGTTCTGGGAGCCTGGACTTAGGTTACTCAGGATCAGTTGGGATCTATGGCCTCTAACTGTTTTACTGCTTTTTTGACTCCTGTTCCTGAAGAAACTTTCTCATCTCTTCCTCTTGCTTTCTAAGATGAAATAGGAGGAGTAGGTGCCTTGGGTCTTTGTTGCCAGTCCATCATGCCTCCCTGTGATCTGTTGCTGGCTGCTCTTGTCTCTCCACCTATGCTAGCAGTGGTTTCTGTGAGCAGGCTCCTCATTAAAGAAGACGTAACTGCAATAAATATAAAGTGACACAACAACATGTTCTTCCAGTCATTATATCAGGAACTGTGAAGAAAAACCTATAGGAGGAAAGCTTCAATAGAAATACAGGCCCATTTAAGAGAAAACTGTGGAAAAGGCTAGAGGCAATGGCCCACAAAGTTTGTGAGGTGAAAGGATAACTTGTATGCTTTCCTGGAACTTATTTCTGGAGGATCTACAGTTCTTGGGAGCTCTGTGTCACCTATTAGCAAATATCCTAGTCATTACACCTTTTTTTTTCTAGTCCACAAAAAAGCTGACATCTAACATTTAATATGGTAGCTCAGAGGTGGGGATAATTAATATTTATTGTTAATATGGCACCAGAATGCAGAATACCTGCCTCCATATTTAATTTGGTACCTGGGGTGGATGGATTGATTTTTTTTTTTTTAGAACAATACTAAAATAATACTAAATTTGTGACATGACCTACAGCAAGGTTAAGGATTACACTGTTAGACCTGCTGTGCAATAGTGTCCCCTCCTACCCACCTGTGTGTAATAAAAAACTATGAGGCTTTGTCACTGCATAACTAGATGCTCTTTTTCTTCCTAACAAGCCTTTACTCCATGGACTCTGTAGACTGGATGGCTCTCACAGTGAATATGAGGATGAAGTACTACTGCCCATCAGCATGGAGTCTGCTCCCTGACCTGTAACGTCAGCAGGGTCTGATTGCCTGACGTAAAGACCTCGGAGTACATGCCCGCCTGTGCTGGTGGACTGCGGATCAAAGCGCGCCAACGTGTGACAGAGCTCAGCTTTCCTCTGCTCTCTTATCGTTGGTGTGGGTGAGCTTATGAAGATAAACTGCTCTGCAGTACAGCTAACAGCTGACTGGATAGGTGGGAAAGGTGAACTCATGGTGTCCCACATTACAGAGTCCTAAGCAGGAGGCAACCAGACACCCTGGGACCTCTGTCTGGTTCAGGTCAGAAACCAAAATTTCTTCCCTCCTTCCCTGCCTAGTGCTTTTTCAGTCAATTTTATTGTAGGTTTATTTCCTTCCCTGCCTAGTGCTTTTTCAGTCAATTTTATTATAGGTTTATTTCCTTAACCCAAGCAGTATGCAGCTGAAATATATGGCATACTTTGTCACTGCTCGCAGAGCAGGTGGATTCAAATACCAATTGTATTCACACCAAGCTATAAACTGCTTGTGCCTATCACTGGGATGAGGGGGAAAATAGTCATGCAAAAGACTGATTGACTGAGGCTTACCTGTTAAATGCTCATAGAACAAGTCCAATGTGCTATTTTGCATCATAAAACTTATGAATAAGTAAATGCATCCACACAATAATGAGCCAATATGGCTCATTAGAAGCTCAGCTTGCAAAGTCCAAAGTGTAGAAACAGAGGCATATAGGACAAATCTGAACTAAGCACTGTACCCTGCCCTCTGCCTGAACCAAACCTTTACACGTATTTGGTAAATGATTTATAAACCTAAAGATAACAAAGTATAAAACTGTATCACTCTCTTCACTTTACAAAGGAAACCCTTTCTGAATAATTTGCCATGTCTCTGAAAATGTTTCATATTTTGGTGTCTGCTCTGCTGTTTACAGGTAAGTGCTTGGCATCCTATCTCATGTCATTCCCTTCAGGCTTGTTAAATAGTCAGCTGGCCAAACCCCCTGTGTTACTGCCAGAGCAGCACCAATGGAAGAGAATTAACTGGAAATCACTGCAGCAGGAACATACAGGAGAGTCGGTGAGCACAAGATTGAATGGCAGATTCTGTGAAATACATTTTGATTCTGCTCCTCATGACTACTTTTGAGCCTTTCACTGCTCATGTATAAGGAGGAAGGATGCATTTCTGACTGAAAGGCATTCCTACAGGATGATTGCCTGAACTGTTAAAATTGTAAAAAGAGCTTGATGTTGTTTCTACAAAATCTTCTCTAAATATTATTCTTGTCTCAGCATTTATTGTTTGTAGGTAACAATTTCACATGCATTTATAAGGACCCAAAAGAATCTACTTCGCAAGTGATTTCTGGAATGCCCGACTTGAATTTCTTAAGGAGACTGGTTGTTTTAAAAAGCTCAGGCTGTCTGAATGTTAATCCTTCACAGCACTGTGTAACCAGAGCATCTACAATCAAGACTCAACCTGTAAAACTTGGACCAGAGGGAAAATAGATGGGGCAGGGCTACTACATGTGCTTCCCAAAGCAGCACATGCTGGTACAGTCAATAATCAGTGATGCATGTCCTGCAAGATTAATTTGTTTCTCACAAAATTAGAACAAACCAGGCAGGCAGTAAGTGACAGCTGACTTCCCAAGTGATTGCCTGCATCTTGACAAGATGGTCTATCCACATGCATGCATTAAAAGCATTTCTTAGATTTGTGTGCTCCAATACACATGCAGTAAATACATGATGTTAATAGTTAAGGCAGGGAGACAATGATTAATTGTGGATTTTCGCAAAATGTTTTGTAAATTGGGACCACAGCCAGGTATAATCTCTTTCATGGGTTGAATTCATTTCCATGCCATATGAACCTGAGTTTTGGCTGCAGTGAGGCTCTGTAGGGAAATAAGGAGATGGAAAGGGACTTTGGCTCTTCTGCAAGTTTGAGCTCACCTATAAACCTTTTCCCCTTATTTGTCCTTCCTGATCTGCAGTTGAACTGGTACAATTCCTGGGTACTTGCCTATCTTCTTGAACTTCACCTCCTTTCCACTGAAGGCCATTTATAACTCAAACAGTGTCACCTGAGGCTAAGCTGAGAGCACAGCAGCTTACAGCCCCTCCTTTTGGAAGACTTTACTTTTATCTCCTTTATGTTGCTTGTCTTTTTTACTCTCTTTTTCAGGTTTCTATTCTTCAAAATAAATGAAGAACTACTTATTACTAGTTTTTAATGAGCTGTTAAAAAATCAATCAGTTCAGTTTTTCATTAATTGTAAAGCCTTTCAGCAACAGGTAGTGAAGGTGGTGGTGAAGTAAAATAGAGACTATAAGACTCATGAGAACCTTATTTTTCTTCATGCCCTCAATTCAGCTGCTATAAATCCCTCCTCATAGTAAACCACAGTCACAGCGCTAGGAATAGGCTCTCTGGACCTTTTGCTTTAGCCTCTGGAGAGTGCAGCAGCAAGGGCTGTGATGTCTTGGCACTGAGATAATTGCTGCAGTCTTTCAGGTGTCTGATGGGGGTGTTTTGCCACATGTGGATGTAGAAAGGAAATCTCAACAGGACCTACTGAATGGAACAATGGACTGGTGCTTTTTCTAATACTTTGCTGCAGTGGAAGTAGCTCCTTCCCTAGGATTATCTAGGATTTTTGCCAAATTGCCTTGCTATTTAGCCATACCTGAAAACTGTCCTGACCCCTGGCATCATCACACATATTGAATACGTTCAATAGCTAATTCTGCATTAAGTGTCTGTAACTTGTCTGTCTTTGCTGATGAGGGAATGAAGCTGATGCTGTAGCTCTAAGGATTGTTAATGACATCTCTTGAACCAGACAGCTCTTGTGTCCTGTGATATAAAATTAAGAATTGTCAAAGAATAAAATCTATTTCACTTCAAGCTTGAAAAAGAAACAGATAAGGCCAAAATTTCGAAGACTGTGTAATATGGAAAGAGTTGAAGCACCTAACAATGTGACTCTATATCTCGCTGTCAACAGGTATTAGCAAATCTGACTGATTTAATTCTATTCTAAGGCTTGTTACCATCCAAACACTCCAGGATACAAAGCCTATGTACATACAAACATTTTCTTAAATAATTTGAAAAAAGCAATGCACAGGTGTTAGACTTTAATATAATTGCACTTTTCAACTGAAAAAGATGATATCTGGGCCAGAGGTGGCCTGCAGAATCCACAAGTCTATCTTCACTGCAATCCAGCCACTTATGCAGTGTTCTGACAGATAACCACATCTTGATTTCCATGGAATGCCACATAATCTAGAGAAATACTTGAATGAGGAGAGAAGCAGCTGCTGCCACATTTTTTTCAGCATTTGCACTGTGGTATTCTGAGTCCTCAGACTGAGTCCTGTGGTCTGACTTTCTGAACTTAGATTTAGAAAGTCAGATAGCTGAAACATGGTGGGGAGGTGGTCCATTCTGGCTCATTTCTAGCCTTAGGAAACACACCTGAGCTGCAGACTTGATTTACTTTTTCAAAGTTCCTAACACGTCAGCACCTGCCACCTCAGCAAGGTTGAAGTTTAGCTGTCCAAGTTTAGCCTCTGTCCGAGCTCTGTCCTAAAGAGCTGATAAGACTGGCAGCCTTACCTCCATGAGCTGAGATATTGACCAGAGTCACCATAGCCAATAATAAGAAGAGTTATTAGATCTAAAGGAAAGGAGCCAGAGCAATTGACAACTTTTGACATTTAAATTTCATTGATATTAACTTTAGCAGTATGTTTTCAGGTTGTCAGAAACTTGCAAGTCTCCAGAAACTAGGGAGAAATGATAGTGTGCACAGAGAGTGTTTGAAGTGCTGCTAAATAACTGACGTTTTGTAAATATCAGGACAAATCAGTGATAAAGCACTTTTCCCTGTGGTAGATGCACACCAGGGATAAATTTTGGTCCTAAGCCTAGAGATTGCTCCTTACCACTCATACAATAGTGCTGATCTGGTTAAAACCAGGCTTTGGATTAGAGAGTGGAAGAAGAAGCATATCCTAAGGCAAGTTTGAAGATTTTTCTTCTTATCATTAAACTCTGCCATTAGACATGCAAATTCTGGCCTGCCGGCTCTCCCCAGACTACTAAGCATACAATGGCTCTTGCTACTTAATTTTTACAAAATAAAATGTATATCAATTAAATAGGTCCCTTAGCAGGCAAATGTGTCAAAACTTAATCCCATACTCACCTTTTTGATTGTGTGATGAAGTGGATCATTGCACATTCAGCTGATAGAAAAAGATGTCTTCCTGGGAAGATTTTGTGGCTGCACCCAGCTGAATATGTTGCTTTCTAGAAATCTATCCTTGTAAAGAGAGATTTGCTTCCATTCAAGTCTAGGATAAAGAGATTTTAAAACACAGTAATTTAAGACGTATCCAGGTTGATTTTCTATTTTGAGTGCGGTTTGCTTGCTGTAGTGTGATATTTTTTATTCTTACTTTGACATTCCAAGATATCTGATATGCCATTTCATAATCAGACTTTTGTCATCAGTTTGGGGATTTTTTTATATATATACTCAATGCTGGATGAAGTGCACATTTGCTTCATTTGATAAAGATGACAAGGTTTTATCACTATCTGTCATCAACTTTAGTCTTAGATAATAGTAATTCAAAATTAGATGCTCAGAAGGCATGGTAGCAATAATGACTAGTAACAGTTTTCCCTCTGGACAATGTCTTTAGGTGCACAGGATAGACAAAACTAACTGCTGAAGGCAATAATTACGTAAGGTAAGCATCTGCTTGCTAAAATCAGCCAATATTTTTTCTATAATTTGCTTTTCATGTGAGAACACTGAGTGAATCTTCAAGAGACGATAAAAGAAAACACTCTAACTGGTAACAGCTGATACAACCTCGGCAATAGTTCACCCTCCACACACATTCCTCCTATTTCCTAACTGGGAAATTTATATATTAAAGTGCTTTTCAAATCACATCTTTATATCTAAGAGAGGAAAATATTACTGAATTAAAAAAAAACCCAAAAACATACAACATGTCTGGTTGCTCTTCATGTTGAGTTAGCTGTTTCAGTACAACTTGAAATTCATCTTTTTGCAGCTCAGCTTTACTCACTATAAGCCATTTTATTAACATCACCCACCTGCTCCTAACTCCCTCTAGTCTCACATCAGATACTCTGAAATTTCAATCTCCTGGTTTGTATGCTATTCTTCTACAAGATACACTCCTTCAGGAATTCTCTGTGTTTATAAAGCAAAGCCTTCCACAGTATTTCGCTAAGCTGTTCAAAAACAGGGGAAAAACTGTACCCAGTTCAAGGAATTTAAATTGAGGCAAGACATAATTAATTTGATGAAAACTCTACACTGTATTCAGAGGGGCTACTCAGATGGAGATACCTGGTCTGATGACCCCGGATCTACATTAGAGCTAAGCAAAGACCTTGCTTTTTCTGAGCTCTGCCAGAGCACAAGCAAATATGCAACCCTATTTGTCTGAGCAGCCACAGTGAAAGACCAACAGGGTTAATTCTGGTTATGCTAGAAATGATGTTGCTGGAGTTTTTCCAGAGGTGAATGAAGTTTGCCATGTTCAGAGACTTATAGTCAACTTTACAGCAAGACAAAAGGAGAATGAGATAAGCCTGAAGGATTAGGTGATATATAAAGGCACTTACCTGATTTTCTTTTGGTACTTATGCATCGTTGGAGTGCCCCAGCACCTGGGGCCAAGTTCTGGAGAGACAGCTCTCAGGAAATGAAATAGCAGCTAGAAAAGAATAAGAACTGTGTGTCAACATTGACACAAAAAGCCAAGAGCAGAGCTGGCATACCTGCCTCCCCTCAGAGCAGGCTAGTGTCCTTCAGTCAAAGTAAATACTTAGCACAGTTAGGGCTGGCATTTCTCATTGGATACAGATGCAGCCAGAGCAGGCTATATATTAAAAATTGACATATAATACCCTGAAGATGCAGCTCTCTGCACCACAGTAGCCAAGATAACACTGTCCCACCAATCTTCATTTTTGAAGATGGTGGCAGCAAGAAAAAAAACCACAAGAAGCAGAGCTACTTAATGATCTTCTTTTTTTTGCAGCTTATTTCAAATCTGCAGGGCTAGAGCACATATTGGTGATAAAATGTAATGTTTAATGGCCCTTACTAACTATATGTACATTTAAAGAAAACGGAAGCCTTTTAATGAGTCAATTTCTGATCCCAGTTCAGTTATTTCAGTTCAGAAATGTAATCATCAGCTTACAAAATATTTAATATAAAAAAATCCCCAAATTCACTAAAGAGAAATTAACAGCTCATAGATTTTTGTATTGCAAAATAGTAAATTGCCAGAGAAATGTCGAAATTTGGCACAAGCTTAGTTTTCTCTTGTGCATGTTTAGAATACAAGTATAGGAGCTTAATGGACATATGCATGAAATATATTTTCTTCTTTCCCAGCCTTCCACCAAATGTCTGAACTTACTTTTTTTCATGGAGTTGGTAATATTTTTGAAGATGGTATTCATTGAAAACGTTCTATACTAAAACTTCTACCTATAGTTTATGATTATAGTAAGTTAGAATATGAAGAAACTGAAGTAGGAAGGAACTACTGGGACTGTGATTGCTTGCTAAGTAATTTTTCTGAGTACTAAGTACTATTTGATGTCTATATTAAGAGCAAAGATTACAATCTCCCACACTTTTTTTTTGTTCATTACTGTATAACCAAGCTTTTTCTCATCTTCTTTTTAAGCATTTTTGGCACTGAAATGAAACAAAGCGAAAGGGAGCAGCAAACACTCTAGCTCACATATCTTCTACCTATATGAATTCAACAAACATTTTCTTCTATTTAAAAAGTAAAAAGCAACTATATTGTGGATGATCAGGAAAGCCAGCAGTAATTACAAATGAAGCAGATTCAGCTGAATGTTGCATATGAAAGCAAATGTATGATACTCCCAGTTAAATTTTCCCCCTAGAAATTCAGGAATCAGGGCATTGGAGAGCTGTGGGTGAGGTGATAGCTTACCCTGCCAAGCTTCTACTCTAAGACATATCAGAAAAGGGTTCAAGTTCTTGAATTCTTGACCCATCTGTTCCAAATATGTGCAGATCACCCTCAGGTGTCCGTTTAAACCCACTTGACTAAATTGGAGCTGTTTACAGACACTGGGCTCAGCTCAGCTGACGGATCTGAGCTCCATCTTAATCAGTGGTTCATTAAAAATTGTGTGATTTGGACT
This sequence comes from Irena cyanogastra, assembly GCA_013397155.1. Classification (NCBI taxonomy): domain Eukaryota; kingdom Metazoa; phylum Chordata; class Aves; order Passeriformes; family Irenidae; genus Irena; species Irena cyanogastra. The sequence goes on along the minus strand of VWZV01009443.1, from coordinate 297,787 downwards.
GACATGCTATTTTGGACTCTTTCAGCCCCAAATTAATTTATGTCTCAAACACTGGAGACTAAAAAGAAAAGGTTTTTTTTTTTCTCTACCAGGGCCTTTCATATAGAGCTAAAGAGGAATTCTGACCTTTTTCTTGTGAAGAATATTTTTTTCAAGATCTACAAGGATTCTTTCTGCATCTGTGGTGACCTCAGAAGCTGCCTGAAGCAATGAAATAACAATATTAGAAGTACAATATCTTCTGTTCAGAAAGTAATTTCCAAGCATGCAATTTCTATGTTGATGCTAATGAGAGTAAATATCACATATAAGCCAGAAGGTTCAGAAACCATAGATAAATTCATAGGTAAGGTTTATGTTATTTTAAAAAACTTTAGGCTCTCAGCACGCCTGAGACTAGTGCAATTACAGTCAAAGAGGATTTTTGTAACAAAATTTTGCATTGAAAGTAAATTAGTGCCTTAATTAAATTGTAACTTTATTTACTTCAGAGTCAACAGAAAAATAATGATTTAGAGCATTTTTTTTATTAACTTCAGGTCTAAAAAAAAAAAGTTTCTTTCTGCGAATCTAAGGTAGGACCTTAGATTCAAAAAACTGCAGATTCAAAACCATGTTTAGTGGATGTAAGCGTATTTTTGAAGTGCACATTCTAACATATTTTTCTGATATTACAAATATTTATCAGCTTCTGTTTCAAGCGTCCTTGGAGCACCCTTTCTGACAGAAGAATCAGCAAATCAATTCATGCGGCTCAAACGACACATACCATATTCTCCGAGCTACTGGGATTCAGGCAGCAGCCAGAACACGTGGGGATACACTTTGGCTGAGCAGGTATCTTCTTCCTTCCTCTTGAGGCACCTACTGAGAAAAAGAAAGCATGGGTCTGGAATTAATGTGTAACATAAATCCTTTGCGTCAAGGGAGGAAATTTTTCTGATTTATCAACATGCGCAAGGCTGCTCAGTAGTATTTACAGACAGTATTTATTCAGTCTCAAAGCTCAGAATATTTCTTTCTGTTGTGATCTACTTCAGATTAGTGAATCATGGGCAGCTTTGAGGGAGACAGCACAATACTACATGGACTTGGACCCTTTTGCCTTCAATCCTTCGACAGCTGTGTTCGATGGGGTTTCTCAACAGAGCATTTCGTAGACTCAGAGCCTGTGTGTACCTAAGTAAGTAAAACTGACCATACAACACTGCTGACAATTGGTTTATAGTGTCATAACAGTGAAAAACCCAATTGTATCTTGAAAAATTAAAGAAGATTTGTTTCTTCTGCCCAAGTTTAATAGTTATTTAAATGTGGTCATTTTATTGTGGCAGATTTTTTTGGAAAAAATCATTAAGAGCTTTAAGAATATATATCCTTTTAAAAGTCCTTTAAAAAGAAGCTAAACTGCTTCCTATAGAGTTGATTTAAAAAGCAGACAGAAAGCAATTCCCAAGGAGAAAAAGAAAACATAAAAAACTCCATCTATTTCAGTAACAAAACTGTATTCAGTGTGGAATAAAATCTCAGCAGAACAAAATAGAGAATGAGACATAGCAGTTGGTAAAAGTATTTATAGATCAGCAAAGGAGTACCTGAAATGAAGTGTTGCAAACTGTCTCAGAGAAATTGTTAAGGATTGTGCTAAAATTGGGCACACTTTCGGGACAAAATTTTTTCAAATTTAGGAAACAATTACTGAATGATTCAGTTGGACAAGCACAATACACATATTATTCCTGTGGAACACTTTTCCTTTGAAGATACTGCTGTCCTTAAAAATGGGCAGGAGCAGGTAGAACTAAACTCATATAGTTTCAGTGCTTAAAATAGTTACTAAGACAGCAATCTGTCAGTCTGACTGAAACCACCAATAGGAAAATGGGTAAACTTCTAATATACTTTGAATTTTATTGACTTAAAAGTACATTTCTTTTTGAAAATGAGTTTCATTTTGAAATACAGCTTTTGAAAAGACCTTTTATTTTTTTAAGATAGGAATTCGACTTGGAGACTCAGAATGAGCTTTCCAGAACTGTTCTACCTGAAAGGTGACACCAGTTTCACTTACTCTGAACAGAAGCAAAGTAGGAGAGAATAGCTAAAAGCTATAATTTACCTTCTCTTCTGCTGAGACTTCAGCTGGTGCTCTTGGGCAACTGGAAGGAAGCACCAGGTTATTCATTCACAATTTCTAATACTGATATGAGTGGATAGCATCAGTCACTTCTGTCTCATGACAAATTTACAAGAAGAAGAAGACATTTTATCCAGTTTTCTGAAAAAAACCCACTGCCTTTCCCATCAGAAAAACTCCTCACAGAGAAATGCCCTTTGTCTAATTACTGCTTGTGCATCCATGTGCCTGATGGCTGTGATTGCAGCAGCTGCCAGGCAGACTCCAGGATGAGTTATGCCTCCAGAAAGATAATCGTAATGATTTTCATATGACAGGATTAAAGCCACTTACATAAAAATGTTTGCAGGCACTCCCACTGAAATATGTTTATGATTTCAAAGCAAGGCTAGTTAACTCACAGACTGAAATAAACTTCCCAATGCTAATGTGACAGGAAGTGACATCCAGAGTTTTTGAGAACCCATATAGTAGCAAAGAAGCATCAAGCTAGAAGTTACAAAGACCATTATGGATAAAGTAGAACGATTCTTTTCAACCTTATTTTTCTCAATTAGTGATAGTTCTGAAATGGAAAGCCTATACAACCTATGAAGAAATCTGCTTCAGGGGCTGTACTTCCAGAAGAAAATATTTGCAAAAGCTGGCAAATCTGAAGACTACAGCTGTTGACAGGATCTTTAAATTAATTCTGTGATTTTTTTTTTTTCTAAAAGCAATTTATTCCATCTTTTCTAGCAACAACATCAGATCCTACATGGAGCTACTACAGCAGTCTGGAACTCACCTCCAGCAACAAGCTATTAAATCCTACACATCTTGTATCTGGCCATGTTAGGATATGGCATGTTATGTATTTGCCATTATGCATTTGATAAGACGACTTTATCACATCCCACTTGGGTCTAAACCCAAAATTAACACATTAATTCTCTGCATAAATACTGCATATTTTATATTCTTAAGTAGAATTGAGATGTAGGTCATGGTAAATTGAATAAGAAGTTGAAGAAAACCAACCATGAACTTTTAGCAGGTTGGGTTTAAAAATGCCTAGTGTTTTCAGGAAAAACATTCTTTTGACTAAACAACTGTTTGAAGACGTACATTCCTGCTTCTGTGACTGAAAACCATATTTTTATTTCTCAGTATTTTCCTTTAGCTACGTTTTTGAGAGGTGAATAAGAAATAAAAATCGGTCACTTTGGATGGGTGAGAGAAGTAGGGCACATTTACTTCAGGTATACTTCAGTGGTTCAAGTGCATTTCCGTTTTTTCAAGTACTAGTAGTAGTTGTAGTACACATCCATTCATGTCAATGCTTCTCTTTCCTCATTCAATCTTCTGTACTTGGTCTTGAATGCCAAAACCAACTGAACCCACAGCTACTACTGCGAGTTGTTTTTTCTTACTCCACAGAAAGAGGAAATGGTAGAAACATTCACGGCTCCTTTTCTTTTAAGGAAATGGTGGTGACAAATGTACTTTATGCCATGTTCTTGAGCTTGGAAGTTTCCTGCTTCCTATTAATTAATGTACCTTATTTCAGAACATCTTTGAAGAGAGGATGAGGTTTCCATGTTTCTTTTATATGTTATTAATATAATGCTAACAATAAAAAGCTTTTTCAAACTTGGCCAAAATTTCTGCATGAATAAAGATGACCTGTTGAGGAAAACAAAATGCATGGTAACTTAATGGCAGGGTAGGTGAAGGAGGGCAATTTTTGCTTGCTTTTTATCCCCAAAGAGCAGTTTCTGCATGTTGTGCTTTCAGGATTCTTTGTCAATATGAACTGTACACTAACTGGAAAAAATCTGAAGATAATTCTGGATCTTCTAGAAAGAAATCCACATTCTGGCTTTTTGGCAATCTCTACCATGCTTCTAGGTATGAAACAATCCTTAGGCCATTATTAATTTCTCTGCGTAGTACAATGGGCCCGAAGTTGCCATTATTCATTAGCTGAATCTGAAAATTCATTAAACACTTGAAAGAGATAAATGAGGTGCAAGTTCAGTATTTGCCATGTAGGATTTAACATCTTTAGTCACACTACTTAATTATGAATAGTTCATTCAAAGATAAGGGGTGACAAGTATGTATAGACTAAAGACCTCACTGGTTAAACACAGTCATGGCCTGTCCCTTCTGCCTGCCTTCTCTGCACTGGTTAGCCTTGGATAAGCTAGGGGTCCAGACCCTAAACATTCCAGTATTTTCCTCAGTAGCAGCATAGACATGTCAGAGTTACTGAAACACATCAATTCATAGCAAAATGCAGGACTGTAAGGATAAGCATCGCCTTTTATTTTAAGTGGATATGCATTAAAACTCCAAGGATGCACCTGCTCCAGCTGAGCATCTTGCTGGTCCCAGAAAAGTTGCAACTCTGTGGGCAGTGATGCCCACACCACTTGTGAAGCGGTTCCTGAAGCACTGGTCTTTTCTGCCCGTCTCTCTAATTGATGTAGTTTCTGTCAAGGCAGGGGTTTGTGATCTATCTGTGCATTAACTGCAGTTTTCATGCCTCCATGTCAAACTAAACCAAAATAGGGGTTTCAGTTCAGGAGCAGGTTTGCAGATAGACAGTAGACACCCCTGGAGTGGAGATGACAAAGTCCATCAGTGAGGTGGAAGGTAAAGTGAGGTGCTATCATCTACCATCTGCTATCAGCTAGTGAGGTAACTGCCCAACCCTTATGAGCCATTTTAAGGTTGTCAGAGCCATAAAATTAGGATAACCACTGTCTATTGCCACGAGCACAGTCTTGCACAAGGCTGGCTTTGCAACCAAAACGTCAGACAATGCCAGGGGATGCAATTTGACATATCTGTTGTACTTAGACATGACTAATTCCTTTAAAAGAGTTGTTCTAAAAGCCAGAGACTCAATACTCAATCTGCAAATCCATAGCTTCAAGCTAATGTCAGTAATTCAGATAATTAGTTTTGCTGAATTAAATGGGAAGAATTGTGCATGCATGAGGAGTGGTGGAGGATGAGGTGCTTATTTTGTGTTATCAAATACATGCCACTCATGACAATGAGCAAATGGCTTTCACAGCATTTGAATATTAAACACCTTTATCTGCATTTATTAATAACTGGGGAAAACATTTACCCTGTGAATTTGCTCCCCCTGTTTATCTTCACATATTGTTTCAGCACTTTAACACAAGTAAAGCCGGACCCTTCTTTGCTGACTTTCCAGCACATCTTTATGTTTCCACCTACAAGTTTTATCTCCTTGCTTTTTCTACCCAGCACAGATACACAGGCAATACCTTAGCAATGACAAGAACTTCAAGTACATCTGTGGTGAATTACAGGTCTCACAGCATTTTGCTTCTGGTGCAATGGAGAGCAGTATTTATTACTATTTTCTGAATACTGCAAGTTTTTTGAGGAAAAAAAACCTTAAGCCACACAAATACCAGAGCTTCCTGAGGCTAGAGAGAACAGAATTCCTCTGAGAGAGGGGGAACAGGCAGAAAGGAAGAAGAATCACTGGAAGCTAGAGTCAGGTTTGTCTCTGTATAGATGTTAAGTGGATGGATGCAGAACATCCACCAGGCAGCCTGATTTTCCAACTCTTTCTGGCTCATGTGAACACGGTGACTAAAATCAGCAGAAAGAGAGAAATCAGGATTTCCAGGTATCTCATGGTTGATATCTAGCTCCAGAAGCAGCTTTTTGCCAGGCAAGGCCCTTACAGAGTATCCCTCCCATGGGAGTGGCAAGTTAGTCATGCTGCAAATCCTTCCTCAGAGCACTTGCCTATTCCCCCAGCTTCTTGTACTCCTAATTTTCCCAGTCTTAGAAGAATCAAACTGCCGTTGCAATCTCTCCTACATTGTCAAGTCAGATTGAAAATAGCCCACAAGTTACAAAATTACTGTGGCTAGACATAAAGATAAACATGTACCTACTAAGACAGCATGGTTGTAGGAGCCTTGCTTTGTTAGCGAAACAGAGGAGGGATTCATTGTAGTCAGACATGACAGGAGAAGTAAGAAACCCTGTCATTTCAATAATAATTGATGAAAAAGATTAATACTCCATGGCTTTCTTTTAGTGAGAAAAGCAAGTTATTCTGAACACAGTGAATAGAGAAAGCTGTAGAATCCAAGTAACCTATATATAACCTACTTTACAAATGCTGAGTATAGAATAAGTACTAAGATACAGTTTTCTATAAACTCAGCAGGTGAGTATATAGAGGTAATGAGAAAGAACCATTTATTTTATGATCTGAAATGGTTTCTTCAAACAGAACAGTGACAACTAGTATTAAATGAAATACTTCATCACTGCTGTAGTTCACGTGATTGAACCTGGTCCCAGATGATTTTAATGCATAAACCTTTTGAGCTTGCATCACACTACTGTTGTGCCTTGCTTTACGTTTGATCTTCCGTTGTCTTAATTTAAACTAGAGCAGCTGAGACAAAATACTCATCTAATCTACACCTGCTGCTGGCTGCCAGCAAGAGTGAGCTGTGTTCAAAGCAATTTATGTTGGCTGATTAAGCATAGAAACCACCCACCTGAGGCAGGTGCATTGCCATAACCACTTCATGTAGAGTGTGAAATAAATTGTTAGTGTTTTATATCATCCATAGGAAAAAATAAGCTCAGTAGTTAAAATATAAACATAGAAAGTTATCCAAAACCAAAAAAGTTCAGCCAGGAAATAAGCAGTCTTTGTATGTGACTATTATGTTAAGTAAACAAACATCAATAATTACTATTCTGCCTCAAAAACTGTTGAAGAGATATGTATTTTAAACAATATTACATCAAACCTGCAGAGCCTACTTTCCACTAGCTGATAAAAAGAGGAGCAATTCTTTCTATGAGACATGAGTGGTATCAAGCTGGATGTCTGTAAAGGTGTTCAATGTAAGGCAACACAGCAAACATCTGTTCCCTTTGAGCCCAAGCCCAAGCCACATCTCACTGCAGCGTTAGGCAGGCTGAGAGCTGCAGCTGACTGCCTTGGAGATAGAACAAGTACTCATTGAGACTTGTAATGCAAATTTTACTACCACCTCCCAAGGGGAGAAAGCTTTCCCTATGCCAGTGTCAATCCAGACAGGGACAGGGAGGGAAGAAGGAACAGACAGACGAATGAATGCCCTCTAGGGTCAACTCCTAAAAGCTTCTTTCTCTATGAGGCGTTACAGGATAGTCAGCTTGGAGTGACACTTCCTATTCAGCTCCTTATTCCTGGTCATAGCAGCCACTACTAAGGGGATTTCATGCCAGTCACTGCCTCCGTGGCAGAACTGAATAAGCATGTGAAATCCTATCTGAATGATTCAACTATGTCCTGCTTGTGATTGAAAGCTGCTGTGCAGCAGGGAGCTCACTCAAGGAAGGCTTAAAAAACATCCTTACGACTGCTGTCAATAGTATTACCATAAATCTGAGGCTTGTCTGTGCAAGGTGCAATGAGAAAGCAGTTATTGTGACATCTTCAAAATGAAGGTAGGCCTATCTAAGGGCAAGAAAACAACCACAGAAAGAAAATTACTAAAAAGAAAACCATGGATGGTGGTGGTGGCTGCTTAGCACTGAAAAACAACTGATTTGGTAGTTATTTAGAAAAATGACTTAAAACCATCCTATTTGTATCTTTGAACTGGCTTTGGTTGAACACAGCACTGAGAAATATAAAGTGCTGCTTCCTCTTGGTGTCTCTGTTGAAGTATTTATGGTGCTACCCTTGCTGTGGAGTTCGGGCAGGAGGCTCAGTGCTGAAAGAGCCACCACAAGCTTCCTGATGGCCTGGGACCTATACATCCCCACATTAAACTGTGGGCAGGATGCAGTCTGAATTTTGCTGTGGTACCTCATAAAGCAATTACATTGTAGCAAAGCTACATGTGCTGACTTTTGGTTTTTAATTTAGAGGCCTTGAAGTAATGAGGAAGAGCCTATTTAAAACATTTAAATAGTAAACTTGAGGGGAACAAAAATTTAAAAACCCCTAACTCATAAATAATTTGAAACAATTACCTTTTTCTAAGTGTGCAAACAATTAATATTATGCTTTGTGGATGATAGATACAATTTTTCTACAAAAAAAGAAAATAACCTCCCTTTTCATTATTCAGGATTACACAGTTCCCTACTCCTTTCTCATCCTCTCTGCTCCAAGCTAAAGTCTATATTCATTCTCTTAATAATTGGCAGAGGATTAGATCTAGCCCAAGTACAACTGCAGGTACTGTATATAGCAAAGATTACTCTGTGCCTTACTAAAATATCCAGGCTACCTTGATTTATCAAGCCAACTGTATTAGGAACAGCATATACAGCAGCAATTACAAAATAAGAGAATTACAAAGAAGTCTCTTCTCTTGAAATGATAGATTTTGCAATTCAGGCATGCTAGTCTGAAACCAGAAATGGAAGCTGAAGGATTTTGAGATACTTGCTCATCAGATGGACCCCTCTTTCCCACAGTGAAAGCTTTGAAGTTACATTATTAGTGGGAGCAGTGACAACTGAGGACAGGATCTTATTTGACAGAATCTTCCTTTTCAGTTCTCAACTAACATGCAAAATCGCATGCTGGAAATGGAGGGGCAGTTACCAACGCATGATGAAAATTTACTCACACCCTCCCAAAATCAGCTTCTGAAAGAACTAGTAACGAGTTAGTAGAGATCAACACAAAAGATGGGATCACCTGCATTGTAGCCAGTTGATTAGAAGAAATGAGTCTCATGAGAACCAGGAATAGATAACTGAATTTGTCTCAGAAGCTCACTAGACAGCCTGGGCAAGCCAAGTTTCCACTGAATCTTTCTCAAATTGAACTAATCTGCCCTGAAATCTGCTAGCTTGAGGCTGCTGTTAATATTAGTCCAGAAAAGGAACTCTATGATAAATGTTTTGAAATTGTCAGTTCTGGTTCAGAGCAAGGATTGAAAGTAGCTCATCTGTGTCAATAAATTGGCTAGCAAAGACTGGATCTGTCCTTTGCATTTGACCCTGGTACAAGTGATATGTCTTCTCATACAAGTTCTGCAGCATCAGGACTCAATCAATTTAGAGAGTTGATCTTACCAACCCCTAAAATTTGACATCCTGAAATGTGTGTGTTTCAGGCTCACAGAAAATGGCTCACAGCACTGAAGAGGACAGAATGTGAATTCATTACCTTTTCAGTACAAGATCACTTGATGTGCAACAGCCCTACCAATCATTATGTCCAATGCAAATAATGGATTGTGTTTCTGTCTCATTATCTTGTGACTGGATTGTTATTAACTGGTGACTAAACAACAGCTGTGTAAAAGTCTCCTCAAGGACAGGCTATACACACACACACACACATATATATATATACTCCTGATTAATCTTCTTCTTTTCCCCACTGCCTAGATTGCATAGCAAGCATCCTAGATGAAATGGACCAATAAGAGATTGACAAACTGTGGGGTTTAGAGCTCTCCAAGCTTGCATTAATACAAGTAAATATAAACCACAGATTTTTTTTCAAATCCAGAAAAGTTGGCTGTTAAGATGGCATAACAGTTCACAGTAAGAACATGGATTTTCAAAAAAGTTTAGAAAGTGTCATCAAATTAAAAGGCGGTAATGACGTCTGGGGTTTTTCCAGCATCTATGGATGTCCTGCTAATTTGGTATGGCAGTGCCAGACTGTGGTTCCAGAAATAATTAACGATAGCAGTTGTAGAGGTACTTCATCAGCAGAAACATTGGAGGATGATGAATCCACGCAAAGATTGCACAAGTAGAATAGAACAATGGCTACAATAGACAGATACAATAATAGGCTAGCAATGTGTCCTTTGAGAGTGAAGCTCAGTTTTTCAGTTTCATCTCTTACCTAGGCTCAACATCACTGAAGAAGGTTTGAGAAATTTCAAGAAAATAAGAGTTATATTTTTTTTCAGTTTGGTTTATGTATTTAGTTTACTTTTGTAGCTTTTATAAATTATTTTACTATTACATTTTTTAGAAATTACAAAATCATATTTTATCTTGAATACCAAGCTGAAATTTTTACAGCACATCCTATTGTGTTGTCTTTGCTTTTAGGAGGAATGAATGCAGGTCCTACTGGGCACTCATCTTATTGACCAGCAGAAGAACAATTAAAATTTTCATCCCACAAATATTTATGCACGGATATACGTCACTTGAACTCCAGCTGAAAGTTGAATGAAGAGAGGCTGCTTGTATTTTTACTTACTTATGCATAGATAACCATCTGAATCACCTGAATTCCCTTCTATGTTCTAGTAGAGATGCTTTTTAGCACTAACCCTCAACCTTGTGGCTGCACTCGGCACACTTCCAGAGGAAATACTTTAAGAACATTCAAAGGAGATCAGGTCAGTCAAAAGGATATGAAATTAATTTAAATCTGCAAAATGGCTTATTGAAACAGCCTTATTCAAACTACAGCTACTACCAGTGATCCTACAGCTTCTGGACAGAGTTTCGTTTTGTCCCACAGAGATCCAGATTGTTTGAATTAAATTCACTGACTTCTTCTTACTCTGCATAGTACTATCATAATGGTGAGAGAAAGAGATTCTTCCAAAAAGAGCCTCAAATTTTTAGAACTACATGGGATGACTCAAGAATCTCTTCTTGCAAGATGACATCAGTCCTGGAAGTCATTCAACACATCATCGAATAAAGCCCATATCTCAATATTATCACCTTCTGTAAAGCCCAAAATACCTCTCAAATCAGCCAATAATCAGCTTAAATCATCATGCCTAACTCTAACAAGAGTTAGTAATGAACTGCATGTATTTTTCTGATTTAGTGGTTTGGACAAGTGTTTTAGTCAATTTTTGAGCTGGTATCCACTAGAAACTTTGGCAGATAAACACATTTCACATGCAGAGGTTAATGTTGATATGTTTGGGAAAAGAACAGAGGAAATATAACTCCTTGGTAAGTGTAGAAACAGTTAAATAACATAGTTAAACCCCAAATATGGGTCATAATTTGCAACAGAAATACTCCCTGAGCTTCTCCTCCAAAAAGGAAAGCAAGTCTTTATGTAGTGGACACACATCTTCCTGAACACATTGGAAAGAAATATGGCTTGGGAGAGCAAAAACTGATTAAAAAAATAATCTTGCCTCCTTCCAGGAAAGCAAAACATCCATGGGAGTGAGTGTGGCTGGAAAGAGCTCATGTCTTGCAGCCTGGAGCTGAGGCACCAGAAAGCACAGAACGGGGGAGGAAGGGAAGTGTCTGCATGAGGCAGCTGGAAATAGTGAAGTGGAAGCACAGGGTGATCTTTTAGATTTAATTTCAACAGAACTGCAGTAATTTCCTTGCCTTTCCTTGGAACTGACTTTTATGAATATCTGTGCCAATGTTTCCATTTTTGGATGCTGCAGGTGAACCCTTTCATTCAGTGGTTTGTGGGACAGGTGATTGTGAGATAACAGCCCAGTGTCCAGACAGCTCATGCAAAAAGGTGCAGTGAGCAGGAGGGCAGCAAGGACAAAATATGAAATGTACCATGTGCAGGTGGAAGGGAATGGGGATCACAGAAAACACTGTGATCTGATCCTGTTGTCTGGGAATTGGAAACTCATGTGGCCTCGAGACACAGAAGAAACTAAGTAGGAAAAATTAATGAACTAAAAGGATTGGAAAATATTTCTCTTTCAAAAAATAAAATGTCTGGATTTTGGACTACTACCTTTTTCATCCCTGTGCCTTTAAAACCTTCACACTTTAAAGATCCTGCACACAGAGCACTCTTTCCCAAGAAATCAGTTATAAGTTTTGTATGCTGTTCATCTAAAAGACATCTTTTTGGCTTAAGGCTATCACGGGGAAGACCAAGGGATTTAGTCACCCAGCAGAGTATTTATCATTACACAAGCCATGATAACAGTATATCACAGTGTGTCACTGTGCTGCTTCCTTCCTTAGGTAGGGTTAATGTAAGGAGCCTGCTGAAAAGAGACCTGAAACAGGAGACTCCAGCCTTTATCCAAAAAGGGCTCAGGTTGTGCTCTGGGATTCCACACATGGCCGTGGCCATTACTGTAAATACCTCCCTTCCTGGCAGGAGGAAACAAGAAAAAAATCATAGAATCACAAGATATCTTGAGTTGGAAGGTATACACAAGGATAATCAAGTCCAGCTTCTGACCCTGAACAGAATAACTCCAAAAATGGGAAGTGGCATCATCCCAAACTGTACTTGATGGTGGAACCATCATGTACATGGGGAAGGGCTGTGAGGTTTTGCTTATTTACAGACCTGACGTGGAGCAGAAACAGGCATCACACCAGCTTGGACAGAGGAGACTGAGGTAGGGTCAAATTGGGGGTTGTGTTTTTTAAACAAGGGGCAGGGTGTTTATGATCACCTGGTATATGTCACTACTGGCCTGGACAGGAGAGGATGGAGTCAGACAGGGCTCTGGAGAGGCAGTTCAGACACAGCTGAAGGCCCCATGAGGTCAGAGGAAGTGGTGACCATCCAGTCTTCATTTGACCTTGCAGAATTTGTGCAGAGTCCAAAGAAACCTGTCTTACTAAAGCTTGCAGGTGCCATCGAGGAGTAGAGAGCTGTGACTGGGGCATCACTCCTTTCTGCTCCTGGCTTCCTTGCTGCACCCCGTCCAAAGGGCTCCAAGCACAGTTCAAGAAAGCCTCCCTGAAAGCATCTGAGGCACAGAATTTGGATTCTAGGAGGCTGGAGTTGGGTGGAAGAGGGATCATACACAGCACATAAGTCTGTTCACAACAGGCTATTGCTCATGTAGTAAAAGTTTTGAACAAATATTCTTATTAAAGGCCATTTTATAACTCTTGCTATTCTCTCCTTTGGAAATTTTGACAACCCCATTGCTTAGCTCTCAGAAAGCAACTCCACCTCAAAAATCTCACTTTTTGGAAGAATGGTAGCAGCAAAGAGCGAACTCTCTATTTCTTCTTACACCTCCCACACAGAAGTGTTAGGAAGGTACTGCCAAAACATTTTCTACGATGACTGGCAACTTGCTTGCATGCCAAGAAAAAGGAAGTTGTGAGAATATGCAACTCCCTGCCTTGAAAAAGTTTTCAAAAAATGGTAATTACTTTTAATTGAGTTTGAAGATGAGAGCACTATAGTTTTGATTTTAATCTAAAGCAACTCACCCATGTCTGAGTCTTCTAACTAAAACACAAACAAGAGACAGACTGTAGCATGCACAGGTGAAATTTAATGGCTAATCTCTGCTCATTGTTCTGGACTAACATTTGTAATCCCCATGTCCTATTTAGGAAATTATAGTTTCTTCTGTAGTTCAAGTGTTATTATGTACAATCCCATCAGAATATTGTAAAAAAAATTCTCTGAGGTGAAGAAAGAATCCTGCGCAGTGCTAATTGCTCATCAATATACTAGTCAGGCTTACCAGCCTTTTTTAAAAGTACTTATAAAAGACATCACAGATCAGTATCAGCATTCTGCAAGAGCCATTTTAACTATTTCCTCCAGGTGATAAGCAGATTTCTCACAGGCAGAAGAGCACCTGATATCCAAATCTTCAGATTTTTTTTTTAATAAAAGCAAAATATTTTCTATTTCAGACCACAACTGTGGTCTTAAATTATGTGCAGAGATAGGAAAGGTCTGTGCTTCACAAGTGATGGCAAAGTCAGTGAGTCTTATGTCAATGTTTTTCATCCAAATTTAATTTGATAGTGATGAAAAGGTGTCAGTGATCTCTCTACTTGAAATGAATTTATGGTAAGACACTTGATGGACAAGTGCTTAAAACAGAAATACTTTTTATACCTGTGCCACCTTCAGCTGCACTTTTTCTGTAGATGAATAGAGTATCACTGATACCAGTTTGGACAAATAAATCAGCCCATACTGTTTTGAAAGGATAAAGGAAATAAAAACCCACCAAACTCGAAAAACTTCTTCATCCCACCCTTCATGGTGCTGTTACAACAGAAACTTCTGACACACAATTCACTCAATAAACTACATTTCCATCTCAGAGAAACAGCTATGGTTCTTCACACCTCCTCACACAAAGATGGTCTCAAGCACCACCAAAGGAATGTACAGAGAACTAACCTCAAATTATTTGCTTTCCAGACTGTAATCATAGTATTCTGTTTCTTCTGAAAAGTCACTTCATCTTTGAACCCCCATCCAGCCCTTAAAATTTTTCCCAGCTCTGAGGGTCTTTGCAGCAATAGACACAAGTTCACTGCAGGCTGGAGGAGGCATTTCGCTGAACCACAACATATGAGGGAAATGACTTTGACAGTGTGTATTTACACAGACCTGTATAATACAAGCACAGGTGAAGAAAGGAAAGTAATACTGTTCTTGATGCAGGCTTACCTTTGGCTTTGGAGAAGTTAAGCTGAATACCTGTAGAGCATGAGACAAAGGCAAGAAGAGAGGCAATCGATCACCACCTGGCTTTGGTTTGCAGTCCCTCCAGCCTTGCCTAATTCCTCTGCAACGGACACACAGAAGCATACAAGAAGAGAATTAACCATGTGAGTAACATTCTTCATCCTGCCCTGTACAAACACCACGTCAAGAGTTAGAGAAAACAGTGGAATTGAGAGCAGCGTGAAATTGAGGTGTAATGAAGCTACTGGTGCTGTATTGATAACTTAAAAAAATCAAAACAAGAAGGGAAAAAAAGCTCATTGTAAGTCACTGGAAAAAAGTGGTTTTCACAACCCTGTTCTCTTTTCTGCTCAAGGATGTTCTTTTATCAAAATGAGTAGTAATTAATTGAAGAAAGAGCTCCAGGATACTAGCTAGTGCTTGCTCTCTCTCAAATAATGGGGAAGAAAAAATACAGAGTACCCTTCTACACACAGACAGCGGCACTCATGTTAGGTAACCCATTTCTGGTCCCTTACATTGAAGTCTATTGGAGAGAAAGCTCACATGGAAGGTAGGCCTGATGGAAATCCAGGAAACTCACAGGATATAGCAGGTGTTCAGGTATATGAACAGTAGGCAAATTATTTGCTCTGACAGTGGTCACTCTACTTTTTTTTTTTTTGTCTTCTGGACAGGATTAATTTTTTCAATGGTTTATTTTCAAGTCTGACCTATATGTCTAACTGCAGCCAGCAAATTCCAGTTCACAAGCCTACATGTGTTTAGTATTTTTATGCTTCTTTACATAAGGAATCCTGTGTAAACAGAGAAAAAATATTCCAAGTAGATTGCCCCTTTGAAGAGCCACTTTCAGATCTTTCTTTTTACTGTACATATCCATATACTGTTAACCATCATAATAGCAGACTGCCATCACTAGAAATTTCTCCCTATTCTTTTTCTAACTTGCCAGTTAGCTGAGACCACACTACAGAGGGAAAGATGCTGTTGCTGTTTGCTAATTCATGACCTAAGTAAACATCAGGAGGAAATCAGTCCCACCCAAACCCCATTGTCAAGTGTGTTTCTACAGGTGTCACCAATTAGGCCAGAATTTGTCCTGTAGAAAATGTCCAACCCTACATGCTGGAGAACACTGACAAGTTGGTTTGGTATCTCACAGGGACATTTGCAGAGCTGGCTGCAGATAATCTTAAGGTCTGGGGAATAAGATATTTATTTTCTTTGTGAACTGAACATTCCTGGTGTGTGCACTGTGTCTAGCTGGGATGGAGTTAATTTCCTTTATAGCAGCCTACATACCTCACACAGTGCTGAGGTTTGGATTTGTGACAGTATCTCTATTTCAAGTTCTCATTTCACCCTTAGCCCCTACTCCAACCCCTTTCCCAGAAGCTGCACATCATGGAGCTGTATCTGCTGCCCATCCTACCTTAGTGAGGGCTTCTCCTCAGTATTTCAGAGGAGGTGGATGAGCACATCAACTCATTTGTGGCACCCTTTTGTAAACAGTGAGGAGGAATGTGTGGCCATATGGAACGTTGTGCTGTGCTAACAGACTGGTGTGAATCCTGTTCTCAGAAGCCAATCCCTCTGTCAAGAAAAAAGGCAAAACAAAGGAACTCAGCAAACGTACATCCAGGATTCTCCAGATGACAGAAACTCAAAATAAGTGATACTACTTCACATGTGCTGTGTGTAAGCACAAGGACAGTTACCTCAGCGGAGGGATTTCAGCTGTGGAGAGCGTTCCTTGGGGTTTTGCAAGGAGACTGGAACTCTCAACCATAAGCAGCCCTGCTCATTTCAGGAAGCACTACCTCACATGCCATAAGTGATGATTTGAAATAGTATTTTTGGTGTTGTTCCCATTCCTAGTCCTTATCAAAGAACTAAAAGGTGACCATGAAGACCTACAGGGGCACTTGATTTATAGAGAAGAGGAAGACGAAGGATGTATAAATCTAGGAGAAAAAGTTTTTCAAGACATGACGAGACTGTAAAATAAAAGGCTCGCATGAAAGATGCCAATAGTTAACATTTCAGTGAAGGAGTTGTGGCTTCAAAAGTTTGAGGACAGCATGAAGAGTATTGCTAATATTTCAAAACTAGCTCATAAAATTTAAAATGATGATGATAACAATAAAAAAACGTACTGAAATAAGGGAATTTTAGGTAAAGACAGTCTTACCAGCAACTATCCCATCTGTTTGAGTAATATATCATAGTAAACCATCTAATGTCACTTACATAAACTCTTACATTTGTTACCTCTTTATTTTTAACAGCTGCGCCGTTTCCACATTGAACTGCAACATATTTATAAGAGCCACAGACTGCAGACAGAAAAAGCTGTACAAAAGCTTTTCAAAGCAGATATTTGAGCAGAACACTTATCATGTTTGTTAGTTATTTTTGGTAAATTCTAAATTATCTTAATTTTTAATATTTTGTTAATAATTGCACTAGAATTAGAAAGTAAGGGTATCTTCAGTTGCAAATATCCAATTTTCCACCATTCTACTGCTGGCTGTGCAATTCCTAACTTTTCTCTCAGATAAAGCACTTCCCTTTAGTCAGGAGACAAAAATTAAATCTTACAAGTTTCCATATAAAACCCAAAATCTGTTTTACTTTTAAAATTAGGAGAAAAATAACTTGCTTTTTTTTTTTTTAACTGTATGAATAGTATCTAAGAGTCAGAGTTCAAGAGAGAAAACCTGAACAGATGCATCAAAGAGTTCAATCTAGTATTCTCTCACTTTTGTCCCAGCATCCTAAAAGGTTGTTCATTCCTCACAGTGCACAACTGCAGAACCTTTAGGTCATAAACTTCATTTTCAAAAGGTACTTGTGTTTTCGTGCCCTGAAGCCACACGTGGACATTTTTACTTGCAATTCTACACTTATCAGCAGAAGTCATCACCAATGCACTTTTCAAGACACTCCTGCCACATTTTGGCGTGAATACCATAACCCAATTTTATCAGCTTCCAAAACTGGAAGCCTTCTCATCTTCATTCTGTGTGGCTCATTTCCTGTAGCTGTCCTTTTTTAAAATCAGCCTAACAAAGCTTTACCAAGGCCAGGCAAATGCCAGAAAAATGCAATTTAAGGAATAATACTGCCTTGACCTGCATAGAAGAGGGAGTGCAATGGATCTCAATGGCCCTTTTCTGTGTAAGTTTCCGAGAGCTGTGGAGGTATAATACAAACATTGAACTGTCCTGAATTAAATTAAGTCAAGATAATTCAAGGACAAAAACTTGTTTGCAGCCAGTATAGATATCTGAAATCTTCTCAGCAGTACTTTAAAAATCTCATTACGAACTGAAATGGGTATTTCTTGTGGTCCTACAGCAAACCCTGAATTTCTTCATTATGTGTGTTCTGAACACAGAGCCGGGCTCTTATCATTAATGCTACTGTGTAGCATTAACGATATCTATAAATAGTTATTTGCTTAGCTTATTCACTAAAAATATCACTCTTGCTTGATTTATGTAAGTCTAGATATCACTCCAAACCAGTAACATTACACATAGGGCTTTGGTGGGTTTTGTAGCATTACGAGAAAGCTGTCGCTACTTCAAATTCAGTGTTAGAACTTGATACTTAATTTTTTTGAAGAGGATGGGTAAACTAGAATATGTCTTCTTCTTTCATCCCTTATCATAATTACAAATATGCCACTTAGAAGCAAAGTTATGCTTTGAAATAAGTTGCTGGGCTTCATGTTATGGATCTTAAAAAAAAAAAAAACAAACAAAAAACCTAACCCACAAAAGTACCTGTAAATCACTGAAAGTAAAGTTTTGCATTACAAAATGACCTTGTCTCACATTTTATAAACAGCAGGATTATCTTAAAACAAAAAAGGTGACTAATGTTCTGTCTACCATGTGTGCATTCTGAACTTGCTATTACGGGCCTGCTCCAGAAGGGATTTTTTCTGTTTCCTTTGACTGTATTGCTTAAGGGAGGGCTGTCAGCCAGCTGAGAAAAAGAGCTGTGACTTGGGAGCCTAGTGGAAGAGAATGGGCCCTGTAGAAGATTGGCTTTTGCATATAAGCTTAAACTAATCTCCTAAAAGGGATAGAATATTCTGTGTCAATCACTGACACTGACTGTCACTGAAATTGAGTGACATTACTACAAATGTTCTGCAAAGAAAATGGACAGACCTGCTTATCTGTCCATAGTAATTAAAAAGCTCTAATAAAATAATATTGAAATAAATTTTAATGCTGTATATGATGGAGTTCCTCACAGGAAAGTCTTTTATACAGCTTCAACTTCAAGATGCTACTCATTTTTGAAAGTTAATGCCATGATAACTTGCAATAATATGGCTAGTGCACATTTCTATGCTGCATTAATTTGTACATTTACAACTCCAAAGAAGACACGGACAAAGAGAAAAAATACAGGACAGTTGGAGACAAATGAAAACAGTGGGCATCACCCCCGCAGCATTTTCATTAGATATAACTATTCTTATCCAGCATTTGTATGCATTAAATAACCATCATGCCTCCCTACCTCTCATCCTTCCCTGGAGAGGTCCATGGATCTAACTAACACTCTTGTAGGACTTACCGCTTCTACAGAATACTAAACAGAGGTCTAAATAATTTCTTTCCCTTGGCATCCTAATTAGGACAGTATGAAGTTCTACGCTCTTAAGTCCTGAAGTCAGTGAAGAAACTGAACAAAGTCTGCTACATTTACATCAACAATTACTTACTCTTTTTTGTCCCCACGTAACTTTTCCCCTCCATGTCAGTTATTGCAAAATCCTGCCATAACCACATTTGTGCAAAGATCTCCAAAATCAGAGTGGAATATTTTTTGTTGCTAACACATAGCTGTTTGGAGACCCAATCACCTTTTTCTAGGACACTCCTTTTGCTAGAAAGCCTTGAATCTTTAATTTTGTGTGGCTGGTTCATGAGTAGAGCTGTGGCAGGGAACAGAAAAAGGCATTAGGATACTTAGGGAAGGGCAAGAAAATATAATCTCAAGGCCAACAAGAACAAGCTGCTGATACAAATGATTTTAAATCTTCTTCCTAGATGGGAGACTAACAGAAAACAGTTGAGATTTTCACCTTGAAGAATGCTATTGAACTGGAAAGAATATTTTGACACTAGAAAAATAATGCAGATTGTACTTTGCTGATATGGAAATATGCAATAACAGCAATTGAATTAATGAGTTGAATTAATAAACAGCTGAGTTTTTTCCTTGCTTGCAAAATATTACCTATCCAAAGACACCAGTTATGTAGAAAAGGGATATTTTAAAGAAAATTATACTTAACCAGGGACCATTTACAGGATAGTCTATTGCCCCAGCTCCTACGGTGAATCTGTGCATGCACACAAAGTTTGCCATCTGTTGTGGTGTGTTTTTGGATTTTCTTCGTTGGCTCGGTGTCTCTCTGCAGCCCTGGTCTGGTATCTGGTACATTCCAGGGGAGATGTCAGGTGATTGGCCAGGTTCCCAGTTTCCCGCACCCTATCCTGATGCCCTCTGTCTGTATCCCTCCCCTTTCCCCCACCGCCATTTAAAAGGTGCTGCTCTGCACCCAGTACTCCACTTTTGTGAGAGCTCCAGCCTGGGAAACAGTAAACCGAATTTCTCCCTGCAAAAGTCCTCCCTTTGTCCTTCGTCATTGCCACGCTTCAGCCAGGGCTGAGACTCACGGGACCAGGAGAAGTATGGAGAAGTACCCTTAAGGCTGGACTAGGGCAAGAGCTAACCGGGCGGAATGAAAGGTTCCAGGAGCTGCACCTAGAACCCGGCTTTACCCATCCTCAGGTTTTATTTAGAAATTAATGCCAACACCACTCTCTTCTCTGTGAATCAAATCTGTTCTTTGGATTAAGCTGAAAAGAAAGAATTCTAAACGAAGAATTC
Organism: Irena cyanogastra; assembly: GCA_013397155.1. NCBI lineage: Eukaryota > Metazoa > Chordata > Aves > Passeriformes > Irenidae > Irena > Irena cyanogastra. Next base: position 277,334 of record VWZV01009443.1, on the reverse strand, counting down.
AAATGTTTCTATGAAATTTATTTATGACCTTCTAGTGAGCTCCACTCACAAAAGACATCAGAATAGTTCAAAATGTTGAGAACACAACTATGAAATTTTATCCATGTGTTTTTGACACAGTCCTTTATTATACCACGATTTTGGAACTGTGACACTAGAAAAACTCCTCAATTCCTAAACAAGTTTTTCAAATCAAAATTACTTTGCACTGACATGTAGTTAATGGTAGGATTACAGATCAGGGGCAGCTGAAGTTTGCTAACAAACAAGAATTTTTGCATCCTCAAATGTTTGTAAGCTGGAGAGAGTTTTTAATTCACATGAGCCTAAGACTTTGCACAGCTTTTCAGTTTGATAGGGGACACTAGGATGAATAGAGACTATGTTTATGCACAGCTCAAAATAGTCTGCATGCAGGTACCTGGGCCAGTCACTAGGAATACATAGCATACAGTGAAAGGCCCCTCTCCACCACACTTCAATTCTGCTGATTTTCCAGGCTACATCTAATATTTTGCCTGTCTCTCTGTCAAGGGAAAATTCCATTATGGGCTGATAATTATCGACAGCACTACTACTGGAATATTTCAGAAAAAAAAATTAAGGGAGGTTTTAAAAACAACTCAAACCAGCAATTTATAATAATTTAAAGACTGAGATGATTCTGACCAGCCCTAGTTATAGTGACAAACTGAAATACAAGAAATATCCTCTGGGAAACAGAAGATGGGAAGTTCAGTTTACATATGCAAATAGTGGATTATGGTTTGCGTTTTTTTTTGCTTTTATAGAACTCAGATGGACCTTTTGGATCATAAAATCCAGTTCCCAGGCATGCCTGTGAAAGCACTATCTATCTAATGAGGTTCAGTGCATAGATTGGCGGGCCATTCACAAAAGCAAACAGGAAGTTCTTTGTCTCATCATCAAACCCTTCACAGAAAAGTGGGAAAGAACTCAGAAATCAGGTAAAATACTAGACTCCCCTTCAACAGTAGGTAGAAGATAAAACTCAGTTCTTAACTGAGGTCACTTCTCTTGCGGCTGTCTTTTTTCGGTCCAGTTGAGCATCTGTGTGGTGCTTAATCTCCAACTGGATTTGAACCACAACAATTGCGTGGAGAGGTCTACAGTGCATTACAAGATAAATAGATTCTTGAGTTTCTACTGCCATTCACCTCCCATAATTCTGATTTCTGTCTGTAGTGCACCTTTGCAAAATCTAATTGGGGTAAGGATTTAATCATAACCTACCATACCAAACTTACTTTGCTTCTCTCAGTATTCCATCTCCAAGCAGTCTTGCTGCAGTTCCTCCTCAAGGTAATTATACTATATATACATAAAAACAGAATCTACAGTGAAAAAATTGCTAATTTTGTATGGTTTTTTTGTATTTCAGAGTAGCCTTGCACTCTTTAAATATTTACCCAGGGGTCCATTTTTCCCAGGGGTCCCTACATCCTCTGCATTAGAAGACTAATCACATTAGACACAACGTATGCACTACCTTCTATTTAGTCATTATTCTGTTTGGCTGATGACAGTGAACAATAGCTGAGACATCCTAAGAAGAAGTGCTGATCTAATTTTTTCACACAGAGGAGTATTTTTGGTAAATAAGAAATAAGAGTTACATAAATTGGATATGGATAAGCTGGAAAGATTCCCTGATATGATCAAACACAGTGTATTTAAAAGGCAATGAGGAGGGCATTGTCAGATTTGATTTTGAGATGGAGGAACAACTTCCATCTGCGTACCTTGGGAAGTTCATTTGCTGTACCACAGGGTTATGCACACAAGTCTCTGTGCTCAGACTTGAAAGGGCATGGAAATACGTACACTAACACACATGTACTGAAACATGAACATATCTGCTGCTGTGCTGGATGCACAGTTCTTACCCTCTTTGAAAGCTATCGTGGTGCACTTCACAGTTGCTGCCTGACTTCAGCACCCTGACTTGGGCGTGGTTTTTCATGTGGACTCCTACTCAAGCACTTTGGGAGCCTTGGAGGGTAAGATTTGAACAGAATCATCCAACAGTGGCTTCAAGGACAAGCAGAACCTCTAGGCACCAATGGAAGGTTTACTTCTAGTCTGATAAAGGACTGACAAATGGCACACAAGGATTTAAAAGGCAAAACCAAGAGGAAAATAAAAGTGAGTCTAGCAGAAATACATGGATTATTTTCAGACTGTTAAAACTTTACATAATAAAGTATTTGTGTCTTGAGTACTCTTCCTTTGGAAACCTGGAAAAATATATTTAAAAAGTAAGGGACAATGACACCAAGCAAAATTGCTCTCTTTTGGGCTCACATTGTACAAAATAGTCCTACTGCTCCAATTGCATTTGAAAGATTCAGGGCTTCCCTTTCTCCAGAATATCTGGGACAGGTGTTTTGGTTTAGGAAACATGTCATCACTGCCAATTTTAGTTGAAATGCATTTTGCTTGCAAAACCTCTTAGCAAGAGAAAGGAGGTAGATTCTCAGAGCATAGGTTTGTGACAGAAAACTAAAAGAAAGGAATTTTGTAAGGACAGGAAAGATGAAGACAATTCATGAAGAGTACTCCCAGCATAGCTGCACATGAGATGCCTTCTCAAGATTAATGAATTTGTTGTATATGCCCATAATTATTTCCATTCACATGGAACAGGTCCAGCTGCTTTCAGCATCCACAAATGAGAAGCAGAAGGAAGCAGAAGAGAAAACAACCATATTTTGCTATGTCCAAGAGTTAAAATCGCTGGATAGCAAATAAATTATGCTAAGCACAATTAAACACAGAATTAACAGTAATCATTTGTAACATAACGTAACAAGACAGCCGAGATGAATGAGAAACGGCTTTTATTGCATCATATTGAGAAACCGAATGATACGTTGCCAAGATACATGTTTACAGGAATATGAACCTGAGGTCAAATATCTGGTTGGCTTCTAGTGGAACATGTATACATCTATGCCTTGTTTGTGGCTGTTTCTAACCCCTTCTCCTACTTTTGTGTGCGAGGAAAACTCCTACTCTCGTCGTAGCTACTATTTTAGCACTACAAGGGGCAGGACTGCTAGTTCAAATCCAGGCTCACGTAGCTGACATTTGGTTATTAGTGAGTGGATTAGACATGCCCCGTGCCCGGTGAGAGATGGCACAGAAGCTGCCACTCCGCTTTAAATCTCTCTGATCTTCAGAACACTGCTGCTGACAGCAAAACAAGGCAAACTCAGCTAGGCCATGCCTGCACAGTACCTCATGGGCAGATGGAAGCCTAGTCCGTATGGGCTCCAGTGCAAATGACTGTATTCCAAAAACCGTGTCCGGATTAGAGCAGACAATGGGCTGGGCTGATATATCCAAGGCTTGGATCCTCAACGAGTTTTGGAAGCTTGGGCTTATGATGGCAGCAATACAGGCACTCAGCTTTGGTCAGCCTGAAGTGCAAGTACAGCAAACACACATAAGACTAAGTGGTACCATTTGGACTTTTTCACAATTACAGCTCTGTTAGGGTTCTAAGGTTCAGGTACATGAATTTGTCAAAAAAAAAATCTCCTTCATCTGTTGCTATAACAACTCCTGGTTTTCTATTCAGCAACAGCCTTGGCCCTGACTTAAGTCTTGTTATTTCTTTTATTGCATTCTATGCTGTCTTTCACAAATATTTCCAATGACCATGATGAAACAGCAAATGATCACCTTTCATTGGACAATTATAACTCAGCCATGGAAGAGGACCATAGCACGCCCCAGCACCCTTGGAAAAATTTGGCCCAGGTTTACATTGTGGGGATAATTGCCCAAAAATACTACAGAGCTGAGTTACTGCTGTAGTGTGCCTCCAATTCTAGGAGTTGAGAAGTTCTCCTGGGAGCTACAACAAGCAGACATCGAGTCTGCACCTAACGTGCCAGAAAGATATGGATAACCTCTAAAATCAATGTGTTTAAAAGCTAGTGGTGTGATACTTCTGCTTTGCCTTCTTACATTGCAGCCATTCCTGTTCAGTGCAAGAAGAAAACCAACCAACTTTCAGCACAAAACTCTTGGACATTTTCCTCTGAGTTAGGAGGAGATCTAGAACCATTTACAGCCATACCGTGGTCACTGCTGGCAGTCTGTGGGATGTTCCTTTGAGACATGCAGAGGAACCACCTTCCAGCTTTCCTGCTTCACTGAATCTCCACCAAGGAGCTGCTGCTCCCATAGCAGACAGAAGGACTCTTCAGGCTCTGTCTTCCAGCAGTGTTTTACCTCCTGTGTCAGAGACACAGAAGTGCCCTTTCTCTATCAAAACACAGCTATGCCACAGGCTTTCTGTCCTGATGGGCCAAGGATAAAAATTGATTTATAGCTCCTGATATGGAAAAACAGGCAGAAAATTCCCATAGTAGATGAGTGAATGAAACAGGAGCTCTGAAGGAGAGGAGACAGGCAGGGCCACAATGAAATTGTTTTCTTAAGAATGTGAGTACAACTTGGCTATAGATTTCACTGGAAAATCTGGCTCAAAATAAGGAAGCCTAAATCTATTTGGTTTCTCCCTGCTCTCCTTTCTCCTAAAGAGTACCTGACAGGTGGAGACTAAGCCAAGAGAACAGAGTCCCTACATTAATCGTTAATGGAGACAAATGCCAGGTGTAGATGTCAACTGCAATTTTTCATTCCTTGCTGATAGCACAAGGTTCCACAGAGTAATGCCAAAATGTTAGCGTAGAAAATTCACTCATGGCTCCCCCAGTCCTTTTGTGACTTTTAAAACAGCTTTTTGTTTCGAAAAAGCAATTTCACTCTGGTAGTTCCATTACTCTATGTAGCTTTGTCACAGTTGATCTTCATTAAAACCAAAGACACTATAATAGAAGGCACAATTTTAGAGTAAAGGTAATTGTTCTGTAGTCTGATCCATTGCTTATGCCAGCATGCAAAGTAATGTTGTGCTCTCACACATGCTGTGTAGTGTTAGGTATTGACATAAACACAAGTGGATTTCCCAGTTTGTTTTGATTTAGGAATTACAGTGAAATCATCTGTTAGAAGCATTTGTCTAAAAATGCAGTCACAGACAGAACCAAGACTTCAATTCACAAACAGGAGAATCTGGAAATCTTTCAGGGTTTAGCATGAAGATGAGACTTATCTCATTTTGTTGACCTTTTCAAGAGTATTACTTGCTGGAATGATCCTTTTAGTTTTCCTTCTGTGAATCAATATGACTTCACTTTTGTGGAGTGAAGGGGAACTAAAGTCACAGGTATTTCTGCCTTAGCTGTCAAATGGGGTGTTGCACTTAGAGCCTCTGCAACTGCATAAATATGAATTGTTTGCTGCGATGCTCCAATTCTATATCTTGACCAATCTCCAAATTAAAGGAAAAAAGAGCAATTTAATTGCACCAAAGCTCTCTCAATAGCTGTCTTTTGGCGCTATAACTCTCCCTGCCCCAAAACCTCAGCTATGGCTTCCCTCAGCTCTAAGACTGTCTGTTTGAAACCCACTGAGTATCATTCTAAAGTAGCTGATTTACAGAGTATCTGTTCTAAATCAGCAACCAGTAATGGAAGGCATGTGCTCATTTAATGGGTATTATTTGCCTGGAGTATATCTGTACATTTAGTAGTTGATAATAAAATCACTGAGGCATTTCACAGTGAAATGTGTTTGCTGAGAGGCTATGAGAGCTGGGGAGCCAGGGAAAGGTATTTTGCCCTCAATAAGTTTAATAGAGGCAGTTATGTTCAGAAGACAGTGCCTGATGTGTCAGAAGCTGCTTTAGTCTTTCTAAAGAGAGTGAATGTTCAGTAACAGTTTCCTGGAAAAAGGGCTAGATTCTTTCTTTATTGCATTAGTGTAGATTTAATGGGGAAGGAAAGGAGAGGCAAATCTGAATATACGTGGAAACCAAGATATATATAGAGACTGCAAGGAAATAGGTTCAAAGGCTAATGCAATTGACTTGGAAGGTCCTGCATCTAGTGATACTCATGAGCTCACAGGAAAATAATGCCTTCCTGAGAATTTGAACCAAAAATCTCCCAATGTGAACAGGTTGGCTAATAAAGAGGAGGATGTTTTCAAATATCATCATCTGTTTAACCAAACATCTTTTTGGTTAACAGATTAAGAGAATAGCCTCCTTTTTACTACATATGCATCTTTTGTCAATATTTTAAATTATGCTCTCTATTCTGAACATTGTAAAAAAACTCATCCATCTGGACTTGATCTGACTTAAAGACAATTCCTGGGGTTTTGTTTTACAGAAAGACACTTCTTATAGCATTGTGATGATCCTTTAAATGGGAATATCTGAACACTAGGTTTTCTTGCTTGTTTCTTGAGAGCCTCCAAGGGAGACCTAACTATGCCTCCCATAACCTTCTACTGGCTCTTCTTTGAACAGATATTACCATATTCTTTTTGAGGGTAGAAAGAAAGACAAAAATGAGAATTCTGGTAGAGATCAATCTAGCAAAGGTTATTATTAACAGATCATGTGCCATGACTAAGGAGAAGGAATGTCAGGGAAATGTTGATTCCTCATCCAGCTTTGTTTTTAGTAATATAACTGGGCCTCTAACCTAACATGTTAACTGTTTCAGCCCTATTTACTCTTGAAAACTTCTGTCAGGCAAGGAATACTGTAACAATGGATGCTATAGGCAACATTAAGATACAAAGTTTGGCAGAAGATTTATCACAGTTGTGTACGGAACAGAAATGGCTCATGTCAAGAACACACACAGTAGAAAAGTAAACTAAAACACACATGTTTTAGAAGATCATCTCAGCTTCTGAGAAGCAATTACTCCCACCTATATATCTGGTTTTAAAGTCCAGTCACTTAGAATGATCTGCTTATAAAACTTCTGCATATGGAAAATGAAAGAAAAGCGAGATAACCTTGGATTACAACTTCATAGAGTGAATAAGAACTAAGATCTTCAAAAACATTGTCTCAATTTTGTAAAAATACATATTTATAAAACTAACTAAGCAATGAGGCAAGCCAGGATTTTATACTAGTATTTTGCCTTTGACTAACACAGTTTCAATTTATCTCAAATTGCAGTTGTCTATATCAAAAGATTAATTTAAATCTAGCATTTATGTAATAGATTGAGCTGACCAAATCAAACTCACACTCAAAATACATAGTTATGTGTGCATGTTTGATGAGCAAGGACAGTTTAGTAACCAGTCTGAATAATAACAATTGCATCCTTCCTCCAGACAGCTCATTGTCTCCACAGTATTGCAGATTTGAAATTTTCTGCTTTGTTCATCAGAATTCAGAATGGTTACCAAGTATCACCCAAGAATTACAGATACAGTCCATAAATGACAGGTCAATTAAGAAAGCAACATGAATTCCCAAAAATGATGGAGAACAAGGGTTGCACAGAATACATTACAAAGAAATTACAAAAGTGACTTGATTTTTGAAACAGAAAATCAGAACAGAGGATGAGAAGTAGGAAAGTGCAGAAAAATGAAGATAGAGCTATAATGCCCTCAGTGAATACTTACCTCCTACTGGAGCTGAAAACCTGTCAAATTCAGAAAAGCAAAAAATAATTGAAAGCCATGAGAAAATATCTAAGTTGGTAGCAACATCTAAAACTTAAGCATCCTCTGATTTTGTGCAGGCGGAGAGGATTTCTTAGGTTACTGTGGCAGTACCATAAAAAACCAGCACAGGAGTTTGAAGAAGCTACTGAACAGCTTGAAACAAATAGCACAGATGGATCTAGAAATCACTTGCCTGCAGATGACAGCTTCAGCTGAAGGTGGTACACTGGCTGTAGAAATCAGCCATCGCCCTCCTACCACAGAGGTATCCATTGTTTCTGTCACTTTTTACATCACTGGTACAAAAAGAGGCAAAAAAATTCACTTACTGCATTCAGACTGGGCCAAAAAAAAAGATATCTCAACTCAAATAATTTGAGCTGAGTGAAGTTTTTCTGGTAAATAAAGTCTTCCGAAATATTCGCTTTTTAGCAGACCAAAATATTGCATGAGATTAACTAAATTCCAAGGAATATTTTTGAAACAAGATAACTGGGGGGCAAAAAACTCACCTTCAATAAAAATGTTTATTTAAAAATTATTGTTTTGAATCAAGTGTTATGACTGGCAATTTTGTGTTTAGAAATCAGATTTTTCAGTTTAGTTGCTGAGGTCAAATAATATTATTGAAAAATATGATAAGTAATATTAAGCATAGTCTTTTACAACAGAGCAGAATACTTGGTTTCTAGCAAAACAATATATTTGGACTTGATTTATTAATGCAGCCTTACCTTTTTTCTTGCACTTGCAACCCAAATTTAGTTGTGAAATACAGTGATTTAAAATAACTGTAACAAATCTAACTGGAATGAACTTTAGAGTCATAGCTCCTGTGTTGCTCTGAGCTAGCAAAGGCAGACTACAGAGTTCCAGCAGCCCCTGGGAAAAGTCTACAAGCAGGATTAAGGAAACTGCTTCTCTACCTGTCCAGAACTGAGGTACAGGGATAACCCTGGGTGTACAGCTTTGCTCCCTGCACCTTCATTAGCGTGATAAAGGAGCCAGTGTCTTCAGAGATGACTGAATTCCACCTCTGGCTCCAACGGCAAATGAGTAACTTACCTGATACACAGGGAGGACTCTTGCTGTGCATTGTCCAACACATAAGTAGGATTTAACAAAACAAAAGTCTGTTTCAACTTCTCTATCCTGTAGCATCAAGAGTGGTCCAAAGTCACAGATCAAGCTTGGTAAAAATCTGTGGACAGAGGCTGGGTCACCTCAGAACTACAGGTTTGACATCTTTCATTTTTCTGTCTACGGAATGGAAATAAAACCAATTGAGTTTTATTGAAGTAAATACACAGTATTGATTTCAAGGCACTCAAAGGCACTATAATAACCTCTTCAGGCACTATAATAACAACAGGCTCTATAATAACCATATGAATAAATAGAAAGCTACCAAGTCGGTCAGAGTAGGCCTTTTCTGCTACATAAAAGAAAAGGAATTATTTTGACATGGGCATAAGTAATGCACTGTTGAATTATTAACCTGTAAGTGATTAGTTCATTGTTAAGGTTTCCATCTTCACAAAACTGTATAAAATATTTCAATAAAATAATTTTGTACTTTCAATCTAACTCATTAAAGAATAGGTAATAACAGTAGTTATGCAGTAATGAAAGAATAATCAGGTATGCTCAAAAAAATCTGGAAAAAAAGAACAAGAAATGCTCCAGGTGTGACATTTTTATCACAATCATAGTTTCCCAAGGAACAGAACAGTAAGAGCCTGACTGAAAATGTTTGCAAACCTATATTGGAAGTATCTCTACCGGCCTCTGTTATACCATCTATGCTCAATAATACTATTCAATTAATGCATACCAGACTCTTATTTAGGGATAAAAAGTTTAACTAAATAACTGTATTTCTAGCAAAAGGAAGACCAAGAATGGTATATTGTTGCAATAAATAAAAATAATAACAAGATCAAAACATCCAAGCCAATGCAACGCCTTTGAGATGGTATAATTAAACTGATCAAACTGGGATTAATTTGTTCCCTGTCATCATCTCAGGCAGGAACTCTGAAGAAAGACAATATGTCAGATCTAACCGTGCTTTATTTAATGTGAAAATGGCAATAGATTCTCTAGGGATCACCAGAGTGGTAAAACAACTTCTTAATTACTTCAGTAGTCTCATTTCACCACTGCTTGGAGAAAAAGCCTGCCACAGCACCTTGGCTGTTGTCTCAGTAGAACAACTGTCCCACATGGCAGCGACAGAAAAGCTGAGATATCGACCCTTGGAGTTCCATGCATCCCTCTGAAACACCCTATGGTGGCTGCTGTCAAAGAGAAGGTGCAAATTAAGGTGAGCACACCTTCTTGAATAATAGTACAGATAGGAAGATTCTTAAGGAGAAGGAAATAAAAAATAAAGGAAGATTCTTGAGGAGAAGGAAATAAAAAATAAAGGAATTATTTCATCCCACCTTCCTGACAGCTAACTCCTGAATGAGTGCTGGTGAAGAAAAGGTATCCAGATTTTCCACTAACAGGCACTCAATTGTAATGACATACCTAAAATAATTTATCTGGTGTCATAAATGCTATGACTGTTTCCCTCAGTATTCATTGCATGTATGGAGCCAGGAAAGGTGTGGTGACAACAGACCTGCCACTGGAGCAATAGGGCTTCTGGAAGGGAGGGGAGCCCAGGACTCAGCTGAGCAACAAGAAGGTCTCAATATAGGCTGGGTTGAGAGCAGCCCTGCTGAGAAGAATGTGGAGCTGCTGGTTGACAAGAAGCTCAACATGACCCAGCAAAGCCAATGTATCCTGGGGTGCATCCAAAACAGCGTGGCCAGCAGGGCAAGGGAAGTGATTCTTCCCCTGTACTCTTGTGAGAACTCGTCTGGACTGCTGCATCCATGTCTGTCATCCTCAGTATAAGAAAGAAGTGCACCTGTTGGAGTAACTTCAGAGTAGGGTCATGAAGATGATCAGAAGGTGCAGCACCTCTCTTACAAGGACTGACAGAGAGAGACAGGGTTTTTCAGCCTGGAGAAGAGAAGGATCCAGAGAAACACAGCATCTTCCAGTACCTAAAGGGGCCTGCAAGAGAGCTGGAGAGGGACTTTTTGCTAAGACAGGTAGTGATTGGACAAGTGGGGAAGAGATTCTTTACTGTTAGTGTGGTGAGGCTCTGGCACAGGATGAGTGAGGCTCTGGCGCAGGTGGTGAGGCTCATCTTCTCTCATCAGAGAAGATGTTGACACCCTATCCCTGGAAGTGTTCAAGGCCAGGTTGGATGGGGCTCTAAGCAACCTAAACTAGTGAGCAACCTCAGCAACTCTGAGCAATCTCCCTGACCATGGCATTTCTCCAGGCCTAAGGAGCCAAGATTAGTGAAAAACATGCAGAGTGAGCAGGGAACCTCACAGCATGAGAAAATGCCAGGTTGCATGGCTGCAACTGCAAATCAGCCCAGGGAGTTGAGAAGTCCTTATTCTAATAAAAATATTATTTCCAGAGTAGGGACAGCACGCCAGGGCACATCTCATGTCTGGGGCAGCAGTGCGTGCTCTAGGACTCCCCTGCCCACTTGTCGTGTACTGTCACAATGAAGGAGATTGGCTTCAGTCTTAAGAACAATATGGAATTTCAGAAACAAGTCAATAAAAACTTAGCGTAGGCTTGAGGATTTGAGCACAGCAGCAGTAGCACTTAGGTACAGCTATCTTTCAGATGAAAGGGAGATGTCAATAGACTTAGCCAGAGTAAATCCTATTTAACAAGATACATTGCACTATCTGTGAGAGTGCAGACAAAAGCAAACATACATCTGACCTAAAAGATCCTTTCCAATCTCAAAAGTTCATCCTCTGGGACTCAGCATGACAGACTGAAAGGACTAGAAGTCCTGAATGAAATAGTTCTGACATTCAGCTATATACCCATTTTATATAAAGAGCACTTTTCACAACCATACCCCCTTTGATCTCATAGTTCTGATCTTTAAAGATCACCAAAATGCCTTCCAAAGGAGAGCCTAGAACAAACAGTTTGAACTTCCAGTCACCAGAAAACAGGGATTAAACAGAGATATTGATTTGATGGCATAGTATAATTTCCTTTCCCTTCCACTAACCTTTCCATGTTCCACAGCCTAGAAATTATTTTTTCTTTGTTTCCCTTAGCAAGGTAACTGCCTTATCAACTGTCTCTACTCTGCACGTACTAATGACATTTTCTTTCAGGGGTGGTTTCCTTAGTATGTACCTGAGAAATTGCTTTCATTTTGTGCTTAGCTTTGAAGTCTGCTGACTTTATTTCATACCTGAGGAAGGCTGTTGTGCCTGGAAAGAAATCTTTAAATAAAAGATGCGTGTGCATATGCGCACAACTGGTTCTACCTGCTGTCTTTAGGAAACTCTTGCTAAAAAAAGAACAGCCCCATCTCCTTTATAAATATTTCTGAAGTTGGCAGGTTAAGAGAATACAGTAAATAAAGCACATCAGGTTACATAAAATATGAGACATGATGAGACCCTATTCAACTAAACAGCAAAGTGGATCATCATGTGGTGGTGGAATCATACATAACCAATACGGAAAACACTAATGGCCTATGTCTAAACCCTGTGGCTGTTCCACCTGCTGATTCAGGAAAGCAAAGGTCTTCTCTAGGTTCTGTGTCACATCACACAATATTTTTTGGTTGTCTTGGAAGCCTGGGGGCAACCTAAAAGGCACTCGATGTTAAGAAAATTCAATCTAACCTAGGAAAGCTGTATGTGAGGAAGGGTTCTGTCAGACTCCTCCTTGCTTGGATGCAGGAAAAAAGCCAAAGTATCTCTGAAATGTTCTAAACATATGCTACCTGAGGACAAAGTGCCCAAGACAGGAGCATGTAGTCTCAAACTGAGAGTACCACCCCACTTCTCAATTCCAAAGGCAGCCATGGTGTAGTAGGACCTGGATGTTAGGCTACACATTCCCCTCTTTGCCGATCTAACAGGATTAAAAAAAAAAACAAAACAAGTGAGACAACAAAAATAAATCCAGAAAATTACATTATCTGCTAGAATGTGGACAAAAAGCAAATATTCACCTGACCTAAAAATCCTTTCCAATATAAAAAGTCCCTGTGGGACTCAGAGCTTGTGAGATCTTTGCATTTATTTTTTAAGAAGACTGATACTTAATTTTCCTCTTACTAATTGTTTCAGTTAATCAGTAATAAAAAATTATTCCCTATAACTTCATTAACAGGACTAATGGCTTTCACTAAAATAATGAGGAACTTCTGCTATATTTTTGATCTTTCAAAACAAGTGAACATTTGCAAAAATAACACAAATGGAAAATAAAATAATAATATATAACAATCCCATAAACTTTGTTTTAATGGACAGTATCCTTTCATACATTTCATCTTTCACTCATGCTACAATTCACTATATGAAAAATAACACATATCTCATAATACATTATGACATGGTTATGATAAAATAAAGCTTCGAGCCAATCTTGACATTTTCAGAATTAAAAACATTAAAGTTACCAGTGGAAGACAGATCCCATTTTAAATTTGAGAGATGTTTTAAGTTCATCCTTTGCTGCAAGTATTATTTTTGCTGTGCCATTTTTTTTTATCCTCCAGGAGTTATTCACAGAAAGTAAACACCAGAGGCTATGTATGTGATAAATTACAATTTATGAATTGAGGAAGCCAGCTTTTAGACTAGCTGGCCAGCACAGTCAAATGGGATACTTGAAAGTGTTTAGCACTGTGTTCTGATATCAGACAAATATTTATTTTTAAAGACAGCAGTTACTTGTAAACATTATTTACATTTTTAAAGAATTCTTTGAAATCCATCAACTTAAAAAAATTACATCCCATGACTATAAGCTATTCTTTTTTGGATTAGTAAAATAAATAAATAGATACTGCATATAAAGTGATTTTTTAAAAATTATGTTACTTTTGTACCCTTAAAGAGAGTCAGAGGAGGGACTAATTAGCAAAGTTGTTGACCATCCTATCGGAGAACAATTTCAGAGAATAAGAAAACAGAAGAAAAGATCTTGTACTGGTCAGAATCAGTCTACCAATGCTTTGAGAAGGGGCCATTTACAAACAAAGAACTAAATAGAGTTTTGATAATCCATGGCTATCAATTCATTATCACAGAACATCACTGGCTCATGGACTTCATGAGAAAAAAAAAATTAAAATTATTACCTTTCCTCCTCATCACTCATGGTATAAATAAAAAAGCCAGATGATTTATTAATATGAGTGCAATATTGATTTGCAATGAAGCAAAGCCTTGCCTCTGCTGTTGCCTTGCTGTTACAGCCAGTGATCAAGAGGATTGTTTGCATGACACCTGCCTGTCCTCTGTGTCACTTGAGAACAGTTCCCCACAAGCCAAAGCAGTGCTTGGAAGTTTAGGAGAAAACTACAAACATCAAAACTTGTAATAGAGTGTTATTCCTTGGAAAAAAAATCAAAACAACAACTCACTAAATTCAGTTCTAAGGCTCATTAACAAGATTTATCAAGGGTTTTCTGTGCCCTGAAAAGATCCTAAAATTTTAAGAGCATCTGGGAAATCAGTTGGAAGCGCAATTTATTTAAACATCAAGGCACAATCAGAAGTGACTGCAAGTCTGTACACCAGCACATGCCTACTTCCATGTGTCAGGGCATCCACACAAAATTACAGTGTGTAACTTACTTGTTATCTGTCACACCTTTTACCCCACTGATTAATCTACTTATCATTCATTACATGAAGGAATTAAACTGAGGGAAATAATCTCTTTACTTAGCACACTAGGTGTGAGCTGAAAATATCCCTTGTCTGTCCATCCATTAGTAGTGTAGCAGTGAGATGCATAATTGATCTGACTTTTCTTTCACATTTGTTGAAAAATAGAAAATAACTCTGCTGCCATCAACACACAGCTTCTCAGATTTTAATGACAGACACTGATGCAGCTGCCACCCTTCTTGCTCATGGTGGTCAAAAGCAAGCTCAAATTTTAAAGCAAAATGAGTCCAAAGCTCAGGGTGGCACAGACAGGAAGGTTGGTCACGCCTATGCAAACCAAGATGCATAATTTTGGCACACCACCACCAAAAACATTGGATAATGAATAAAACAGGCTCACTGCTCATAAACGGAATGTAACACTCTTGCTTTCTGCTGACAGCTCTGTGAAAAAAATACTTTCTTAGTGGGGAGTGATCAGATTCAGCTGAATGCATTCTTTAATTTCTCACAAGGAAATCAAACACCTCCTTCATCTCCTGGCTTAGTGGGTGTCCACGTAGGGCATGTGTAGAGGAGAGAAGAGGAAAAGCTCTGGGAAGTGGTTCACCATACATATACCAGCAGCTCCACTATGCAGGGCCAGGCAAATACGCTGGCTGAGCAGATTTAAAATGCCCAGAATTCTGCTTTCTGCCTTGTTGGTATTCATTGCCTCCCTAGCACAGAGAGAGAGCAGGAGCCTGTGCCAAACCATGCTTGGACATTAAAGTGATTGCATAGGCATACAACTGTGTTTCAACATCAAGCTGCCACCACTAACAGAGTCCCAATCTTACTGTCCAAAAGGGAAGAGATTCAGTTTAACACCAGCAGGTGCTGTCAGCCCTTTCAGAAAACCCTTTGTTAGTATCTCTCATCTTCAATAAAAGAACCCTATGCTTCCAGAGCAGGGTGCAACATGAACACTAAAACAAACATCAAGACCTTGTCTGCTACTGAGGGTGCAAGGAGAGCATCTTGACTACCATCTGTAAAACCACTAAACCCTCAAAGTTTGCTTCTTTTTTTCCAGAAGCAGAAGCTTAAACCAATAGACAATTATCTGGTCTCAGGAGCAGATATCTTAGCACTCTCTTTTAAACCTATTTTCCTTCCCCAAGAGATTTTCTAGGACTGGGAGAGCAACAAAGGAATATCCATACTGTGTTTCTATTTCAACCTTGTCTCTGACCATGAAAACTGTGGAAAAATCTTGAATATACACTGCTACCCTTCCCTAAAGCATAAATGAAAATTGCTTCAATTCCTTAGCATTGCACAGGAAAAAATGACCTCACATATACCTTGATCCCTCAGAAGGCTGTTGGAATCTGATTGCAATGAGAAGGAAAGCAATATTTGTGCCCACTTTTGCCATAGATTATAAGTATTCATGTAACATCTGAGAACAACTGACACAAATCTAGGGAGGTGGTAAGGTGGCAGAGCTGTTAGGGGGACTATAAGGGATATATGGCTGCCTAGACCCAGAAGCAATTGTTTAACTTCATTAAAATAAAAGGAAAAGATGTAGTTGTAGCAGCACTGGTCCAGCCACACAAAATGTGTCAGACTCACAACATTACATATGCAGTAACTTTAAGCACAAAGGAACATATTTTTCTAATATGTGTGTGCATACACATATATGCTTGCCTGTGTGTATGTGTGTGTATATATGTATATATTAACACACACGCGTACACACAAATGTACACATAGACTTGAGGCCAGACAGTAAACAAAAGGGGCTAGCAGGGTTCATATATGAGAGGAAAAAAACTGATCAGATTTAAAATTTGCTGGAATGACAGGAAAATCGAAATGAATGGCTCACCCGTACTATGAAATGAGAAGGAAGAGTCTTGGTGTTGCCTTGCTTGCCTGTTATAGCATCCTGATTACTTCTAGCTGCTTGCCACAATGAGGAGGTTATTTTTGCAGTTGCCATGCTCTGTTGTGTGCCAGCGAATGAGCCCTGCAACCTCACCCCCACAGACCTTTGACTTGTCATGCTACGAGCCTTCCCCTGGCTCTTGAAACATGTCAAGGAAACACATTCCAGCTTCTGAGATGCCCAGATTCATCTGCTGACACCCTGATAGGTTTGTTTGGAACTCTGATTTATTTAAATCTATTCTTTTGAAGAAAATAGGGGCCCTAGTGCCTATTAGGCTTAATTTTGAGATGCTCAAAAATGCAAAACAAGTTAATCTCGCGAAGCAAAGGGGTCACGCTAAAGTAGTTACACACAAACTAAAAAAAAGGCAGGGAAGCACAAATTACTAGGCTGTCCTTAGCTCCTGTCTGTTACCAAGGCTTAGAGAGCTATGGCATGCTGAAGGCAGCTGAGACTGGCGCCACTGAGGCATCTGTGAGATACAGACCTGCATATCAGACTGGGGTCAGGCTAAAGGGACCTTTTCCCCAGCATCATCTGAGTATGATCAGAATATCAACACATATAAAATAATTTTCAAACACATTCCCTTTACTATTTAATTTTAAGGGAACATAACACCAATCGTGATGAGCCTGTGAATATGTAAACAGAAATGTTTTTCAGGCCTGTCTGAGGATTACACAAAAACTTGACATACTGATTTCTCACGCTACGATGGAGAGAGAACTGAGCTGGAATTTGCCTGTTTTTCCTTGTCCCTGGCACCATGACTTTCGTTGTTGCATTTTTCATAGTCTGATTACAATTTATAAATATGTCAAGGAAACCACTATCATTAAGAGGGTGTGTTTCTACAAAGACCACACACTTTAAAATAAACCAACAATACATATTACTAAGTTGGCACATGGTATCTCCATTTTCCAATGCAACATTGCAAGCTGGGGCCCACCATACTTAGCACTTATCTGTTTAATTTGAATCAGATTAATAAACTTAAAACATTTGAGGTTTAAATTTGTAACTGATTAAAGTAAAATTAAGACATGGATGAGCTTTAGCCCATATGAGAAAAATCTCACTGGAAAACTAAACAAACTATTCCTTAAATTTCCAATTACAATGTGCAGAATGAACAAGTCATAGCTGATTTTAAGCTGAATGGTTGCATTGCACATGTCAAAAAGCTGGAATTCAATATTCGAGTTTAAAAGAAAAGTAAAAGAAAAAAGGAACAGACAGATTCCATACTAAAGGGACCTGTTTTTTTCAATGTAAGTTGACTCAAATCTGAATTTCTCCTTAAGGGGCAAAAAGGAAATAAACATTAACCAAAACTGGTCTTCGTCCATGGAAGAAAATCATAGTCAACATATATCTACACTGTACATCCAGAATATACAGTCAGTCATAGTATATATATACACTTTGGGAAAAACTTAGAAAGCCATTTCTTCCTTGCCTAGAATAGTTGTTACCAGCACCATTAAAAATCTTCAAGAGCTATAAACTTGGAATTACTCATACACTACTAGAAACCTCCAAGCCCCACCACTTTATGTATAAAGAAAAAAGAAAAATACCCCAAAAATTTACCAGTAAAAAAAAAATCCTGCTAATAAGGAGACCTACTTGCAAGAACATAGAGGAAATGAATATTTAAAGAAAGGAAAGATTGGAGAAGCAGCTAAGTCATGTGAGCAATGTACGGTAATTTTAAAACTCAGTGAAATCTCAATAGGCAAAATAATTAAAAACAATAAAATGGAATTTTTAATAAGAAGTGCCTGACTAAGGATTAAGTACATTTCAAGGTAGAGAGATATGATGAATTATACCAGAGAAAATTTAAAATGTTCACTAGATATTTACATTCTATAAAGACAATTATAAAATGAGAATTCATCTATTTTATGTAATACAAAACATTGTAAAATGGTTTAAAAAGGCCACATCTGCCAAGATTAAACATGGGCATAAATAATCAACAAGTCTGGACAATGTACTTGCACCCCACAATGCCTAAAATTGCTTAGCTGAAGGGTTCTCCAATTCATTAACATTTATAAATTATTTATATTATAATCAATCATGGAAAACTGGAACAATTCCAATAGATGGGAGTACAGCCAAGAAAAAGAAAATTCTGAGGCTGGAAAACCCTGCAACACTCAATGTCGAAAACTCATCTCAATTTGTTGAAGATCAACTCAGAAAAGTTGATCAGTGTGCAAAAATTATCTGAGAGTCTGCGGATTTTTATTCTGTAACAATTTCTAGCAGGAATAAAAAACCAGTGGAATAGCTAACAATATGGGCTAAAGGATTCTCAGAGCATGGCAGTGTCTAGATGTTGGTTTGGTTTTTTTCTGAGCCATGTTCCTTACTGCATCTCCTTAGGCTGGGAGTCTTTGCAGTCAAATTGTGCTGCTAAGTGACAGGTCCCTCTGACCTCTGATTTTGTGGAAAAGGCTCCTAGAGTTTTCCAAGGCCTTTGATGCTGTTGTGCCAGTGGGTTTAAGAATGCAGTCATCTATGCAAACAAACCATCACCAGGAGGATGAAAGAAAGGTTCAACCCATGGAGATTGAGTGTTTGCAGATTCTTGTGATATCTCTGAGAAAGAATGAAAAATCTGAAAATTAATTAAAAGCACAGCTTCACAGCTGAGACCTTGAACGTGGCATTTCATCTGGAGCTAATGTTTATGAGCAGTTACACTCTACCTACCTTGGCAAAAGGCTATAGATTCACAATTAATAATTGTGCTGCTATTAATCTTTGGATGAAGTGGAACATAATCATTAAGGAGAGACAGCCTTTTACAAGGACATGGATGCAGATGAGTACAGAATCCTTTCAGTGGATGAAAGAGGAAAATTGGCAAGAAATGTTTTTAAAGGCTTGGTACTAAAATGATCCTATTCTAGTCACAAATAAACACTTGAGTCTCCCCCAAAAGTCTCTCTGTGTCAGCTGCAGCATAACCAAGACTGTTCCTTACCACATCCTTCTGAAGCCTGCCTGCTTTTCAGTTATATCAGAGCAGAGATCACCGTCACAATTTCGGTTGTCCCCATCAGCAGCTCAAGCTCTATCTTCTGACATTTGTATGAACAGCTCATGAGCTGTAGTATTTTCCTGTTGCTGATTTTTGAGGTTTGGGCCACAGAGACAGCAGCAGTACTACTTGTAGTCTAGAGCTAATCCAGCAGAACAGTCCATCTGGGATTTTAGGTCTTCGCTTACTCTGCTCTTGGTCTAGAGCCGAGGCAGCCTCAACAAACTGTCTCAGTTCCCACTACCAAGGCACTCAGTGAAGATCAATTTCCCAGAGACCCTCTACGTAGATTACATCCTTTTGCTATAATTTCCCATTGTCTGCCACTAACAAAAACAGAGGCATCACCCTCATCCACAATCTGCTCTAGAAGCCTATGGAACAGAAAAAATCCAGGTTTGATAGCAAAGGTCCTCCTGATGGCTCTTAAACCCAGTCCTTCCTGGTATGTTCTTTTTCTCACTTATAAAGTAATCCTCCTGAGTATCATATTCATGGAGCCTTCAGAGATGTAATGGGCTAGAAAGAACAAATTTTCTACTTCAACTTTGACCTAAGTATAACTCCCAGATTCTCAAGTTTCCCTAAGGTTTTCTGAGTCAATTTTACAGGTCTTATTAGAATCAAGTCTCTTGTGCAGTGTGAGGAGGAAGCAATTTTATCTACTTGTTATACTATTGCATGATGTGGGAAAAATACACCGGCTTCTTTAAATGACATATGAGTGAGAAAATAAAACTGGCAAGTGGCTAAATTTAGCCATCCATAAACTTGTAATTTGGCTACACATTTGGAACCATCTGAGTAAAACAAGAACCTAATCAGGTGACACACTCCTACAAAACTTAATGGGGAGCAACCAAGCACTAGCAAGTTCATTAAATGGTGCAATGGGAAATGAAGTTAAAAATATTTATCAATCACTTTCTGGAAGATCACAGAGTAATAGAAAACTTTCATGAGTTTGACAGGCATTGCTTTTCTAAAGGCAATTTATTACCTAGGAATGTGTGCTTTCACTGAAGAAATCATTCTTGCTTTTTAATGACTCCAGCATTAGGCACAGAATTTTGATATCAGTATATTTACTACTCTGCCAAAGATAGGATCTCTAGATTCCTGATGCTTTAATAGCTTCCATGCTTCAGTGCCTAGAAAGTGCTAGTGTTCCCTCATAGTACCAGGAGACAATCTTTTACCATCATGTGTAAAATGTCTTAGTTGTTCCCCAGTGAACATCACAAGTTATCCAAAAAACACCTAATGAGAAAATGAGGAATCTACATTAAGGCCACTAGAAAATGAAATTTTTGTTTTGATTGATTTTGTTTGGTAATACAAATGAGCCTCTAGTCTATAATAGGAATGTTTTATTGACTCCTCCATTCTTGAGGCAGCTTGACAGGAATTAGAGAACAATGTAATTGTGGCTATACCATTATCATCTCTTCAGAGGAAGCCTATCTCTTTGTGTTCATGCCTTATCTGTGTTGCCTGGGCCGTAACTATTTCTCACTGCTATGGTTAATTTGATAACGGTAAGGATTACAACATGCCTCTACAGAGGATTCAAGTAAATTATCCTTCCCAATCCTTCCCAATAAGTGGATAGATTACAAGACTTCAATAAGCTGGTTTTCCACACTTTAACAGAAGGAAGGAACAGAAGCTTGTGAGCTGAAACAAGTGCTTCTGCTTTTACGTACGTATTCCTTAGCATGCACTTGTAGGCAGTTAATAGATATTAGGCTGCATTGTGCAATTTAGAACTTTAAAAAGACATCTGCACAGAACTAATGCAAGAGTAAGGGTGTATAAATTCTCATCTCATTTGTTAATATATAAGAGAAAATTATTATGAAATTGATAGAGATTATCCCCAGCTTAATTGTTAGAAGCAAATGATCATTGCACACTGAGGCATAAAATACAAGGTGTATCAAGTCAAGTAGTATGCACACATTTTGCAAGGCCAGAGAAAGTCACATTATCTGTGAAGAAGCAATTGATTATTTTTACTGACTGATCGTCTAATAAGATTCAACTTTCACTTGCATATAGTCACACAATCACTTGAAATTTTTAATTCCTATCCTGACTGGACTCAGTCAGTCAAAGTAGTAAGTGGAAGAAAATGAGAAGGGAAAAGGCAAGTTGGAAACAACAGAAAGATGGTCAGTAAATCATAAATCAGTTCTATGAGGAAAACTGGGTAAACACAATTAATTTCTTGTATATGTTCCTGACACCTGCACATAAATCATCCTAATAGAAGAGAACAAAGGGGAAAATATCTGCTGTAAGGACTCAAAATTCAGATAGTGCATTGTCGCTGTTTCTTAGAGGATGAAATGAAAAACTCTAAAGATTTTCTGTGATCGTCAGAAGGCTACTTTATTGTAACAAGGTGACTTTTTATAGAGTCTTTCGTTAACAATTATGTGATTGGCTAAATGGCACAATGCCTCTCTACCACCACTGGTTGAGGCAGAGAGAGCATGTTTTGAGAACAGACACAAAGGAAAAAAGCAAGCAAAAGTGAAAACAGCAGTTGTTGTTTTGAGAACAAAGGGCACTTACAAAACCTCTATCAGTCTATTTCTTGAGAACTTAAAATTCTTCACAGAGCTGTCCTTGGAAAGGAAAGTGTCTTTCTCTTGGGAAAACAGGACCTGCTGCTGAGTTTTTCTAAGTCCCACTGAAAGTCAGCTCCACAGTGCCTATCTTGTGAGATTTAGTTCACTTCTGTGGACAAAGCACACACTAACTGCTGGAGAGCATCTTCCAGCTAGGTTTCAGCTGACAGGAGTTCAGCTCATGTGCAGTCACACCACTTAGTAAGGGGAAGCAAAGCCTGGTAGTGAGGGATGATAAAGTCATTCACCTCAAAGAGGTGATCAGGAACACCTGATTCAAACTAAATGTGGATGTTGAGTGTGCTGGTATATAGGGACACAATGTACAGTGTAGCACAGCAAGGATAATGGTGCACTTAGTCATCCATGTGCTTCATGGCTGTGATTTCTGCAATGATGGTGACAGTAGTGTCTGTCCTGCATGCTTCATCTTTGCTTCCAGTCTGCTCGCATATGGGCATTAGCACTGCACAGCCTTTCTCTTCCAAGAAAGTGGAGCAGAGGATGCTAGAGATGGACCAAATTCTCACTTTTTCGTTCTGCCTTTCTATCAAATGCCCACGCTGGATTTGTGTAGGCACAGCACAGTTGCTGGCTGGGAGAGCCAGTTGAGCTCTTGAAGGAAATTGCCATCTGCAAGGAAGTCTTATACTTGAAGCATACAAGAAAAAAAATTAACCAGCTTCTACTTTCTGCAGAAGTGAGCAGAGTCTCCTCCTCTTGCTAAGAACCTTTCTCTTCCTGGGCTCCACAGACCTCAGCCAGCCCAGCAAAACACCCACCAGAACAGCATCATGATGCTCTGTAGTGTTGTAGCCTGGGAGAGAGGCAGGAGTGTCACAGTCACAACATATTGCAGTGGCACACTCCATCACTAAAGACACTCAGTCTCTTCTCTGAGCAAGACTTTTCCTGAGAAAAAAAATACAAAACTATTTGGTTTCTATTGAGTAACATGACTTTCTTGCCTAGAAGAGGAATATTTTTTCACCTGGCCTAATCTGAAGCAAGTACAATATTTATGTAAGCTAAATTAAAAACCACCTGAGCCAGTCAGGTCAGCTGGTGTCTGCAGAGCACTTTCTCTAAAGCATTTAAGTAGCTAGGAGGTAGCCACAAATCACAGGGAAGTAAAATTTAATGCAGAATAATTCAAAATCCATTATCAGTTTTCCTTGCTTTACATAGCTTCATCTGAGGAGGAGGTGAGAGGAGGGCTTAAAAGCCATTTTGTTAACAATGAGTGCCTTCTTACGCACACTCTTCTCTCTCAGCTTTCCTCATGCTCATAAGATGCCACAGTCACACAAGTCTTACCCAGACTCCTCACAGAATTCATCCTGGAATAACATTGCCTGAATTTGCACCCTGATGAACCTGCTTTCTCCTCCTTTTAAAGACTCGGTGAGTCTGAAGTAACTGAGGTGTCTACCCTGGTTTTAGTTATAATATCCTTCTTTTGAGATAGAGGCCAAAGAAGTCAAGGAACAGCAAACGTTCAGGGTGGGCAGTGAACTCTGGGTTTTTAAATGACAGCCCATGTAGCAAAAAATGTAGAGAAAAAAATAAAGGTACAGTAAACATAAAATAGCTATCAAAAATATATGTATCCCAAATACCACTGTTATACTTCCCAATTTTGATCACCCAGGTTATGATGGTTTCCATCAGCAATAGATACTATAAATAGCAAAATACATTGGCAAATTTCCATGTGAACAAAATGCAGCCATCTGCTCAGCATAGCCATCTAGTTGAAAATGGCAGCTATGTTTGAAAGTAGCAGTTTAATTCAGCTGGCTACAATAAGCAGACATACTGGGCACTACAGCTAATGTTGCTTTTTCATAGTTTAAAATTACCAATTTACCACTTAAGTTTATAGTTCGTCATATATTTGATGCAGATATAAAAGCTGTAACTGATCATCTACTTAAGAAAATTAGTGAAATTACTTTCACACCAAGCCTGACACTGCTTTAGCTTTAACATCCAATGTGAAACCCCATATATGAACCCTTTTTACATTAATTTTATTTTTGTATATGATGAAAAAAAATTTATATCTGAAAGCTTTTGGAAAGAAGAATCTTCAGGATTGTTTACAATTCTCATGAAAGGCTCTGTAGCAATCAATCTGGAAGCTGAAAGTTCTTTCTTCACCTTTATTCCAAAAATTAGGTGCTGCGTAAGGACATGAGAGCACCAGCTGCCTGTGCACAGCCTTCACAATATTCTTTCCCAGTATCTCTGGCCTAGATGTGGAGTACCACATCTAGGCATGGGAAAGCAGCTTAATCTCCCTGCACATTCCTGCCCTCTTTGCTAATAAAGGCAAAAGGTTATAAATAATGATGGGAAATGCCACATGGACACCTGTGGGGCTAAGACCTCAGATTATTTCACAGATTGCCAAACAGCTGCCTAAAATATCCCTTCTGTCTTCTATTTCTTTTTCTCACTCATTCCCCTAGAAATTTACACAGAAGAAACAGTCTAGAAGAGCTCTGAATCTCAAGAAACATGAAGAAGCACCACATTTCCTTAAGTAGATCAATCTACAAACACAAGATTTTCCTTTCTGGTTGGGAAAGCATATGGAGAAAGCCGCTTTATTGGGTAAGGGCTGAAGAAAAAATATCACTGAATATTCCATTCACAAATAGCATACTTGGTGTATCACAATGGTGATGTTGCTAAGGACGAGGAATGTTCAGTGAAATCAGTATCTAAGACAGCTGATACTGTCCATACACTTTAAACCTAAAAGACTCTCCCTTGCAAGAGGGTGCCTTGCAGCTATATTTCATCCATCTTCCCTGAGACCCTGCAGGTATCTCTGTAACAACCTGTTCTCAGCGGCCACACCAATGTGCCCCAGTACTCACCCTCCAGCATGTCCTGAGCTGAGGCTGGGAGCAGAGCACAAAGCAGCAATTAATCTCTTCAAACTGTACAAAAGGGGATGTTGAATCAGTTCTTCAGAGCCGTGAAAGAAATTTGATTTGTCTGAGGAAATCTGCTGCAGAAAGAAGATTTCATAGCAGAGAGTCACACTCAGATGGGCATATTTCTCTGAACTGGAGAGCATCTGGCATACCATCAAGCTACACTTAAATTACTAATGAGCTAAATGAAAGTTTTAAGTAGTACATATGTGCCTTTTGGAAGGACCTGGAGTGTGACAACTGAAGACAAGTCACAGGATGTTTAACTACCGCAGAACAAAAGCTGTCCAGACAGATGCTCAAACTGTAGCTAGAACCAGAGGAAAACAGAAAAACCCCAAGCACTGAGACTGTTCAAATCAAAATTATGAGTATTATGGAGAACTTGGCCTGTTAATGTAAAGATAGAATAATAATTAATGCATTGCAGACTATAGCACTTAAAGGAGAGGAAGAAGGCTGAGTAACTGAGCTTTTTGTCATTATATTATGCCCATGCTTTAAGTTTTGCCCATCTCTAAGACCAAATGTAACTGCTTATCCACTACCACATAATTTTGCCTGTGGGTACAAATATTGTACAGTTTCATTTCAATAAGTAAGTCTGTATTGTGGTTTAACTCCAGCCAACAACTAGGCCTCACACAGCCACTTGCTCACTCACCCTCAGTGGGATGGGGGAGAGAACGGGAAGAATAAAAGTTTAAAAAGTAAAGGGTTGAGAGAAAGACAGTTTAGGAGGTAAAGCAAAAGCCTCACCACTGTCCATGGGCAGGCAGTTGTTCAGCCATCTCCAGGAAAGCTGGGCTCCATCAGGGTGATGGATCAGATGACTCAGGAAAACAAGCAGCAGTGTCCCACCTTCCTCCTTCTTCCCCCAGCTTTATATGCAGAGCATGATGCCATATGGAGTGAGACATCCCAGGGTCAGCTGTCCTGGCTCTGTCCCCTCACAGCTCCTTGTGCCCCCCCAGCCCAGTTGCTGGTGGGGTGGTGGGAGAAACAGAAAAGGCCTTGACGCTGTGCAAGTGCTTCTCAGCAATCATGAAATCTTCTCACTGTTATCTGCACAGATCTGAAACTCAGAATTGCAGGAGCTACCAGGAAGAAAATTAACCCTATCTCAGCCAAAATCTACACAGACTGCAGTCCCCTGAGTCTTTTACATGGAAGAACTGATGCTTATGCTACTTTTTAGAAATGGAGAGATAATACAGCATTTGGGCAGCTCTGGAGTTCTTAGCAATTCTGCATCTCTCTCAGATCCTGAGGAACAAATACCTCTGGATTTATTTTCTCATTTGTTAAAAAACCCCTAGCACCTTTCTTTTTTTCTGGTGTATTTCACATTGACTTCCACTACCTTGTAAAAAACAGCCACAAAATCAGGTGATCTAATACAATACCGAATTAGGAAGAGTCTGGCTCAGAGGAAGGTCAGTGTACTACATGAGGTAATAAGAAAGCCTGATATCAGTTCAATTAACATCAATAATAATAATAAAAACACCACACTCCAACTAAAAGCGTTTGTAACTAGATGTAGCCATGCTAAACATACAGAAAACAATTGAAAAAATGGTGCAGGTAATGTGTTCTGGGATATTACCAATGGAGTGAAAGAATATTTCCTCACTGCTTACATTATTTTAAATACAACACAATTCTTAAAGTTTTGGACAGAAAGAATATCTGTCTGTAGCCTCTATTTAAGCTGTATTAAACAGAATAGCTCAAAGTTGGTTCTTAATTCAAAGATATCCCACCCTTGCTTTTGTTGATTTGTATTCATTTTGCCAGTGGTTAATAACAGCTAAATAAATATAATAATAAAACCTCCCTGCCTAATACTTAATTTTGAGCTTGTCTCATTGAGTTTCTAGCTATTAGTTCTTGTTGTGTATTTCTCTGCTAATTTAGGAGCACTTTCATATTCATTTGTTCTTCCCATGAAACATTTATATACAAATCAAGTAATTTCTCCATCTGTTCTAGTATAAAGAACTACTTGATCTGCAAATATCGCATTATACAGCTTTTTCTCTTCCTCTTTAGTAATTATTATTGCTTTCTTCACTCTGCAATTTTTAATATCCTTTTAAAGAGTATGAAGTGGAAACCATTCCCAGGTTCTAACTTGTACTTACACATAAAATTATGTTACTGCTTCCATACATTCTTCTTTCCCTACTCCAAAGCACATGCCACCTTTCCTGTCATTGTAGGGATGGACACACTGATCCAGTGCCCCCTCTAATCTCTTTTTCAGAGTCGCTACTTTTCTTTCCCCCTATTTTTTTATGTTGGTCTATGTTTCTAGACACATTATCTGATTTTTTCTCATATTAAAATGCATTTCATTTAAATGAACTCTGTTGTTTAGTATTCCTGATCTCTCTGAAGAACTGCTTCCACAGTCTGGCAGAGAACATCTCCAATACACTTGCAAATGTTAGGAGCAGAAATTTAACATTGACTGCTAAATATATTAAATAGTGAATTCAGGGCTGACCTATGCATAGCTTCTGTCTAAGAGTATCTTCCTTCACTAACTTCTTACAAAATTGTATTTTTCAAAACCTTTCAATTATTTTTCATGTAATATTTCTTTCATTGAAAATAGGAAGGACTTTTTTTGCTCCCATGGCAAGACTGGAGGAGATCGTTTGAGCTGTCTCTTTTCACCTTCCTTTATGTCCTCCTTCTTTATCTTCCTTATGGTGTTATGTACACTGTTCTTACTGGGGATCACCCAGACATTTTCATCTAAGGAAATTTCTCCCCTTGTGCCAAAGTGGGATATGGGTGAAGCTCAGCGTAAGTCCTTCTCTTGTCCCATGCAGCAACATGGGCTTGTGACATCTCATCAGGTGTCCAAGGTCCACCTGCCTCCAAGCATAAGGACAGGGCTTCACAGCCCTATTCAGTCCTTTCTCTACGGTCTAAGATTCCTAGAAGCTGTCCTTACTTCTTTACCTAGTTTGTGTAGCTCAAGAGGAAAGAACTGGAGATGTATGAGAAGACCATATGACCATCCTGGTCATCAAAGGCAGAATCACGCTCTGCATTTCAACGAGTGTGTACACCCTCTGAGGGCAGAGCTGCACCAGCACTAGCATGGGTCATTGTGGACTGCCATGAAACCACCATCCACAGAGCTCTACTACAAAAGAAAACATTTACACACACTCTGCCCAATGCCTGCTGTATCCAACAGCCAAAAAGTGCTGCTTAATCACAGCTGAACAGCTGTGAAAATAAACCTGATCAGTTGCAACTTCATCTGTGGAGAAAGTCGTCTTAAACCTGGCTCAGGTCTGTCTTCCACTGGGATCTTCCAATAACATCAAGTGCAAACATGTTGAAAGGCTCTCCCTAATTTTCAGAGCCAAATCTGAGTGATCCCATCCAGCCTGTCAGCAGCACATGACAAACACCAGGAACAGGACAGATGCCTTTCATGCCAGCAGTCTCCTGCTCCTAGGTCATTCTCAGACAACTGTTAGTGCCAGTGAAAATTAATGGAGTTACAATCATACCTAATCCATCAATCTTGGATATCATAAGCTGTACCTAGGAATCCTCCACCTGAACTACAAGAACAAATCCAAACCATATAAACGTACACAGCTGATTTTTAATAAATGGATACCCATCAGAGGGAGATTTTAGCAAGTTCCCAGAATAGCCCCATCTCTGTATTTGGGAAACATGCCCAGTCCACAATCTTTTAAGCACTCGCTTTATTACCTGTCAGCTCTCCAGTTAGTCTTGTACAACATGGGGTTGAACACCATGTCAATGGTATAGCTACACAAACACTTTTGCGGCAGCAAAGCTCGATCAAGAAGTTCCTCTGCTGCTTGGTCCAGCTTTTGTTCAGCATTTCTTCACTGTACCTGTGCAACTCTCAGAGGTGCTGTGCTCTTGGTGAGATTGCTGAAGTTACCAGAGTAAAAAAACAAACCAGAAAAACTTTCTACATTGCAGTCTCTTCCTGTCTAGGAAGGAAAAACATGTCTAGAAGTCAGACAGAATAGAACTATAAATTTGTAAAAGCTTTTCCAAGTATTAAAAAAGAAGAGGGAAGAAAGTACTTGAACTGACTTTGTCGTCCTTACCAAGAGCTCACACTTGTGACTGCTCATAGAGAAATGTGTCAACAGAAGAAACTCTTCACCCACCTGTGTTAAGGCACTCAGAAGCCCTGCCAGAAACAGCCTAGAAGACACCATGCATTCAAACTGTAATAAAGCTCCAACTTAACATTCAAGGCAATTCAGTTTGAGATTTAGCTTAAGGTTTTCTCAGGGAAAAAATTATAGTTACAGGATGGTAGCATAACTGAATTATTAGGGCAACAGTCTGGATGGGAGAAGAGCTCCCAAGCTGTTCCTGCAGACACCACTGGCTCTGCTGACACAAGACACTCAGGAGCACCAAACATTGAAACCATCATGCATGGTGTGGCTTGGCTTCACCACATTAGAGCTCCCACTTGAAAAGTCTCTTTCAGAAGTCAAACAGCCTTAATCCAAGAGAAAGCAGGGAAAGTGAACTGAATTAACAATACCTGAATTCAGAATAAATCCGCAGGTAGTTTTCATTCTGTTTACAGCAAGACAAGGGTAAAGTTGTTGCCGGCTCTTTTTATTTCATGCAGTCTCATCAAATTTCCCTGCTTCATTCATCAAGTGAGGTCAAAGATTTGTGACCCCACTGCTCTGCAACTTGCTGGAAATTTGTGTAATATTCAGCCCAAATTAATTCATAGCTGATTTATGCTCATAAAAACACTGCCCTTTTTTAAATGTCTCTTTTCCCACATTTCTCCATATAGTCTAGAAAATATCTTCTTGCAGTCATGATTTTGCTAGATAAACAAGTCAATCTTTTTAATTTTTCATTTGAAAAGAAAATGCCTTTCCACATAACTTCTCCAATAGTCTCTCCTCTCATGCTGTAAATACAGTTCAGCTTCCTTGGGCCTGAATGACTAGCACTGCACACAGTGTTTTAGACATTATTACACTGTTGACCTAGAGGCGAAATAAATTTTAAATATTAATTTAGATTTATGCATGTAATTATCACTTTTAGTATATACAACAAGAAACTTATAACTTATCAAGGTCATTCTTACAGCACATACCTCAGTATTTTGGCACAAATCTGGTAAAATTATGACTTGATAATGTTTTCCCTCATGCTATGTTCTGGGGCAACATGATCTGAATTGAAGACAAATGAAAACATTTCTCTCTATATATTGTTATGTCAGGATTAAATAATTCATACAACATACCTTAAATAATATAATCAACAAAAAATAATATAATCAACAAAAAATAATATGTTTTTTAGTCTCAATAATATTTTCTAAACATCCTATTCAACATTATGTGTAGGCTAAAAAGATTGTATCTGTTTTCCAGAAATGGAAACCTATGCTAAAAACCATAGAGGTTGTGGAATGTACCCTTTAGCAGTCCTTAAAGTGTACTTAATTTTATCTCTAAACTTAATTATTACTTTTCAAAATTTTTGCTAGGCTCTCCAACTTTGAATGTTTTTTATTCCTTCATTAAAGTGATAAAATGAGTCAACTGTTTCTATTCTAAATTTTGTTAAGTAGCTTCAGCATGATACCAACTGTTATGCAAAGCTTAGTGGCCAGAGTGTATTTATTTATCTGTTTGGTTTCTTGACTGTTATGAATGCAACCTGCACCTGTCATCTAAGCAAAAATGTTATAGACTGTTTGCAAGGGAACAGGGCTTTGCTATTAGGAGTAATGGTGGAGATGTGTGTTTGTTGATTTTTCTTGCATTGTGTTGTGGGTTTTTCAACAGTAAGACCTCATATGGCGCAGTAGAGCTTTATATGTCACATGGATGTGTATCTTCAGCTCAGGTAGTAACTCATGAAAAAGCAGGTCCCAGCTGAAGAAAGAAGAAAAATGCTATTCTGATTTATATCATTATGAACTTAGAATGACTACTGAAGAAGTACATGGATATAAAAAACACCTACTGGTTTAGAGGGACATTAATTCCATTTCTGTGTGACTGAATGGTCACCTTTTGAAATTTAAGATGCTGAATCTCAGGGCTGCCACTTTAAAACTGTCAGAGCAACTTTTGTCCACAACCTCAATATTTGACAAGTATTAGTTGTCAAAATGTGTGTGTGTAAAAATTACTACCCCATCACCACGTACAAGTTTTTCTACCCCAAACAGAGGAAATTGAGGCAGCCTACACACAGCCAAGGTAGGAAAAGAGTCTTGGGGTCTTGTCTACCACAGAAGCATCTCCTCAGAATGAAAGCCATCATATTGCAGATATGTAAACAAAATTATAGAATAAGCTACTTTCTTAACTTCAAAGTCTCAGCAATTTTCTGAAGAACAGTTGGGCTTCTTGAATTGCTTGTAGGAAGAGATATCTTCAGTCACCTAGATCAGAGAAAGAGAAATAAAAAGCTGTTCTCTGAGGGTATATTTGCATTCAGTTGTCTTACCTACCTGTCTACCTGAGTGTATTCACTTACACAATATAGTTGAGTAAGACTTGGCAGTTAAAAAAAAAAAACCTCATAAAAATTAATATCACAACGTAAAAAAAAAAAAATTTTGTTGTTGCTTCTCCCACCTTCTTCCACCAGTTCTAGCCTGGTGGAAAGGCAACAAAGATGCTCTTTCATGGTGATCTATCTAAACAAGGCACTAAAATTCAGCTCTGTGACCATTATGAGTAAGAAAAAACTACAACTTTTGTTCATTTGTTGGTTTGGGTTTTATTTTTTGGGCTTTTTTGGTTTGTTTGTTGATTTTAACCAAAACATCAAAATGAACCATGTAGAATAGCAGGGACTTGTTTCCTCATGCCTAATGTTATTTACTAACTTTGTCTCATTTCAATATGTACATACTTTGCATGAAACAGAGGCACAGACAACAGGAGCTCTATATTCACAGGCTTTCTTTTCTATGTATTAGATGGTTTAGAGTACCTGAACTACAAGAGTCAGTTCATACCACTGTCTTGGTTTGCAGCTGGCTTGAAGCTTTAGGGACCAATTTTGGTGGCCTTCATGCAACTCTCTCACAAGTTGAAGTAAAGTTTGATATTAGAGTTTAGATAAAATGCTGGACTTATGCCTAGCTTATTACACTTCAAAGAGTGGCACTTGAGCTAAGGGAGCAGAGAAAATATTCCTACTTCAAACACAGTAGTCATCTTCTGTTTAATGGACCAGAACTTTCACATCATTACAAGAAAATTTGAGCTACTGCTAGTAAAAAGGAAATAGCACCACTGTATCCCCAAATATCTTAATTTTCTAACATGCTTAGAGAATGTAGTCAGCAGTAGGCAAACACAAATACTATATTTCTTCCAAAAACGTAAGTGTAGTTGCCATACAGATATGTGTAGATATATGTATTTGAAAGAAAGCTTTTTAAAAAAACATAAAAATGTTACACCCCTCCCCTACTTGTAAGCAGAACAAAGATTGTGTAAACTGCTCCCTGTGCCCTCAATCCCGGATGAGGAACAGGAATGCTGCTGACAGCAGTTGCTATTCTTTTGATTCACCAAATACATGCCTTGCATTCCTGTGGCAGCTGACACTACAATTAGTCCTTGTATGGCTAAAAGGGTCTGGGGAAGGAGGGAGTTCTTCTGGAGAATACTTGGTTTCCATGGATAAACCTAGTTTCTTCTATGGAAGCACTGTCAGAGGTTGGAATCGTGAAGTCTTTATACTCTAATGTCATTCATACATATCTTGTGCCTTTTAGTAAAGATTTCTCAGAGAGGGAAAATTAATGAGCTTCAACCTTGTTTCTGAAACTTCTTGCCAGTAAAAATGGGAGGGGAGGGGGGGAGGAAGGGGGGAAACAAGTTTTCTCAATGTCAAGCTATTTCGTACATGAATGAAATGTCTACTGAAATTTGGGAAAGTTTTGTCTAGTAAGATTTTTTGCTTTCTTTTTACACTTTCCTTCTCTCTAAATTATTTCTGGCTATGGATAGTGCAGGAAACTTGAGAGTTTATTAAACGCTTGATTTTTGTACAAAGGTCTACATGGCAACAGAATTTCTGTAAATAAACAACCGGTGTAAGAAAACTAAAAGGGCTTGACATGTTTCTTACTCTTAAAAAAATCCAGTCCAGTGGTCACAGCAGTTTCATAACCTCCAACATCCATAAACAATTAAGGGTTCTGCCTGGTCTCCAGTACAAAGATTTGAAAATATGCCCATAACCAAAGTGTTTTATAGACTTTAAATGAGGATATAAACATATATATATTTAGACAAATGACACTTTAGTGATTATTAACCTAACTTCAGATATTTCTATTGCATCATGATGAAGGAACAATTCATGCTAAGAAATCAACATCTTTTCCATTCATTAAAGTTTGAGCAGAAATGGGTGATGCAGAGCTGCCAAGACTGATGTTTCCTCTGCAGGCTACACAATTTTTGCCCTTTTCAGAAGCCAAAAGGGAAGGCAGTGAAATCTATTGGTTTCCCTCAAGGTCAGAGGTCAAAACGCATTGGGAGTTTAATGATTTGTGTGCATTATGGAACAGCTTTGTCACAGATATGTTTTAAATAAAAGCCATGTTCTACTTCCCTGACTTAACTCATAACTTGATTATCCAAATCCAGATTTTGCAAGGGCTTTCATATGACATTCCAAACAATATTTCACTCCTTCTCCTCTTATGCCTGTA
Source organism: Irena cyanogastra (assembly GCA_013397155.1). Taxonomy (NCBI): domain Eukaryota; kingdom Metazoa; phylum Chordata; class Aves; order Passeriformes; family Irenidae; genus Irena; species Irena cyanogastra. The sequence goes on along the minus strand of VWZV01009443.1, from coordinate 243,671 downwards.
CTTTTCATGCAATCTTATTCAAGACTGATGCTTACTATGAGAACAATCAGAAGGTACCTTTATGTCCAAGAAAAGAAGGAAACCATTTCAGTAGAATCCTTATCCTTCCTCACAAACCCAGACCGTGATATCTATAACCTTGTGAATAATCACACACAGCTATTAAATAATTTGATCCTCTGTTTTTTATGTTTCATATTTTAAAGGCTGGAGGACAAACTAGGACAAAACCAACTTTCCTTCTCATTTATACCCTTCCTACTGACCATGGAATGAAAGAGATCCAGGTCTGAAATATAACATGCAGGTTTTATTACTTCTCATGTGAATTTTTCCTTGATATATGATATTTATATCCCAGGCTCTTCTTAAGAGAATATGCTTATCTCTATACCACTCGAATACAGAAATACACAGTAAAAACTAGATTTTGCACACTTTCCCCTCCCCTTTCAATATCTATACATTAAGCAAGTGTTACTATAGAGTCAGTATGACCAAACGGTAGAGCTTCAGGTTACATGTGAGCAATTAACATCAGAATAGAGTTGCACTGCATTGGCAGTGTGCTCCACTACTGACTCTTTTCTTTCAGGGACTATCTTCCACTAGGATTTCCTTCTACCTGAGCATCTCAAATTGTTGCACAAGGATGAAGTCAGTCAGTGCTCTCCTCTTCTTCAATTTAAACTTGCTGTTCATTGAAAGAAGGTTCAAAGAGCTGCCTAAGCCAGATGAAAAGGATTTTCAGAAACACTGTACCCAGGTGTAGAAATTTCGGACCAATGACCTGCTCAATGACTTGCTCAGCAAACCTGTGGCAGACCTAGATTGCCCTGTATTCCCCTGCTCCAGCAGTGACAGCTTGTATAAGCAGGTTCCACAGACAGAACAGCGGAATTGGTATGGATGTTACCAGAGGAAGAAAACACTTTGTGGCTGAAGCCCTGGGAAGTGCCCAGAGGCCCGGGGCAGACTGATCCCAGATCCTCGGGATCAGAGCTCACTAGAGGGAGCACTCACACCACCGCCTCCTGGCACCAGCACGGCGACCTGCTCAAGGAGCCCGACTCGGATTTTCAAGTGTCCTCAACTGCTGAAAGCAAAATGAAAATAATAAGTAATCCTAATGAATAGACATAAAAATCACCATTTAAATTTCCTTAGGAGGGTTTTCCTTCAAAGAAATTTGGTTTTAGAACCAAGCCTGATTGTTCTGATGGGAAAAATACAATCCTAATAAAAAGATGAACTTGTTAATGAATAAATCCCATCTCACTTTCCAGAAACACAAAGGTAGTTTTTCTAACCCTTTCTATTTTCAACATTTGCACTGGGATAATAAAATAGTCTCATTACCATATGATCTGAGCGAAAAAAGAGAAACAAGGGAATCTTGACAGGCTGTAAAATGAAGACTTGATTCTCCCCCGTCTTTCATCAATGCGTTTTCCTATTCCTGTGTTGCTCAGCATTTCTGGTATAAACAACTGTGTAGCCAAATGATTCAATACCATTGCCAGTTTCTGTTGAGCAGCAGCAGCTCTTCTGGAAATAGCTGCAAGTTCAGGGCTGAAATCATGAAAAGAGGAGATTATGCTAAAGAACAGCCATTTTCTGCTGTTCCTTGTATCCACCTTTCCAAAAACAGACCAGTGATGGGTTTTCAGGTGGTTTTTTTCAGAGATGTGTGCAAATATTTTGTTGATTTGTTTAAAACCCAAAGAGCTAGTGCATTCAACTCAGTATCTTTTCAGCTAGGAACTTTGCATAATTACTACACAAGTCACCTCAGCCTGATGGTGATGGCTGTTCTCTGTGGTCTAAAACAGCCCTTTGAAAGGTGAGATGCACATCAATTCCTTCAGACTGCATATTTTCACATCCACTCCCTCCATTTCCTCCATCAAGATCCAGATGCTCTGGGTAGATCCTCTGCTTTCCCTACTGTGTCTGCACTTGGAACAGCTGTTGCATATTCCAGTCTCTGCTTCTGGTTTCTCTCCTACCCTCTTCTCTTCACCTCTTCACGCTCTTCCTCTCTTTGTTTTTCCCTTTACAAATAGTTTTGCAAGAAAACTGCAAATGTCCTTCTAGGCCCAACTGCAATTCCCCTGATGAAATTACTCTTGATTCTCCCCTTGCTCTGCATTCTTCACAAGCTCTTTGCTTTTGCTACCTGTTTCACTGGCACTGGTCTTCAGGCACTCATGCATTAAGGAATTTCTCTCCTAATCCTTATGTGGTGTCTATCCCACTCTTAATTTAAAGCAGTCTGAAGAGAGGTCTCCTCAGGAGAAAGGCCAAACTCACACTTAGTCAATCTTGCAAGCAGATACACAGAAAGAATTACTGAATTACCATTTCAGAAATGCCAGGGGGTTAATAGCAATCAGCTCTATTTATGGAGGCGTAAGAAAACAACACATATTTTGATGAGTGTATTGTTCAGAAAGAATGGAGAGGAGAAGACTTTTTATAGGACTAAAACTTATCCCTTTGTCCTAAAGGGCCATACAGACATATTAAGGCAATCACTGCAGCCTGCAAATCCCAGTAACTTGGCAGTGTAAAACCAATGTTGCCAGAAACAACCTTTAAAAAGAAACTGCTGTAGCCCTCTCTAGTGGAGTGCACCGTTCCAGCCCTGCTAGATTTCTGTAGGTCATGAGCCGAACATATTGAGGGTTTATTTCTCTAATAAAGGGAGTAAGTCCCTTTTCCTGCCTCTGGATTAAAGTGATCTTTCAGCAGCTGCCAGAAAATCTTCATTTGGTGGTGATAACTGGGAATTTTTCCCCTTTGCTGCTCATGAGACATTTTTCCAAACAAATGCAGATAACCAATTTTTAAAAATACCAAATAAAGCCTACTTAGTACAAAAAGGAAAGGAAATGTTTTTCAATACTGATGACAGTTTTCTCTATGTGCATTTTCTCTATGTGCCTTTTCTCAGTCTTTTTTACGTTGGGTCTTTGACATTTTAAAATCGTCTTTAGTGCCAAACCTTCATTCTAAACAGATCAATCCAACTGAGAGTGAGGTAAGAATCAATATGGCTTAGGAAGAATCAAAGTTATTTCTCTCTTGAGTCTTTGAAGGCTCTTAAAATGCCAAGTATTTTTTCCATTAACTGTATCATAGTCAACCTGTTAAGTAGCTGGAAGATGCTTCTTAATTTTTTTAAGCATTGCTCTGCATTAGGGAAAGATTAATCTTTAAACAGCATTGGCTGCTACAGGATCCTGACAAGCAACCCACACAGATATGACACAGGTATTTGGGAGACATCTTTATTCAAGGAATTTTCATTCTCCCAATTCTAGTGTTGCACAGTCTGAGACCTGACAGATGAGAGACCTTTTTGTGGCAAAGATCTCACTTCAACTACTACTGCAGTGAAAAAAAATGACATTGTTAATCATGACAGAAGCAAATCTTCATAGAGTGAAACAGAATTGCTCAAGTTGCCCTGAAATTCTTTGCCTGCTGCTTTAGCACTTATAAAACTCCTGTCAGTTTTGGTAACTCCAGAAATTTTTGTTTCAAGCGCATCAGCTACTGAGTTGGCTATGTTGTTTGCTGAGACACTTTCTTGGTGATTTCCCTTCAAAACATGACAGTTTGTTACAAGCCAAGAAGAGAACCTGGGAAATCAGCATGATTTTGGGGCAGAATTGGATAAGAAAGCCTAAGATGACATCACACAATTTAGTTTTCATGAAAAGATAGTCTAAATAGCTATGTGGTAGTATTTAAGACTACATTTGAGGAAAGAGAATATAGTAGGAAACAAGTTTGTCTGTTAGAACCAAATTTTGAATCAAAGCAAACAGTAATTGAATGGGAGAAGCCAAAAGAATAAGTGAAGGCTTTTATTTTAGAAAAATAACCAGTAATCAGCGACAATTAGGCTGCCACATTCCAAAGATGGAAGATTTTCCTTCATCATGCAGAATTCCTTTCCCAGCAATGGAATAATTTAATACTCCTACCCTCTGTAAGTAGTTCCAGGCACACCAAGACTATCCAGCCTCATCTCTGCACATTGTTCCAGGGTTCTCCCTTTATCCAAGAAGAGGTACCTTAGCAAGCAACTTTCACTGCATCAAACCTTTGCAGCAGCTCCAGTTCAGTCAAAGTGAAAATGCACAAGGCATTTGAAAGGCGAGACCCACACAGTCACAACTCTTGTGTTCACCCTCCTCCTCACCTGAAGATGGATATTGACCTTCCCATTCCAACATGATAATAAACCTTTGATAAACACCACAAGCACCACCTCAGTTGAGAGGAAAGATGACTCATGTTGGGAGGAAGAGGAGAAACACCTTTGGAGGCCTGTGAACCTATTGGGAAAAGGGCAGTGGCAATGCCCTGGACAGATGCACCATAGGCTCTGGGCATCCCACATAGGTTAGAGGGAGACTAAAAGCTTCCCTCATGGTGCTCTGCAGCTCTATGCTAATTTATCCCAGTTCCGTATTCCCCATTGGCCGTCCCTATCCCTTTTACCCCTATATGGTCTTGTTCTAGAATATTCCCCACTCCCTGTTTCCCCATTGGTTAGTGTAACCCTACCCGTCCACCTTGGCACTCCCTATTGGCTCCTGCCCTTTGTACCGCCCCTATGTCCTCGCATGATTGGCCCTGATGCTCTGCTCCACCCCCTCCTTTGCATATTTATACCCTGGACCCTCCACTGTCCATTGTCTTCTGTCCCCGGACTCCTTCAGCACCAGATCCTAATAAACCCTCGCTGGAACCCCATACAGAAGATCCACCTGTGTCTCGCCTGCCTGCTAGATGTGGTGTGCTTGAGTGTGTGATTGTTGTGTGCCTGCCCAAACATTCTCCCTCCGAGGACGCTTGTGGGGAAGGTAGTGGCACTGACCACCTCTCCTCGCTACTACAAACATCTTAGCAAGTTATTTTACTCTCAGTCCATTAGTAAAAGGTCTAGATAATCTACCAGATGAGAACTCTTTGGGCCACTGACATGCCTTAAATTATACCTCTCATAATTGGAGTTACTGCTTTAATAAAAGGGCAAATGCTTGATCTGGTTTGCTTGAAAAAATGAGAGTCTTGTTAAAATTTAATCTCTAATTAGACTTTATTTTGATAAGAACTCTTTTTTTCAGACTGATTTTATGCAGTGCTGATAAGTTTTTAGTAAGGGAATGGCTCTTTCCATGGTTAATGTAGATGCAATGGGTGTAGAAAAGGGATCACTTCAGGTACCTTCAAAGTCTGGATACAGGCAGCTGTACGTTGCTGTCTGGTTCAGCCTCTTTTGCATTCAAGATGGTTATTCTGGTAGTGTTTGGACTGTTTTTGCTCAGTCTACATTGCTTGGCTAGAGGCTTTGTTAAATTCATAACAAACTAGCACATTTGAGTCACTTCCACAAAATTTTCCTGACTCAGAGAGGCACTGCTTTCACATCCAACCAACTCAAGAAATTTGCAATCTCACTCTAAAGTTTCTGTCTCTCTGCTGGAGTTTCTTTGCCAAAGACATCAACATTATATTAAAAGAAGCAGCAAGGAAAATACCTTGTGTCAGAGAAGCATTCTGGGCTAGCTAAATGCATATAGGAAGGAGGGGGATGTAGAGTTGGTCAAGAAGTTTGTCATAAATAGGCTTCTTCAAAACAAAGCTTTCATAGCCAAGGGACCATATGCCCATGTATATTTTTTTACTGAAACTATATATAGCAGATTTTCCATTCCTACAGTAAAAACTGATGAAGACAGTAACCATGTAAAAGTGAAAAGGAACTGTAAATTGTGTAAAAATTACTGAAAGTATTAAAGATTATTGTAACACAACTTTTTGTTGATCCAGCCACATCTTTTTTTCTCATTCCCTCTGGTCAAATAGCCACTTGGAGTGTCTATATCCCCCTGTTTCTTTAGCAAAGCAGATTAGCCCCAGTCCTGAAGTAAAGCACTATAAGGCTAAAGATCATTCAGCTTCAGTGATCCACCTGGGGACTTTCCACCTGCCTCAGCCATGGTCAAAGGATAACTCCTGGTTACACATTGACCTGAACTACCCCACCAGCTGCAATCATTACTGATCACTGCAATAGAGACAGTTTAGAACTACAGGGAAGACAGAAAAACTCTTCTCAAAGTGCAAGTATATCTCATTGAATCCAATTACCCATTTAATAGAATGCCTGTTCACAAAACGAAGCTCTTGAGAGACTTTTATGGCAAACAGGAATCTGAAAAAAGACAAAAACCCTGAAAGAATAACTGAGCAGAAGGTAAGAAAAAAATAGTTGAAACAATGTTAGTCAAAAACTGTGAATTTTTACCTCCTTGAAAATTCAGTTTAACATACTTCTGTTCAAATTAAAAATTTCTATGTGCCAGATCAGAAAATGTAAGACATTTAAATAATTTTTCATTTATCTGTCAGATTTTAATAGGACACTGGAGACTTTCATGACAAATTGTGATACAAACTCAACATTTTTACACAAATAAGTGTATAAAGGACTCTTCTTTTTAATGCATAAAAATACAAAATGTCCCTTTTCTTATATCTATCAGTATAGTGTTATGTACTGAAAACTCAAGAACAGCCTAAACTAATCCATGCCTAAGCAAATCTGAATGTGTGGCCCACCCAGTTCCAAAAATTCTGCTCTACAAGCACCTGTGCTAAGTCCAGTAGCAATTAAAAGAGCAGCTTGCAAGAGCATACTTGACATAGACCTCCTCACATTAAACAGCCTTCACATCTGGTCACTGCACTTGAACTGATCTGTTGTCAAGGCAATATTTGGTCATAGATTTCCTCTGTGAATCTGGGCAAATTGCTGAGGGTTTTCAATATGTTCATTTCCCATTCGTGTAATGGGAACAAGAATTTTTTTGCTTAGTGCATGTGTCCTGGGATCATATAAGTTAAAGGGTGAAGCATTCATATAATTCCAGCAGAAAACATTATGCCAGCAAAACAAAGAAAAAGCAAATCTGAAATTAATCACAGATCTATAAATGACTAACTCTTAATATTCAGCCAAGGGCTGGAAGCCATGAGCCGTGCATCGCATTTTCTGATTTGTGTTTTTGTGAGACTAGGGAAATGAATTTCGTGGTTGACAGGAGCTTACCCAGACAGTGTAGGCTCCTCAGCCATGGCCGCTTGTGATCCTTAGTAAAACTGATATTGGTGACACAATTGTGAGGGCAGTCAGACACCACCAGGTCACATCAATACTTAGATAACATAAAAGGAATTTCAGGAATATTTTTCAGCAGCAAATACCTTACTTACATGCAGAGCTTCCCCAGGAACATTTTCTTTATTATTTGTCTGGTGACAGTAACAGCCACTTTGAAGAATCATAAAAACAGATGACAAATACTGTCCTAGTAGAAATATCTACAGTGAAGGTTATATAAAGGAGGTAACTTGGTCCCAACCAGGCTGGCCATTTCTAGTGTGCCAGGTTTTGCAGTGTCAGTCTCTTCACCCTGGAGTTCTCTATGACTGGTCCTTTTCTCACTTCCATGCACCATTTCCTGGTTTTCTTCACCTCTGCTGATGGTGCTTAACTTACCTGTCCTGCAAACACTTGTGCATTTACCCTTCCTCATGCTTCCCTCCTCAGCTGTTCCTTGCTGCCGTGACTTTTTCTTCATTAATCACCAGAAAATCAGTCCATGAAGGACATCAATTGTTGTATTGTGTTTTGTATTATCCCTGTTCTGTAATGGTTTTACCTTTGTACCCCTGTTTTTGCCCTATGGTTTGTCCCAAGTTATGTCTCTCCTCCCTCAGGTCAATCCTCCCCAATCTCCTCCCTGGCCCCCTGTCTGTCACTCGGCCTCCCTTTCCCTCTGTCCAGAACATTCCACCAGGGGCGTTGAGTGATTAGCCGAAGGCCAGGGCCCTTCCCCCGAGTGTTGCCCAATTTGTAGTCCCCTATGCCTGTCTCCACAGTTTCCACTCCCCCCCTTTCCCACATTGGTTGGTGGGTGAATCCCTCCCTTGTTAATACTCCTCTTTAAAAAGTGTTACAAGCCCTCAGTCTGCAGACCTTGCAGCTGGTCTCCCTGAGGTGAGGGACTCCTTAGAGTCTCTCCATAAACTTTGGACTGTACCCCTGCATCGAGTCGGCTCCTTCTTCCTCTACTGTTGTCTGCCAGCTGCTCCTCCGCATTAGGGCTAACAGCCCTAGCCACTCTCCTGTACCCCAGGGCACGGGAGAGTGTCCCCCGCCGTCTGCCGCGTCAGAGCTAGTTGGGAGTGAGCGGGTGGTCACTAAGAGAGCACACAGACCATCAATCACGTGTGCAGCTATAGGGTTTTTCCGTAAAATATAAAGACTAATTTGACAGGCACTCATTTTCAACAATTGTCTTAATAAATCACTGCCATCCCACTTCCCTCTTTTGTCACTTAGCTTTGGCATTTTACGTTGTCAGCTCCAATTGCAGCCATGTCTATTTAGGCTGTGAGCTCTTCAGAAATAAGAGACTTGTTTTTCAGCCAGACACTTACTAAGTGTAAGGTTCTCTAAAACAATGAAGATTTTTCTCAAGTCTCCCTTGATACACTGGTGAATTCAAAGTAGTTCCAAATAGACAGGAGGACATTGGTTCCCTCAGCAAGGGGGTCAAGGAATGAAAAGGCCTGAAATAATACCTATTTTGATGGCATTTGAGAACAGTCAGCATGTAATAGGTTTCCATTTTCTTTTAAGGGATTAAAAAAAAAAAAGCACCTAAGAGCAGCCAAACTCTGCTCCCACAAAAGTCAAAAGCTTTACCATTGATATTAAACTGCACAAATGTCAAGTCCTTTCCAAAGTTCTCTCCCACACCTGGTTCATACTCAAGCCATGTAAATATGTATCTTACTGATTGCAATTCACATATCATTACTAATAAAAATAAAGCCGTAGAAGAAATTAATATTTTTTACCTAATTTTTATGACATTTATTAGCCATGCAGACCAGTAAATGTTGCAATATTTCCCAGTGCAAAATAAAATAAATAAAGAATATAAACATAAATGAAATGTTAAAACATAAAATAAATTTAAAAAGCAAAAAAATATTTTTAACTTCTGAAATCAGAATACCAACTTTACATGTACAGGCATTGCAGTAGTGATGCATCAGCTAATTAAACTTCCTGAAAAGTGGTTGTAGTCAGGTGAGGGTTGGTGTCTTTCTCCAGGCAGCAACTGACAGAACCAGAGGACACAGTCTCAAGCTGCACCAAGGGAAATATAGGTTGGATATTAGGAAGAAGTTTTTTACAGAAAGGCTGATAAAGTTCTGGAATGGTCTACCTGGGGAGGTGGTGGAGTCACCATCCCTGGATGTGTTTAAGAAAAGACTGGATGTAGCCCTCAGTGCCATGGTTTAGTTGAAGTGTTAGAGCATAGGTTGGACTTGATGATCTTTAGAGTTTCTTCCAGCCTAGTCATTCTGTGAATTCTGTGAATTCTGTAAGCTCATCTTACTCTTTGTTGTGCAGCCCCTGTCTCTGGCATTTCAAGGACCATGGAGGTGTGTACCAGGAGGTGGTCACATGTCCAAACTCACTCAGTGCAAGCAAACAAATGGACATGGACTCAGTACCTGCACATGTTGTTGAGTCAGCAGGAAAATAACATCTTAGCCCCAAACATTCTCTGTGTTTAACGAAATTGCAGTTGTTGCATTTGCAGAGCAGGCAGGTATTGCATTAATGATGTGCAGAAAGTACCCCAGGGAATTGGAGGCAACAGCAGCATGGGCTGCTGACTTTGGATGCTACCTCCCTGCTCCTTCCTTTCCATTGCTACTTTTGTGCTCAGGTTGCTCTAACTTTTGAAGTGAAGCATTCCTTTGAGGTGCAGAGTGCTTCAGATTCATTACTCTGTTCTGGGCAAGAAGTAAGTAAGTGGGCACTCCCAAGAGAAGTTGTTATATCTCCCAATACAAGGATGAAATTTTTACCAGGCCAATACACTGCTTACATAGTATTGCTGCATATTGAAATATGGAGACTCAAGGGAAAAGGGTGAGAGACCTTCGTCTGGCAGGGTTTAAAAGAAGGTGGTGGGGACTGGAGGAGAAAATTAATTCCAGGTGGTATTGCCATTCTGTAGCCAAATGGGTCTTGCCAAATTGAAAAGGTCTTCCTTTCCAGGAGCATCTTAAATTGCAGGCCACTTTGAAAGATAGATCCCTCAAGACAGGTACCCAAATGTTTTTGAAAATGTGAAGTCTTAGAAGAAGGCAGGCAGGGTGCAGGTGTCCTGGCAATTGACAGGTAGGTAGAAAACACAGGGCAGAGGAAGACATTTTTCTTAATTTAAAACCCACAGAAAACCAGTAACACAACATCCCCCTCAAACGTCTGCTCTGCAGGACAGGGCTGTTTTTGCTGTCCAGCAAGTGTTGATGCAGCATTTGAAAAGGTGGCTGATGATTATTTTCCCTTTCCTTAGCGTAAGCTTTCAGGCAGCTGTGATCCAGCACTGTTTTGTGCCTCCTGTGAAGAGGCAGATATCAACCTTTGACAGTACCTGCTGGGAGAACATGACATACTCTCCAGTAATCTTTTCTAACAGAGAGAAAATGACCTTTTGTGTAAAAGGCTTTCCCACACTTATGCCTCAGTTTACCCAGTAGCACAAATAGGATATTCAGAAGAAATCTAAAACCAGTTCATACTAAGAAAGGACACCAGCTTAGATCCTTACTCGCTCAGCAAGAGTCACAGCAGGAAGGCTACAGAAACTTTTGGTGAACGCTCATCAAGGTATTGCAACTGTAACCTCCTAAATTACTTAGTGGAAGTAAGTGTGATCGTGCAAAGCCACCGGGTCTGGCACTCTTGTCAGCTTGCAACATAAACTTTCCAACTATTCTTAAGACATGAGTGGAGATACTCTGTCAAGAATTAACTGCAGTTTCAAGGACTGGTTTTGATAGAAAAGAGTTCGTTATAAAACATCTGCCCCAGCCTCACCCAGAAACAGATGAAAATTAGACTGACTTTTCTGCTGCTTCACCAGCTCATTTTTATTGTATGGAGGCATAAATCAAGAACTGGGATTTTATGAAAAGCAGAAATACTCAAGCAAGGCATATGATCAAGTTACAATACATAATCATCAAAATTTCCCAAGACTTTTGTTTTTCTGGTGAAGCAAGTGCTGAGGCAGGAGGAGGTTGCCTGTCTACTCCCCCAGTGACTGAGTGGCACAGTAATGCTCTGCTCTCTGACAGAGCTGACAGGATTTGCTAAGCAGCAGGATTTGCTAGGTGCTGTAAGCAGGTCCAGGTGCTGTGAGCAGGTCCAGGTGCTGTGAGCCCTGCAGGTAAGCTGCTCCCTTCCCCTTCCACTCACTCCCTATCCCTTGCTTCCACTCTCTCCCTTACCTGCTGCTGGCTACCCTTCATGCTCTGCTCCTCCTTCCTCTGCTAGCCAATATGGCCAGTTATTTCTCTCATCCATTCATCCTCTTCCTTTTTTCTTTAATATTAATTAAAACTAACTATTGTATTTCAGGTTTGCTCAATGCTTAATTTAAAATATCTCTCTCTTCCTCTCAATTAGAAGTCCAAAACCCTTCTCAGTCTCTGGACTCTCTTGTTCTCAGCATAGCGCACGGTCTCTAGGCTTACAGAAGGCATTGCTTTTAAATAAGTTTTTTTATGTGATTTCTAACTAGCCAAAAGTGAGCCATCCTGCCTTGACCCACGACTCCAGTGGGTCAATAGGCCCCAGGGCATAGTAATACGTTCGCCTTTAGATCTCATCTTTTCACTCCTTTCATCCTGTCATGGTTTGACAGACAGTTGGGGAAGCCACTGAGAAGTTGGACACGCCTCTGTGAAAAACATACGTTAAAGACAAAAAAAAAACCCGGGAACTTCCTCTTTTTTTTTCCGGCCAACAAGAAGGTAACGCCCCGGGCCCCCATCTTGGGACCGGGTGGCTCTGTCGCGGGGCCCGGGCCCCCTTTCCCACCTCGTGGTGCCTACTGGCCCCTCCATCGGCTGCTGGGCAAGAGAGGGAATACTGCAGGGCCAGCCCCTTTTTGGGAAGCCTGCTGGTCTCATCCTGGCTGGCCCCGGGAAGCCGTGCTGGGCCCCTTCTTGGGCCGGGTCAGGCGGCCCTTCCGGGGGGTCTGGGGGACTCCAAGCCCCATCTTGGTCAGGCTGGGCCCCAGCAGCTGCCAGGCAGAAGGGTGAGGAGGCTGTGGAGCCCTGGCTGGAGCAGGGCTGGCCGCGGCTGGTAAGATCTTGCCGCCAGGTCCCCTCCCCCAGCGCAGATGAGACCAGAGGCAGCCCTGCAGCTGCACAGAGTGGCCCTGCGGCTGGAATTGAACGCAGAGAAAACCAAAGACCAGCCATGAAGCTGATCCTGACACAGCCCCAGCCACAGCTGCTGCCACAAGCTACCAGCGGGTCAGGTGACCATTTGAAGGGCCCAGGCGACATGTCAACTCTTTCAGTGCTTCAGCCCTCCCCCGAGCGAGAGAAAGGAACAAGATGCAAGCATGTGAAGGAACAACAGGGAGACATCATGGGTCAGTGAGGGAAGAAATTAAGTCCCAGATGGGAGGGGTGAGAAGATGCCTGCTTGGGGCTGAAATCCTCTTGTAAAGCTGTGGAGAAAGACTCTTTTTTCCTTATAATGCATGAAATTATGGGGTGATGAAAGTGTTCAAATTTGATGTTGAGCAAAAGCCTCCATGCTGAAGTAAGCAGATGTGAAAGTAGCTGCGATCCCATGAGAAGTTTGAACAGAGAGAGGAAGAGTCCTCTGCCCTCAAAGAAGAGGCAGATCTCTGTTCCCAGGGATGAGGATGATTTTAGAGCTATATAATGAGGACTTTTGCCTTGAACTGTTTTTTTTTTAAAATAATACCCCATAAGTTGACATGGCCCATCGACAAGCTGTGTGAAGGTTTGTGGAAATCGGAAGGACTTCACGGTAGCAGATTTTCCTCCGGGCGGCTGCTAGTCGTGAGAGAGAGAGCCACAAAAGAGCTGTATTTTCCCTCTTTTGGAGAAGTCTCCAGAACCATAAAAAGAGACTTCTCTCCCTGAGTGAACTGTAGAAAGACTGTGTCAGAGGTGGTAAACTGACTGGAATTTTGGGTTTGGTTCTTTGCATTGTCAGTGTTCAAGGGAAGGGTGGTGGGGGAGGAGAAGGGGTCTGAAGGGTTTGTTTTGATTCTTACTACTTTTTTCTTTTCCTTTTTAGTTACTACTAATAAATTTTTCTTTATACCCTTTTGAAGTTTGGAGCCTGCTTTGCCTTTCTCCTAATCCTATCTCACAGCAAGAAGTAGGTCTGTTGGCTGGGAAATCTCAAAATTGGCGAAAATTTGGAATTGGCGAACCAAAACCACTACACATCCTGAGCTTCCTAATATTTAATTTCAACTCAGACATGTCAGACTTCCTTTTTTAGAATATCATTATTTTTCACTGCAACAGAGCATCTCTGGGCAGTGAGAAGAACCACAGACCATAACAGTGTGTGAAAATGATATTGGCTATGGAGTACAGCACTTCGCAGCCTACAGCCACACGAGGCTGTGCATGGGAAGAAAAATGGGAACAAGGGGACAATGGCCTTGAACATGCAATTGCCAGAGGTTTAATAGGGCATAGAGTTAAAAAAGTTTAGTTTTTGCTTTTCTTTTTCTCTTTATTATAATGTCCCTTAATTGCTTCACTTCCTGAAAGTCTTAAGACAGACTGGTGTCCCAGGGAAACATGTCAGTGAAGGGAGACAAAGGTTTTGCTAGCTAAAATCGGAATGCTTTCCTTCCAATCCCCAGAAGCAGTTCCTGCTTGCTGGGGAAGAGGTAGCAAAGGAAAGTTTCGTAGCTGTCCTTACTAGTGAAGTAGAAATCAAAAACAAATTAAAGAGAAATAAAAAGAGACTTAATTTTAGGAATTGTTAACTTTTAATTTATGTAGAGGTGATAAGGCATTTTCTGGGAGGCTGAGAATTATTAAGCTGTATATGTAGTCACTATTTATAAAGACTACCAATCTCTTCTCTTTTTTCCTGTTTCTCCCAAATTAGGAACCTACAAACACTTCAGCTTCCTCTGAATCTTTGGGGTCATTCAGGTGCAGCATTCAAAACTCCTCTCACTAGGCTCTGATGGAGAGGTATCACACACATTGTATATACAGGCTTCCAGACTTGGGTAGTATCAGAACTGAGTACAGATTAATTTTATCCATTGATAACCTTTTCTATTATTGCAGGTTCTAATGCTTCCAAATGTAATAAACAGGTAAAAAGAAAATGGAAGAAAAAAAGAAAAACTAGGCTGGTGTAAAATTAAAAAAAAGAACCTCTTTATTAAAAGCAAGAACCACTGGGGGTGGGACTCCAAGGTAAGCTTAGAGCTTGCTCGGCAAGCCAGAGATACTTGATAACTGTACAGCCGTACAGGGTGCTTCTTTGGGTACAACATTCCGCAGAAGGACCCAGGTGCTGGGCACACAGGGATGTTATAGTCTCTTACAGTCCCAGGACCGGCACTGTTCAATCTTTGTGGTGATTGGTCTTTTTCCTCAGTTCTGGTTGGTCTATAGCATGGTGAGTTCTTGACCAATCATTTTGGAATTCCTGGATCTCATTGGCTGGCATGTCTTCCAATAGCAGTCCATTTTAGTGCCAACATTATTTTCCAGAAAGTTCTCTTCTATGATGCCTGAGTTTTCAGAACCACCCCCTCTTCTCTATTAACCATAACAGTACATTTAACTCATCAACTCATTGCTTCAAAACTTCATTAATCATGAACAAAAATTCATTGTATTAATTAACAATTCATTACAACAATTAACAACCCCCAACTTCTCTCCTGAAAACCAACCCATTTATAGCACCAAATGCTAAGAGAATGTAAATCTGGCATCTTAAATTATTGCCTTATATGTGGAGACTGAGATTTACAGTCTGGTTCTGGGGTACACTTTCATAGTCACTAAGGGACTTTGACTTCAGAATTAGAAAATGGAAGTTTAATAACCTGCTAGCCCAAAATAGAAAACAGTTTAAACATTAACAATGAAAAAAAAAAAAGCCCTAACCCTTCCAATTTATTTTTCAAAACCACATTTTTCTACATTTATGCATAGTTAGCCACAAAAGGCTTGGGCTAAAGCCTTTGTCCTGTACTCTTCCTTCTTTTCACTCTCCTGATGCTGATAGGCCAAGTCATGAGATCTTCACTAGTTCCTCTCCACAAGAGCTCTGCTGTTTTAAGGTGTTACTGCTCCTACCTCATGCTGCTTTTTGCCATTCTATCACCAAAACTGGACTAAGAAAATGCCAGAGCATTCCTCAGCCAAGTCCTGCTCCTTCTCTGCCACCAGGCCTCTGACACTGACCTGCCAAGCTCTATTCACAGACCCTGATGGTGGTACATCAGCCTCTGGCACAGGCTGGTGCCACACACCTGCAGACACCCATCTTTCCCACTACTGTAGATGCTTTTGCTGCACACAGCTCCCCTTGGCTCTAGGCAAAGATCCAAATACTCCCCTGTTTTGCCAGCTGGCTGTCAGAGACCCCTGCATGTTATCTTCAGGGCTTTAATTAGTTGTTTGCTATAAGTGCATGATTCATTCCCAGTGTAAGCACCCAATAGCAAATATCCTGCCCAGGGAGTTCCTTTCTCACTGAACACATGCTAAAAACGCCAGTAAACACGAGGTCGTCCCTTAAATTTGGAGAGTCCTGTTCTTGACCTAAGAATGACTGAATTTCACTCTGACTATATCAAACGGAAGTGAAGCAACCTGAGACCATGAGTAAAAAATAAAAAATAAAAAAAGAGAAATACATGCCTTTTTCACATTTCCCGAATCCAGTTGCAACTCCTAACACATTTATTTTTATAATGCTTACTGTGTAGCTGAAGTGCAAAAGATACAGTTCTTTTGATTGTTTTTATTCATATGCCATTTGTGCTAAAACACTAGGCAGTTTGGGTTTTGTTTTTTCTCACAGAGATCAGTTTCCCAATTCTTTTTAGTGGCAAAATTTCCATTTGTTTGATCATTTGTATTTTAATATAAAAGAAGTGTGTTAATTCCACTTGAATTTACTTGTTTTACACCTTTCATTTCTAAACTCAGTGGATTTGTCTTCTTGTTTCAGCCACACTCAGACTTTCTATTTCACTGTGAGATCATATTTCACAGCTGAAGGAGTAATTTTAAACTGACATTTACCTTTTGTAATCCTGTGTGGAATAGCCTCGACAACTGAAATTTGTTCAGCCTGTAACTGAAACAGGAAGATGCAGATGTCAACAAATGAGTAGCTCAGTCTCAGATGGCTCCATACAGTGTTACGTCAGGAGCAGGGGAAGTTTTTCCTGAATGACGTGTTGGCTTGGGTGCACCCCAAAGCAACAGAAGGACCAGCATCGTGGCTTACCCTGTCATATTGCAATATCCTGGCTCTGCTACCATGACTTTAATAATGACACATTATTTGCCTAAAGCACAACTTTTCATTGACACTAAATTTCAAGTAATCCCTTGTCTGCATACCTTAGGTTTGATATTTAAAACGGGTGAGAACTTCAAAGACCAGCTGACAAAGTCATGCTAACCTGAATTGTCTCTGAGCCTTACCAACACTAAGGCACTCGGAGAACTCACTTTCTAAATGTCTCACATTTGGTGGCTGAAGAAAGTGGAATCTTGTGCCTCTATCACAGAGTGCCTTAGTTGCATGTGTCTGAAAGAGGAGTGGCTGCACGCATGGCATGGGATTGCTGCTTCAGGAAAAGGTATGAAAGGACCCTTCAGGCATTTGCATGGAAGCCATACTGCAGAGAGAGTACCTGTTTTCCTAATAAAAATTAACCAAATGGTGCAAACAGCGGAGAAGTTATTTGCACTCTGGGTCTCTACACTAGGTATGCAGAAAGAAAGGACTTCAAGGTATGATTATTAAACCACTGCCAGCTTTTAAGGTGAGGTGGGAAGTTCAGCCTCCACAGATGACAATTGTCCTTTGTCACCAGAGAGCTGAGAAGGAAAATTTATTACTCTCAGCCAAAAATTTAATCTGAACTGGAATCATGCCACCAGAAAGACTGTTTACACAGTTCTGCTTTAATAGTTACTGTCTTGATACTTGGCTGAGAGACTAATAATATGACATGGTGTACAGGAGCCCTCTCCAATTTACCCACTTGACTTCTCACATCTTTTCTTCCCACCTGAAACCTTGCAATATTCTTAAACAAAGGTCACAGGAGACACTGATAACACAGGCAAACTTTATATATGGCAAGGCAAGGTTATCACATCTGATAAATCTAGGCGCTCTCTCTAACATTTCAGAATCTCTCAGAAGAGAGAAGCTGAACTTGGGGTAATTCTCATTTTTTTAAAGAAAATTCTTATAGCTACATGCATTCATACCCCTATGTTTTTATATATGTATATTTACATACACTGTACATATTTGTATAAATTTATGCATATATATTTACGCACACTATATATGCATATATGCACATTTTAATTCAGTAGGTTCTAGGAAGACTACAGCTACTCCTTGGTTAATTTTTTCAAGTAACTGCAAAACCATTCTTAGGAAGTAAAAGAATAAAATTAATGCTTCCCATTTTCAATCCAAATGAATAAAATACCTCCATCTTACATTGCAAAACTGAATAACTAATTTTCAAAACAAAAACCTTTTCAAGCGTGTTTTGAAATGTTCATGGGAAAGACATCATATTTCATTTTGCCCTAGCTTTTGCTGTCTTGCTCAATATGACAAAGGTCACCAGCAAAAGAACAGGAATAAATTGTTGTCTCCTGAAGGATAAATTCTCTCACATCATTGCTGTGAGCCATCTGCTATGCATTTTTAAGCATCTTGCCCCTAACATCAGTATTAAGTGGCTGCAGGGAGCACTCAGCATCCCAGGCAGTTTCCAACCAATTGGACAGATTGCTGGAAAACACCACTCTAAGAGCATCATGCTGGGGTGAATCCAGAAGGAATGGCTATGCATTTGGAAAAAAAGGGTCATCAAGTGGTGTGGCTTTTACAATGGTGCCAACTATGGCCTTCAATTATGTTTAGCATGTGAATATGTTACATTTACTACCTGAGGATTTTAAAATAGTTTCAGCTTTAAGGGAAGTATTTAGCTGATGTATAAAATAAGGCCTTCAACAGGTGAAAAAAATCCCTCCAGCTGGCCTTCCTGGCTCTGGTAGATATGCAGAAAGGGAATAAGACACATGGGACTATTTCCTCCATGATTCAGTATATAACCTCCTCCAGCCTACACCACTCTATTCCTTGGAAAGAGCCACATGATGCCTCCAAAAATTGGGGATGCTCTTAATGTCATTACCATTGTAACAAAATTGGGCTGGTACTAAATGATCGCCACTACAAACACCTCTTACAATTGGTGAAACAAAACTCTCTCAAGCTGAAACGGATAAACAATGGGGAAAATAAGCCTTTTCAGATCAAAATTCTGACAATACCATGTCAACAAGAAAAATACTAGAAAGTTTACGAATATGTAGTAATCTTTAGAATCTTTGTATCTTCTCTGCTTGTCCCATCACACTTTATCATGGACAGTCACTGTACTGCAGCCATGCTCATTTAAGCTTTTGTGGTTTTGGTTTTTTTGTTAGGCTTCCTGCTGTATTTGTTTCAGAGAAACATATTTTTTTTTTCTGTGCAATAATATTTCAACTTGTGTGCTCTGTAGCTTTCCTGCTATCTCTTTTCCTCTCACATTTATTACTCTACCTTCCCTTCCACCCCTTACTTTTGGGCTTGTTCTGGTTTGAATTACAAAGAAATGATAAATTCTATTGAGTGTTGTTATAAAAATGTTTCCGCTTGTATTCTGAGGTGTTGACCCCATTGTAGCTGAAGGCTCGTTTCAGATCTAAATCATACATTTCTTCCAATTTGACCTGCTGTCTCACATGTGTCCTTTAGTAACATGATTTTAGAGCAGAAAAGACATCAAGATCCACTGTGGGATGTAGAAAGGACCACAACCTTATAAAGTGAGTTTCTTTCCATTGCCTTTGACTATGTGTGATTTTCGGGTTGCTGCTTCTTTCACAGGAACACTGAGTGATGCACAGGGTCTCACATTAGGTGAAGAGGCATTTCTCAGTAACAAATATGAATTTGATCTCTCTTCCTCAAAGTAAGTGACAAGTTTCCAGCTGATATTGGCCACAATAGCAGCAGAATAATGTTTTGACACTTACACATAGAGAGGTATGTATAGAGACAGGAAATACATAACCAAATTGAGAAGCATATAAAGCATGTTATAAAGCTCTGGCATAGTAATAACTGAGCTGCTGAGATCATTTGTGCCCTGTCAAAGAAAAATACCATTTCATAAATACATGCAAAGGTTCATGCAGGGGGACATTTGATCCTGGGAAACTATCTCAGACACAATGGATTCATTTCCTTCTTTTCCACATTTGCCCCCATTTCCTGGGAAAGAAAGAGGGTTTTACTTAGAAGGATAGCCTGCCCATGCTATAATCTATGTCACTGGTAAATCATTTGCCATCTGAGTATAAGGGAGTTTTCACTCTCCTCTGGCTCTAGAACCTGTTTTCTAGGGCAGCTGCCACTACTTCAGGAGGCAGTTAATGCAACTTTTTCTATTTAAAATTTACTTGTATACTCTTTAAACAAGCCATTGTCAAAAAAAGTCGAATAATGTAGTTTCAGTTTAGCTCCGGTTCAATTGTCTTGAAATCAAAATCCCTATCTTCCATACAATATCAAAAAACCCACAATTTACATACTGAACAAGCAGAATTCTTAAAATTGTCTGAAAGCCCGGCAGAGCTATTAGTTATTAGAGTTATTAGTTGTTAATAGTCAGTTATTAAACTGACCGCATAGCAGCTGAATTTTGGATGCCCTGGGGAAATAATGCCTTTTCAGCACCACAGCAATCAATTTATCCCAACTTTCTGCAAGCACTAGCTTTGCCCCGAAATGACAATGACCCGGTTGACTCTTCTGTGTTCCATCCTAAAGCACTGCTATAGCCATGCTGAGAAGCCTATCTTCTCGGGCTAGAAATAAGAGAATTGGTCAATGTAAAACAAGCTGAGCAGTACCCTCCCCTTTGACGATGAAGAAGGCTTATTAGTCGGGGGCTGAAAGATTAAAAACCATGAAAAAATGTTCTGATTTCAGTGAAGTTCACAATACCAGGTAGTCACCTGGAAATGGGGATCAGTGGGTGAAAAAGCACCCTGAAGTTTCTTTTTTGCTGCCATTTGTTGTTGCTGCTGGGAGATGACAGAGCTAATATGGTTAGGGGAAAGCTGTTTTCAGCCAGCAGAACCTTGACTCAAGCAAGACACAAATCATGACACCAATATTGGCCTATATTCAATAACTGGTGTGAAATTCGCAGTTCAGATTACTGTTTCTTGCCATGTAGAAATTCACTGGGGTGGGGGGTGAGGGAAAGAAGAAAAAGAGAGAGAGAAGATGAAGAAACAAAAGCCTTAGTTTTATCACAGGCTTACTCTTGCTGTAGCAAACAGCAAATCTCCATATTTCCATTACCTGTGGCTGCCTTTCAGAGCAAAATTCACTATAACATTTCCTGTGTTCAGAGGTCACCTGGCTGAGTTACACAGTCAAGTTACAGCAAGCCAGACTCTGTTACTTCTTCTTAAGATTGGTAAAATAAGTGCTTTAGAATGAAAAACATGAAGATTTAAGCATAAACATGATCCCGGACAAAATGAGATTAACTGTGTATGTGTGTGTGAGAGAGAACATCTTTCTCCAGCCCTAGTTAACTTCTTGATCTGCTGAATATTTATTCAAATACTGCAAATACTTACACCCTTTTAGGGTACAGTGACTGTAATTCAAAACCTCATTATGCAGCCAGCAGACTGCTGGCTCTCCATTGCAAGGAACAAGTAATGACATTAAGAAAATCTGATAACTTGTCAAAGAAAAAGTGTACAATGCAAGAACAGTGGCCTTCTTTGCTTCTCCATGACAGAGCAGGAGAAGCTGTGCTCCCTCTTCTTTGACACACACACCTTTGAAGTCTTGAAGAGAAAGGGTGACACGGGGCAGAAGGCAGCATCTGGAGAAACAAACCAGATAAGAGAGACAAGACATGGTAGCGTGAGCATATCAGTGTGAATGTACGTGCATTCTAAACAGCCAGTAGTGAGCCCTGAATTTGAAGGCAAGGATGGCAGGCCTTATGAACACACACCTAATACCTACTGTCAAACAGAGCTGCACTGCAGAAGGATGGTGGCAATCAGAGTCTCTTGGAACAGTTAATGTGAGAGGTGGAAATGCAAAATAAAAATGAAAATAATACGGGGCACCCAGAAACTCATCTCAGGTGCTCTGGCAATGCACACTACTGTGATATGATTTCCAACATAAATAACTGTTTATATTGAAAAGGAACGGAAAGAAAAAGGGAAAAAAAGTTTAAGCTTTTACACATGCTAGCAACTTTTGCATGTGTCTTATGTTTACATGTGTCTATAGATATGAGTTTAAGCATTGCATGCATTAATATATGAATACCCCAAATAACGTAAAATTGAGGTAGACAAAAGCTCTCTTCCAAAAGCAAAAACACAAGCTTCTTGCAGCCCTGGAATAAAACCCAGAGGAGAATAAAGGAGATACAAATGAGAAAACCAGTATGCTGTGCATACTGCTTGTCTGATACCAGGCCTACGTGTCCGTTGCTGAGACTCATATCAATGTTCCAAAATGCACGTGTAAAACAGGTCGGACAAAATCTCTGTTCGTGGTGGTTGGGGCAGACAGTGGAGCTGAGCCAGCAACAGCCTCATTGTGTTGTAGGCTGAGACAGTTCAACAGTATTCCCAGAGTGGCAAAGGCCCTCAAATCTTTGTAACTCTTTGATAATTGCTTCAGTGAACTCATTGTGGTAGGCAAACAGCAGAGTTTCTTGCACTGTTTTTGTTCCTGGTGTTCTCCAATAAATTTATTTAACTTCTTCTGAGTGAGATAAAAACTCCTTTTGAAATGCATTTCAAAACATCTGATTAATCTCTCTTGTATTTCAGGGTCATAAATAACTCTGATGCTCAGAGAAGGCTGCAACCCAGCAAGGAGATGACTCCCACCATCTGGATATGCAAACCTGGATGCCTAAGCATACAATATCCTCTCCTTCCTCCATTTAATTTAATGCCTCTGATAATATTTTCACAGAATAGCCTAAACTAGTTTTCTTGATTTGAAACATGATGATAAAAGAAGTTCCTTGGAGAAGAACTGTTTTCTAAATCTTCTCAGCAGTAAATTCGCCTGATTCACCATAAGCAGGGTCTCTGTTTATTAGTTCATCAGCTAGGTAATGAAGCTAGTGTTTGCAAAACCTGTGAAGAGTCCCATTGGCAAGGTAAAATCCTATTAACAAAACTGATGCAGCTGTGGAAAACCAGACAAACATGAAGCCTTATATTCTTCTATAACAATGCTTTCATACATCAGAAACTAATTAGGAATGTACCATTCCTCCAGAATTTGTATATCTGGCTTATTACAGCTTCACCATTAAACCATGTCTAAGCCGTAACAGAGGTATGAAGGTGACAAGATGTGTCAGAGATGTCACAGAGTTTTCAGAGCTGTTCTAGCCAAAACATATTACTGAAAAGATGCTCTAAAAGTCATATTTCAAGTGTGCCTTCCTTACAGGGGAGCAAAAGTTAAGATAAATAATTGGAGAAATTAAACATCCTCAGAAAGCAGAGGAAAGAGGCAGAAGAATGACAACCAGTTATAGCCTGGCCAGACATCTATACATGGCTGATAAACAAATTCTGTCTTGTTTGACTCATCCAGACTCAAAAACTCAGATGCGATAAATACTAGAAGCCAAAGCAGGACCATTGTGTGTTTCTTAATGTTTTCTTTATGATGATTATAGACTTAAAAAGTAAATTTGAATCTAACCACAACTCCCATAATTTCATCACAAGTTACTTAACAATGCTTTTTTGAGGAGATTTAACTGCAAGCTCTCCTTGAGATGTGACAACATTCTTCTTGCAGACTCAAACACTTACTAAACAGAAGACCATTTCTTTTTGGTAGGGTTAATTTTCTGCTGGTTTAACTCCTTGAACTATCTTCCCAACGGCCAGCCCACCAATGGTGCCAGCACAAGGGAAGAAATGTGTCTGGTGGAACTGGGAATGTTTGTTTCTTCAGAAGAGCCCCTGGAGCTCAGTGGCTCTGTGCAAGGGCACCATCACACCCCCACCAGGCCCTATACAGGTGTCACCCACCCTCACACAATAGCTCTGGATCCAGGGGACCTGATGTCATCTTTAAGGTGGCAATGCTGTTTTGTGGAGCCAAACCTCTGCTGTCTCTCTGTAAGTCAGGGAACTGAATGTCCTTGGAATGTAAACCAAGACTCAAATGTTTAAAAAAAAGAATTTACTAATGGGACTACTTGTGACTTGAAAGTTAGTGCATTGTTGGTATGGTTTTTCAGCTAGGCGCCTAAATACGAAGGGACCTTAGAAATACAGCTTTGGCAAGGATGAGTCCATGATTTCAGATTGCTCCTTGCTGCCAAAATATACATTTGCCTCACATTTGCAATGAAAGAGTTAATATAATTGTTGTCCTTATCTAGTCTAAGGGGTTTTTTTTTTACAGGGCTTAACCAAGCTGCATCACTTTTTCATTTATACTAGAACCCCTAAAAGTGTCTCCTGGACAGACACTGGAAAGTTATTAATAAAAATGCTTATTGTTTTAACCCTGGGTGACCAAATGCAACTTTATGCCCTATACTGAGTGTTCCTCTGAATGATTCAAGGGAAATTAATGTTATTTATCCTGAGGTTGAGAAGCAACAGGAGAATTAGCATGCATGTCACTGTGTTCAAATGCCTGCAAAAGTTGACAATTATATTTGCAAGTATAATTCCAGACTGTCCAGGGAGATGACAGACAAGCAGGTGCAGACTTGCCTGAAAAGGAAGCTGCTTTAAGGCTGCACATATAACACAAACAGAATCTCCCCACTTCCCTGGAAAGATTTTAAGGACACGATTTAATGAATTGTTTGACACAAACCTGAGTATCTTAAAAAAGAGAGGCAACAGAAGGCAAGCAAAGTATTAGCCTGTGCATTCTTTCCAAGCCTTCTGTTAGCCAAGGCAGGAATAGCCTTGTTGTCGCCTCTAGAAAACTGGGGAGTTGAACATTCACATTATGAAGCAATGAAAGAAGGACACTTACTATAATTATTCAGGGAAAACACTTATGGTACTGGAATTCACTAACAAGGAACAGCTTTTGTAGCTGGCTAAATGCAGGAGAGAAGCTCGACAGAGGCCGTTTTGGCAGAAAAACTTGATGTTATGTTCAGTGTATTCTGAACAAGTACTTGGCACACAAAGTGAACTCAGTTGAACGTATTCAAGAAGAAACAAGCTGTGAAATGTGTGTTTGCAACAGTGGCTTCAGTCAAAGAAGGGACCACCTAGTTTCTCCTGTTTGGCAGTCTTACCTACTACAGTTCATCACTGACAGATTATATACTGTTCACATAGTTGGTTTTTTTTTTTCCTGCAATTTGTCCATTAATATTGGCAGGGTTGATTTTTCCAGTAGAACATTTCTATTAGTCAGAAATTAAATAACTTGGTAAGTCATTACAAATTATCACTACAGAACACGCTACATTTCTTCTTAGTCATCTGTCTAGCATTGATTTTCACCCCTGACAGAGTGAAGGCCATGGCCGTGGAGGTTAAAAGCTGTCCCTGCTACCCCTAGCACTGCTGAGGATCTGGGAGCCAAGTAGAAAGAAGGCTTTATATGTAAGTACCCGGTTTGTGATACTTGGGAGTGGGGCTGTGGCCCACTCCTCATCCCCAATGGGCTTCAGCTGAGAGAAGCAGGTGAACTGCATTGTTCCATAATGAGGCATGGAGTGTTGAGGTGTAGAGCACACAGGTGCAACGCATGAACCCAGGAAAGGGTAGAAAAGGTTGGGCTTGAGAAGCAAGCGCAGCAGATGTCTGTGGATGCTTGTAGCCTTTGAAGGCTTATGATGTTACTTTGTCTGGACAGACAGCTGAAGCCTTTGGATGTGTTATGGTGTTACTTTATATTGTGTGTCATGGCTGTCTCAAGTGTGGCCTATGCTGTGGCATATATTTGGCGAGCCAGCCCGGGGATGCTGTGACATTTATACCTCAAGTGCTTGCAGTGAAATTGGCCTCTAAGGAAGAGACAGTCAGAGCTCCTGTTCGCTTTTTCCCCTGCAATCTGCTTTGTTTGGCTAACAGCAGCTAGTGGAACAAGCCATAGGTGAGAGCAAGCAGTCGTTCCAGACTATGGCTGACAGGAAAGCTGTGTGTGCCAGATGTGCCTGTGAGACCCTCAGAGCCTGGACAATGCACAGCCTGTGTGGCAGAACAGCACTGGGGCTGCTGCTCGGGCTGTCTCTTAGCATGGAAGTACACAGCATGAAGGTAATTTGATTCATGGAAATGAGCAGGTGTGGGGATGTGTTTTTGCCGGGACTTATCCTTAATGTTTTTCTTATCCATCAATAGAATAACATGTTGATTTAATAATGTTTTTATTCCTCCTTACATAAAAGGAGGTGCAGGTTTGTATTTTGTTGTTGTTGGGCTTCCCCCCACCCCAAAAAATCTCTATTGAGAATATTCATAGCAAAAGTTTGAGGAAAATTAGACTAATCATAAATAAAACAAGTAAAAAAAAATAAAAATCATAACAAAACAAGTCTTTTTTATTTAACAGCATGCTTTTAAAAAAGCATAGTTCTGTTGGGCCTTTTTGGCTCTGTAAAAGAGGCAAATATTTTTCTACAAAATCTTTAAAAACAAAAACCCCTGAAATGTTATTGATAGCCTTCACATTTACTCACTACCTTCTTTTTGTGGGCACTTAACTTCTTCAAGTCCAAAGACATATCTCTGGGGCCACTTGATTTAAACACATGCCACAATTTCTCACCTCACTACATGACCCTGACATCTGACTCTAAGAAAAACACCTACTATTAAAAAAGATGTGATGATATCATGATCTAACAATGATTGATTAAACCCAGGCCTGAATTCTAAGGAATTTCAAGTGACAGGCACCTCTGTTTAATGCTGAGCTACTGACTAAGCAGTCCCTAGCAGCATGAATCTGATGTCTGGATTGGTTTGCCATTCTTTCATACACCCCCAAATTTAACATCCAAATCTATTTTGGCTTCCTCTGATAAGTCTCTGGCTTTCTAGTGTGTTTATAATACTGTTGTAAACTTACTGACCTGCCCTACTGCTACGTGCTTAGCACAGTTTATTCCATCCTTGCACACTAGAAGTTATTTATTAATTTGTTCTTTATTTGTGAAGCTGATTACTGTAAGTGTATGTATACGATGACCAACAAGACAAACCAAACCAGGTACCATTAAAAATCAGTGCTGTTTGAGGGTTTCTAACTGGTGTAAAAGAGAGCTGGCATTCAGGCAACAGGCAGCATCTTGTCACTTAAAATGCAATATATTAAGCACAAGATTAGAGCAAACCTCACAAAATATTCAGCACAGTGCATCTTCCCAGGAATTCACTAGACTCCAGTACTATCATCATGACATCTTATGAAATTGAGTTATTTAGCACTCACAGCAGATTAAGTGAGGACAGAAACTGCAGAAGGAGTCCACTTACAAAAGCCCCATTCACCCCATTGAGCAGAAGTTCAGCTCCTTTATTTGAAACAAAATACAGTACTCAACCAAAAAGCAAACCCAGACTCAACTACCTCAAACAGCTGAAGCATTACTGAAAATTGTCATGTTAAAGTCCTCCATGACCTGAGCCAAGGGCCAAACTCACCCATGGTGCAATTCCTTTGACTTCAATGGAGCTGTGCTGGCAACCACCTCAGCTATACTTGGCTCAGTGCCATTATTTATGCAAGGCTGTGCTGTGTGTCTTCTCTTGATAAATGCCAGCACTGTAGAGCTCCAAAAAATAAAGAAAAAACGTTCTTCAATAATCACAAGACAAGAAACGCAGACACACAAACTGCAGCAAGACAGATAAACCAGAATTTACAGCTGTGCTATGCAAGCACTCAGCAGAAGTTTTTTCTTGCATTTTAAATAAAAAAATTTTATTGTCATAACTAGCATGAGCTTCTTTCTAGTAAATGGACTGCAATTTGACTCTTTCATCTCTGCTTTGAGCCACAATTTTTCAGTTAAAAATAGAAGTGGGATGAGACAAATTCTGACTTGACTTTTATGGAGAGACTCTGGCCTGCAGTTTAACACACTTGAGGGAGTGTAGGACTTGCAAATACACTTTCAAAATCTTTAAATTTGGAAGTGTTTAGCATTGCTACATGAAGCAAAGCAAAATCTTCAAGACTCACAGGAACATGATCATTAGTTTATATTCAGGTAACATGCCCATCATGTTACTCGAGGCTGTTACTCTTGACTAGGGGCTTTACAAAGCCTTTAAATATAGGCTTTAAATATAGACATGAAGGCTCCAACCTACTATTTTGCTGAATTGGTGTAGGTGATATTAACACTCTTGTAAGGCAGTAGAAGGCACTAAATAGCACCTACAAAGCAGGCTCTGTGTGGCACCTGTTTCTCAGGAGCTGACTGATGTGTCAGGAAATCAGTGTCAGCACGCAGCTTATCTGAGGAGCAGTGAATGAAATTTCCCTCAAGGAGCTCCCTAAAGCCAACACTTTTCATTTCCTATATGCTGGTGTTTTTTTAAACAAATCAGTCTGGTATATGTATCTATATATATGTATCTATGTATGTGTATAAGATCAGCTTACTCTTCTCCTCATGTTTATTTGAACAATAATAATTTTTAAAAATTAGATGTCATCTGAGATCAATGAATAGATACTCACGTCTTTCTTTTTCTGCTTAAAGGCAATGGTTAACCTTGTATATTCATTCACACATGCAATGAAACTATCATGCCTTCCTGAAATTGCAAGAAATGAAAAGAGTAAATTAAAGGGTAAATTAAAAGGGTAAATTAAAAAAAAAACCCAGAAGAGTACATAAGCAGTTGTATATTCAGTGTTGCTAATATTGCGTGGATCAGTACTCTGCAAAAAAAAAGCGTTGGCCCAGTAAGTTGGGATAAACACAGATTCTAAGAAAATACATGAAGGCATATTTCAAATGAGAAATAAGAAAGGTTTAAAGCAAACATTTACTGAAATCTGATGCCACTGAACAGCTTTGTTAGCTTAGGCAGCCTATTTAACTGCTGCCTCAGCTTACCCATTTGAAAATGTCTTCTTATCTGAATGATAACTGAATTTTCCTGGAAAGGTAGAACAGCTTATGACAGAAGGGACTTTTTGAGTTTATTCAATTTACTCTCTCTGCTCAGAGCAGGACCTACTTTGAAGATCTTCGATCCTACTTCAGAATGAAATCAGTTTGCTCTGGACCTTACCCAGTCACGCTTCAAGTATCTCCAGTGGTGATACTTGAACCTGCCCTAATTCTTTATGAACATTTACTTTCTCCAATTACAAATGTGAATTTCTTGCGTTGCAGCTTGCATCCATTCTCTTATCCTGACACTGTGGAAAAGCATCTGTCTCTGTCTCCCCTACACACTCCCATCAGGCAGCAATCAGGGCTCCTTCCCATCAGCCTCCCCTTCTCCAGGCTGAACAATCGCAGCTCTCACAGTCTTTCTTTGTCCATTCTGTGCTCCTGCCCTGACCAGCCTGTGTCCCACTGCTGGGCTTCATCCAGTACCTCAACTACTCTCTCTTCTACTGAGGAGCCCCAAACTGGGCACAGTGTTCCAGGTGCAGCCTCTCCAGTGCCAAAGAATGGGGAAGGATTGCTGGCCTCGGCGGTACTCCAGTGAAAAGCAGTCTTCAGCTGGGCTTTGTGTCCTGGTTACAACTTGGTGGTCCTGCCAAGACATATTTTGAACTGTTCAAAGTCTAAAAATAATTGCAGAAATTGTTAGGTAGCATTTATGCAAGAAAGAATGACAACTTGTGCTATTTAATCCTACCCAAAACATTTACTTAACTAGATTATCAAAATTTAAACTTTATCTGACAGAGAGTTCCTGTAGAGAGATGTCAGAGAACTCTTAGAAAGAATATATTATCATGATGTACTTACATTGCTGCCAGATGGAAGATTTAGGGAAAAAAAAAACTTAATTTCATCATCTGATGTGACAACTGAGTTGCTTCTCCCTGTTTAAAAAGAATAAATGAGAAGACAGTATATTTAATTAAAGAGAAAATCAGCATTTGTGATTGCCTTCAGTTAAAGCACAAATCCCTCTCTCCCTTTCTTAGTTTGTGTCTCACTATCCATCACTGGATCATCCACCTTAAACATGGTTGTTTATCATTCTCTTAACACAATCATGCTATCAGCACAACACAATTACCTCTTTTTTTGATGCTTTATCATTTTTTTCCACTAGTTTCCTTCCAATAACTCTAGCTCCATCAATGCGCAGCTATTGTAAAAACAGATTTGTTTATCTTACCTCCTTTTTAATAAGCTCCTGGAGTGCAGTCTTGCTGAGAGAATTTTAGATGGTTTCGCCATTTCCATTATATCAAACACATGTATGTTATTCTTCTTTATCTTTTGCAGACAAGAACACAAATCTTCATTCCTGCAAGCTTTCTTCCCAGTGGCAATCTAGGCGTTCGTACCTGGACTGTGTCAGATACAGCACTCTAACAAGTGAGCTGCTCAATGCTATCCCATCTACAGTGGTGTAATACTCTATAATCCAACACACTTTTCTACTATATGGATTTCTGGGCAGACAAGCAAACTAGCTTTTTACATTCACAATGATTTCAATGGTAGTAGTTAAATACACTTTTGAGGATTTGTCCAAATATAATTTTTACTTTTGATGGCTATATTAATGGTAACTTAAAAGCATAGGACTATCATGAGATTTTTCAGGTATACTAAATCTGGTCTCCTGCTGTTATAAACAAGGTTGACATACAGTCTTGCTCATAAATATATCCTATTTCATTTTACATAGATTTTCTTTTTGTTTTTTAAATACCCCATTACCATGGAAATGTGTACCTGAAGCTTACATCATGTTCTTCTCTCCAGCCCAACTGTACTCGGAGCCACTGAAAAACCTACTGTTTCTTGTACACAATCCTTTCACTTAGGCCTTTGGTTTTACTTTTCTCACTCCTTTCATTCCCTTTCCTCAAGTGATATAAATAGAGGACTTGCAACATCCTTTTAAAGAGAGATGCTCCTCCCAAATCACCTCTGCACCTCTTTTGTTTTACAGTTCACCTCCCACAATTGCAGAAGATCAGGACTTCAGACTGTATCCCAAATACAGTGTTCTCCATGGCTAGGCAGAAAGGTATTAATTAATGACTCCCTCAGTATTTTGGAAGTGTTTTGCCTGAAATGTGAGGCCTTTCTATGGAAACAGCTTGACTGTAACTGTCTCCTGCGTGTGTTGTAACTGCAGCCAGAACATAATGCCCACCTCTGGTGAGAGAAATAGGTCCGTCCTCAAAAGTATCCAAAGCTGAGGAACCGCTGCAGCTAGTGGGGGCTGAGGGGATTTTTCTTAGCACCTAAGTTGATACTGACTGAGAAAAACACACTGATGAAGCAGGAGAGTAATTAGTAATACAACATGGCTTTTACATGTTAAGGTTCTTAAATTTCATGACACTGGGTGTAGAGTTACAAAGCACTAGATTGTGCAGTTCAACACTGCAGCAACAACTGCCAGATATGGTTGCCTTCTGACAGGTGCCTGTCCAGTGGGCTGAGAAAGGCAAATCAGTCTCAGCCCAGTCCTCACCTGAAAAGTCATCTTCATGAAATGCTTCATACTATAAACTTGCACTAAGTGGTGATGGTAGAAGAGACAAAGATTGAATAGATGTTTTGTGCCATTTCTTTTGTGCCTCTAGGCAATCCTTCTTGGTCATGGTTGAGATATTTTGCTAAGAAGTAAAGACAGGGGTGTTTATCTTCCCTCCCTGTATCCAGCTGTCTTCTGGGGAGGAGCAAATAGAGATTAAATGCTTTTCAGACAGAAGTAAGTCAGGTGAATTAATTTTTCTTCAAATTCTTTTTATATGCTTATATCTCACACCATGTATTCAGGGAGATATACAGATTTTTCAAAATTTAAGACTGAAGGTGTCATGTGAAAATTTTACCATTTACATTCAAGACAGCCTAGCAGACAGGGGCATGGGGGAGAAGAAGGAAGGAAATCAAAATTGCAGAACTCTCACTTACCTTTCCACAAAAACTAGACCCCAGTTATTTACTTTTCTGTCTTTTAACACGCTTGAAACATTCTTTTGTGCGTTCCATTACACCTTACTTGGATGCATATTCATTTCCAAGTCAGACTAAGATATCTTAGCCTCCCTCACAAAGTGTCTTTAAATACCTATTAAATAAATATTTAATTGTCTAAACATTTGATTTATTTTTTACTCATTATTTGCTCAGCATGGCTAGAGATGGGGAGACTGAGGGGAGCCCTAACTGTGTTCTTCAACATTCTCACGAGGGGAAGAGAAGGGGCAGACACTGATCTCTTTAGCCTTATGACCAGTGACAGAACTCAAGGAATTGGCATGAAGCTGAGCCGGGGGAGGTTTAGATTGGATATTAGGAATAGGTTTTTTACCCAGAGGGTGGTTGAGCACTGGGACAGACTCCCCAGGGCAGTGCTCACAGCACTAAGCCTGACAGAGCTCAAGAAGTGTTTGGACAAAACTCTCAGGCACATGGTGTAATTTCTAGAGTGTCTTGTGAAGGCCAGGAGCTGAACTCAGTGATCCTTGTGAATCCCTTCCAACTCAAGATATTATATGATTCTATGATTTTGCATTTTATACCTCCCCATAAACACAGTTAAAATGATCAAGAAGAGACAAAAGGAGTTTTTAAGGTTGTACCTTGGGGATCCCTGGAAATATTACACATTCAATTTAAATTCACAAGGAAACAGTTTTCCAAATTTCCTGGTTTATTTTCTCAAATAATATATTCATGCCTCATCCACTAGAACAATAAAATAAAAGAGGAACAAAAATATTTTCTTGCTTAATTATAACCGTTTGCGGCATTATCTGTGTATTTTCTTTCCATTCATGTTTTCAATGGCAAGTGCCTACACAGAATAACCTGAAGATTTCCTAAACCTTCAGCTTCATAGTAATTGATCTGAAACATTCAGAATCCCAGCAAAGGAGATGAGGAGACAGTGCATAGATAGAAATAGTGAATCATAGAATGATTTGGGGAAGGGAACCTAAAGACCATCCAGTTAACAACCCCTGGTCATGGCCAGAGACACCGTCCATGAGATCAGATTACTCAAAGCCACTTCCAACCTGGCCTTGAATATTTCCAGGGATGGGACTTCCACAGCTTCTCTGGGCAATGTATTCCAGTGCCTAACGACCCCTCACAGGAAAGAATTTCTTCCACATACCTAATCTAAACCTGCCCTCTCTTTCAATTTGAAGCCATTCTCTCTTGTCCTTTCACTACCTGTGCTTGTCAAAAGTCTCTCTCCACCTTTCTTGTGGGCTCCCTTTAGCTACTGGAAGGTGCAGTTAGGTGTCCCTGGATCCTTCTCTTCTCCAGGCTGATCAACCTTAACTCTCTCAAACTCTTCTCATAGGAGAAGAGTTCATTCTCTCTGATCATCTTCATGGCCCTACTCTGGACTTGCTCCAACAGTCTGATGTCCTTCCTGTGCTGGGGACCCCAGAGCTGGATGTGGTTCTCCAGCTGGGGTCTCATGAGAGAAGTGTAGAGGGCTGGAATCCCATGCTTTTACCTGCTGTCCATAAAAAAGGCATACCAACAAACAAATCAAACCAAATCAAATTAACCACCCCCGCCCCTGAAAAAAAAACCAAAACCAACCAAAACCAACCATACCCAAACCATTAAATTTATAGTATTTTAAGTGCTGAAAAGAAAGAAGATTGGTCCAATTGGACTGAAATACAAAAAGCTTAGAAAGCAGTGTGTTTAACTGGAAAATCAGTGTGTGTTGACAATAGCAGGAGTTACAGGAGGAAGAAAATAAAATAAGGTTTTATCACAGTAACTGAGGTTAGAGGGAGAGAAAGAGACATGGGGACAAAAAATTACCAAAAGAAATTAATGTGTTGACAAGGCTGCTACTGAAACCTGATTGTCTCATTCTTGGTATGAAAAAGAATGCCAGTATTAACAATGAAAGTTACATGTACAATGAACTGCAAAATTATATGCAAACTTCAAGGTGAACTTTTTGAATTACAGGACTTGTAAGGAGCTGCAGCAAGTTGATGTGTCAGGCTTATTAGCATTCCACAATCCCTGCATGGGAAACATTCCCTTTTGTACTCTGAATTCAAACTTTTACACCTCCTAGAATTATTTTATTCAGTGAGCTCTGTTGCTGGGGTATTCTTATTTTTTTTAATGGATAAAAGAAATTGAAAAGCAAAGGAGACACAATCTAAATGAAAGCTAGCTAACAGGCTCCTTGCTAAGAAATGCATGGAATTATTTCTAAAGCCTGTTTAGAGAGCTAAAAGACTAAAATTTTCAAGCCACAAGATCATTCTTAAATCTTTGTTAGAATGCAGATGAATCTATTTCCAAAGGGAAAGTCAAAATGAACAAAGCATCTATACTTAAGAAATCTCCTATGTAGCAAGTCCTCCCAAATATTAATGAATGAAGCACAATTTACCTTCCTTGGCAACAAATAAAAAAATCAATTATTTTTGTGACTGATTTTTATAAGAATTTAATTAACTTATCTACTTCTAGAATTCTTTAGCCCTTTTTTTTATTAACACATGTTGACAAGAATGTGATAACACATTAAAAAGATGCAAACCAACCATTTCAGATACTGTTATATCACTGAATGATTCAACAATTCACAAAGATATAAGATATCAAGAGGATTCTTCTCCTTCTCCAGGTATGTGTATTGGGATTTTACAGAGCACAGGCTTAAACCTCAACGCATTTACTAAAAAAGGGGGGTGGGGGAGTGCATATTGAAGGACAGAAAGAGTATACATATTCCTTGCACCTTCAGTTTGGTCTGAACCATGGCCACATCAAATATCTGCCAGTTCACTAAC
This sequence comes from Irena cyanogastra, assembly GCA_013397155.1. Classification (NCBI taxonomy): domain Eukaryota; kingdom Metazoa; phylum Chordata; class Aves; order Passeriformes; family Irenidae; genus Irena; species Irena cyanogastra. The sequence continues at coordinate 209,398 of VWZV01009443.1, read as the reverse complement.
TCCCGCTTGCACAGTTCTGATCGTACCACCAAGGGATGCTGAGCATTGATCATCTGGCCATTTCTCTGTTCTGAATAGGACTTTTTTTTTTTTGCGAGATGAATCTTTGGAGATAGGCTGTGCACAAACAAGGATTGACAAAAGGCTATTTAGCATGTTTGGGTAGGGTATGATTTTGGTTCTGGTTTGATTTTGCACTTAACCACTTTGGTCATGACTTCTTATTAATCAAACTTCTAGGGTTAAGCCCCTTGAACACTACTAGTTTAAAGATGTATGGGCCATGGACTTCATATTACCTTTAGATAACCCAAGAAGATCATGGCTTTACAGAAATATCTATTTCACTACTTAGACAGATTAAATTCAGTTTAACTGGTAAAGCTTTGTCTTTAATTCCTGCTGCAATTCATTACCTCCAGTCACAGGGTATAATAATCTCTTTTGCCAATTATACCTTTTTTCATTTCTCTGCAATTCATCATTATTATTTGATTTTTAGGTATAAAAGGAAAAGTACTAACCAACAAAATTACTTAGGACCATAATGACCTAGCACAGTGAAGCCATTCATTATCAGTACCAAGTCTCATTCTGAATAGATCCTACAAATAGTTTCAATTAATAGCTTTATACAAGTACTTCTGTAAAACATACATTAAACATTGTGGCTGATTCTGGGAGCTGCTGAGTTTGAATTAATAACAGCTGGAAGTTTTTTATGGCACTCAGTCTGGATCAGAAGTAGCTGATCAGCCCAATCAGACCCATTTAATAAAGTCTTCACCCCAAAAGTCCTTATGCATAGAAATGTCTCACACAATTTAGCAGCAAGACATTGAATAACTGTGGCTTCCAAACTGGAAATCTCAGTTAGGGCATGCTGGGAGATGAGAAGAAACACTGAAGATGAGGAAGAAGTTGATACCAATCATTAGGTACTCTTTCGTGATATTGTTTCCATGCATGCATAATTATTTGCAATTTCCATTTGTTTGTAGTAAGGTACATAAGTGAGAGGATAACCTTAATGCAGAGTTTCCTACTGGCTGTCACAGAAACTCCTTCCCCTAGCAATGTTGTAATGAACTCATGTACATGTATCTAGTTTGATAATTTTGGCAGCAATTTCATTTCTTAAATTAATCCTGTTACCAGATCCCCGCACAGATTCCTTGTTTCACAGCACAGATAACTAAGTATTTTTTTATCCTCTGCTTAGATATGCATACAATTAATATATAGAAGCTTCAATAAGAATATATCAAAAGCAAGCCATGACAGGCAACTTTGTACATAGGCATTGAATTGTCCCATTTCCAAAGTTTGTATTAAATAACACATTGCCCAGAGGGGTGGTAGATGCTCCATCCTCTGAAACATTCAAACCAGGCTGGATGGGGCTCTGAGGAAATTAGTCTAGTGGAAGGTGTCCCTTCTCATTGCAGAGGTTGGACTAGATGGCCTTTAAATGTCCCTTACAACTCACATTATTTAATGATTCCAAAATTTGAAGAGACGACTACTAAAGGGGAGGTGCCATTTCTAGATGAGTGACAGCTAAATTGTGCTTCAGTTCACTGGTTTAAGCAACCAAATACTTCCTCCACACTCCACAAATAGGTGTTACTTGATAAACATAATCTCTTTCACAACAACTGCCTGTCTTATACTCAGTTACACAAAGTTAAATAAGTAGCTCTATATCACACCCTTAAGTTTCTGGTTCTCAATGGATGAATTTCTTAAACATCGCACAAAGGCATTAGCAAAGAACATATTTTATTTGCAATTGCTGACTAAAAGACCCCAGACTTTTCCTTAAAGATATTGAACATCCTCTGTACAAACGCCTCAATTTGTATTGCATACCTTATAGCATTTCAAAGACCACTAGCATATCCATGGCACAAGATATTTCCATATCAACATGTAGCGAGGATGCTTTGTAACCAATTAATTTGCAGCTTTAATTTCTAACATTTTCCACATATACTGAAAGTCACTAGACAAGACATTTTGGGCTGTCATCGTGTAATATGATGACCATGAATTTGCGCTGTAGTTGATTATTTTATTCTGTTTTTATGTAAGTTGTTCTGTCTCTTTTTAGAGACGTAAAGGAACACAATTTTAGTATAAGCACAGTGTTGAATTAAAGATCGGGTTTATATATATATGTCACAGACTGGGTCATAATTTTTTCATACCAAAAGTGGAGAAAATAAGCCTCTTCTCTTTTAGTAGTGATGTATCAGCTCCAGTAAAACTTATCATGACTTCAGACACCACAGGTAAATTCAGTGGTGCAGAGAGGAGAGAGGCTCAAATAAACAGTTAGAATAGTTATTTGAACCAGTTTTCCCACCTCCAGGTATTTGAGTAATTCTAGGATATAAATCTTTCGCTTGTACCTCTAAGGAGTGAGTCTTAACCATGCAATAATTCCTGATTCTAGGCTATACTTCGAATTTTTTGAAGAAAAAGAAATATAAAGAGCTAACTACTCTATGCCATTACAAAGAGTAGCCAGGTAAAGAAATCTCCACATACATAAATTTAATTATCTTGTGACCAGTCCAAGTAATTCCTAATACTATGGTTGAACTATTCTTAATATAGATATAATACCAATGGAAAGGAATAATGTTCTGAAGGTTACTCTCATGTAAACCTGTTCTATTGACATGTAGATTGTGCTAGAAAGGCAGCTTGATGGTATCCTTTTATTTGTAACATGCCTATTCCCATTACTTTGATTGAAATGAGCAGTTCAACTTTTTGTCTCCATGACCTTTGGGTCAGCACATCACAGTTTGCCAAGCACAATGCACTTGCCAGAGCTTGTAATATTAAGGTTTCATGCATCAGCATTTCACTGCAGCCATCTCTCATCAACATTGCTCTTCCCAGGACATTCTCAACACAAATTTTCTTGGCTTTGTGCATGTGCTTGCATCACAAACTCCACAATGGAGGTTTTCAGTGATACATACTCAAAAGGAAATAAATAACCAATAGATACGATGCAGATATTGGGGATTTTGATCAAAGAAATTTTGGGGAAAAAAAACCCCCGAAACTAGTCAAGAAATTAAATAGAATGATCATGAAAGAAATCTAGGACTTGAATTTTCCATGTACTTAGGGGTAAATGCAGGTCCAGCACACTGGCATAGTACTCCTTTTTGCTTTGGCCAAACAGCATCATCTCTGGAGGAACCTAGCAGAACATTTGCATTAAGATCAATTGATTCAAGATTGCATATGCCATAGAGACCTTGTGATAATTTTAGATTCAGTCTGTACGCTGGGCATGCTCTGCACCTTTCTGAGATCTCTGTAACCATGAAAGAAGATTGAGTGTCTAGGTGGTGTAGAAAATGATGTAGATGAATTGATGTAGAAGAATTAGGCACCAGGATGCCAGTACGTCTGTTACCCGACTGAGGCTAGCCTGCAGGAAATGTAGGAAAGCAAAACACACCTTTGCTTTCGCCACTGAGATAAAACAGGTTTCAGCTCTGTGTCTCAATTTGAGGGTGGCAAAAAGGCAATTTCATTTACAGAATGAAAAGGTTTTTTTTCAGTGTAGATGCCATCTTAAAGAAGAAAACATATAACAATAGTTTATAAGTGACACCGCACATGCAACAACCTTGCTGTATTTTTAAAAGGCAGTCTGTGCCAATAAGAAGGAAATTTCTTCTTTTGAGAAGCTCTGATTTTCTGATTCTTGTTTTATGTGATATATGTCTTAAGAAACAACATGCCTGCTTGACATGAAGAAACTGTTATTAATGCATGGAGGGAGAGGGCAGGAGATCTGCTGAAAGCCTGAGCCTATCCACCCTGGTTTATTACCAGGAGTGGATTGGCTCTGTCTTTAACTGGAGCTCATAACTCTTGCTCACAATAATAACAAGCAAACAAGCTCAGCTACTATAACCTCAGAGGCAGCCTAGTGTGACTATACGGATCCATTTTAAAACCCATTTAACTCTGGTGCTAGCTATAAATATACACAGTGAAGTTTTATCTGAGGTCAAATATCTCTGAGAGTTTGTCTAGAGGTTGATATGGTTATAGCACTAGAGGGTTCTCCAAAAGCACACTGCTAACTGACCACCCAGCTACACATTCAATGAAAATCAATACTAAAGCAGGTGCTGGTTTTCAGTGCAGAGTGTTAGCGTTATCCCTGACCTGTCATTGATCTGATGTAGAAGTGTCATATTGAAAGAGAGTTCATTTAAAATAAAGAGATTCATATAACTTTCACTTTCTTTTTACTGCATACTGGGTAACCACTACTGGAGTTGAAACCCTCTGTGTAATTTTTGAGCACACACAAAAATAATGTTGATAGCATTTCTTTCTTAACCTGAAATACACAAGATCAAGCTTTTAGCAAATTTATTTAGACATTTATGTATGAAAAAGTTCACTGGGCAATGAGCTAAAATAAACACATTTTTGTACTAACCATGGATTTTGCTGTAGCTAGGCTGCACTTTACCAAATAATTTCAGAATAAATGTTATTTATAATATTCTACTATGAAAAAAAAAATCCAGATCATAATGCTATATTTCTGAACATCATGCTGCTTCAAACTCTGATATTCAAATACCAGCAAAACTCTCTCTATGGGATACTTTTTATGAATTTGTGCTTCCCAAAAGAGAGAGTTAATACTCGTAACTCCGCAAGCAGTAATTCCCTTATCTGTGGTAGTGAATTTCTGAATACAGTACAGGTTAAATGTAGTTCTTAGAAAATCCTTCACAAAGCAAAGGTTGTGTTTCAAATTCTTTGTAAACTGAGGAAAACAGATTACAGATTTTCAGCACTTGAGAGCATTTACAAATAATATAAAATACAAAAATCCACTATGAGTTCGTAAACTCCACAAACCCCAACTTCTCTTGAATTCAAATTTGAAACATGAAGGCATTTTACAATTTCATCCCCTACAAGTCAGCTCATATATTGTTTCTTTCATCCAACTTTTTATGAATTTACAAGGTGACAGATTACTCGCAGTACCCTTAATGCATATTAGTTTTACTAAGGCAAGAGAGATCCCAACTGGTATTTCACAAAGCTGGCTGAGGACTGTAGACACCAGAGTCAAACGCCTCTTCCCGCTGAGTAAATCTCAGCCTCTCAAAGACAACGTAGACTTTTCACTTTTCTCTGAAGCACTAAGCTCAGATGTTTGTGAGAGACAAGATACTAGATCTCATGGACCATCAGTGCTATGTAATAAGTAAAATGATAATTAAGAAAGAAACACTAATTCAAGGCAAAGAGAAGTGGTAAAAGTAGGAGGCTTCAAACATTTAAATATGCGCACATGAAACCATTTTACTAGTAAAGCCTTTTTAACCTGTTTCACAGCAAGGAATTCATTATATTCTGAAAGAGTTGAGAGGGACCAGCAACCACTTTTCTTTTGCTCCTAGAAAGTACTTATGCTATTTCTTATTTCTTTCTCTTTTGGCAAGTAAGCTCCCAGCAAAAAGAGGGATTTTGAGGGGTTTTCTTTGAGGCAAAAAAGGGAAAGAGGATTTGAGCAGATGAAGATCATTGGGCTTTCTAGAGGTGGTGGAAAGTTGTATGTGAGGTATTAAGGAAGATACAGAACTTGATGAAAATCTGGTGTATAAACAGAAGCATGATGTAAAAAAGCTGCTTTGCTCTCCAAACTGTTAGAATTGTTCCATGGCATGGCAATTCCAATATAAAGACAGCTATTTGAGGCAAATGGCCTTACCTTTTATGGGCTTTCTGGTTTTTTTTTTTTTTTTTTGGGTTTTTTTTTTTTTTTGGTTTTGTTTTTATTTTTTGGGGGTTTTTTATTGCTCCTGTGGTTTTTTTTGATAGCAGGCAGGAAGAGGTTTTTAAATTATTTACATATCTAAGGAAAGTAAATATTTATGTATGAAAAAAGACACACAGTATGTTTTAAGGAACTGATTATTCCATTTTTAAGAGGGTTTTCATCCTTTTGTCAAACTTGCAGGAGTAAGCATGGTCTCCCTCACCTCCATCCTGAATTCTTTCCTAGTTAATCAAATTTTTTGAGTTGTTCTGCTGTTATCCACCTGCTGTCATCCAGCGTAATTTCTTTAAAGAGGAAAGGTTGAAAAAATAGTCACATGACTTGAGAGCACACACCTTGTGATAAAGAGCAAATAGCCCCAGGCATATGTATAATTCACTTGAAGATGGTTCAAAGTTGAGCTTAATGAATAGGTGTCTCAAAGTTTAGAAAATGTTTTCTGAGTGCATGTAGGAATGTGTCCCCTGTTGACGGAGGGACCAGATTGTTCTTTGTCTGCTTCGAAAGGCAAAAAGCCCCAAAGTTTCTCTCCTGAATTTGGTGCAGGGACACCTCATAGGACCTTTCGGACTTCACCTCAGACCTAGGGCTGTCCGATTGGACAGAGACCAAGAGTTCCCACCTGAGCAGTCCACTAGAAGAAGAAGAGAACAGAGGAACTAATTGCATTTGTGGTGTGTTTTAGCAGGAGCAAGAACCTCTTGCCCCTGGCTTGGATTTTCTCTGTAAGAGCTCTGTTATGTTGTCTTTTATTAAACATTTTTCTGTTTCCAACACTGCTTCAGAATCCATCCTGCTAAGTTTATGCCATTTGGGGTAGCAGAGCTATCTCAGGTGTGATGGGTCCCCTGAGAGCTCACAAGACCTAGCTCAAAGAGTGACCCATCAAGTGTGTAGTTACAAATCAGAGAATACCCAGCTTACGTTTATGTTGTGACCTGGTTAGAGGCTTGAAAAAGTCTTCCTGTGTTACTAAGATTGTTCACTTCCTTATTGTCATTTATTCTCATTTATTTCTGATTATGGAAATAGATCAGAAGACTAGTTCCTGACTTCTAGGGATATTTCCTTTCCTGTATTCATGTTGAATATACTATCTGACCAAAGTTGTATGGTACTGTAATGTCTAAGGAAGGATATGGTACCAGCCTGATGAACAGGGCTAGCCAGGAATGTTCTACTCAATTGTGCTTGTTTGCAGCCTGAAGAGAGAAATGTCTCACTCCACGCTTGTTTCCCAGAGGAGAACCCTTCCCTGAATTCATTGCTTCTTTACCACATTGATTGAACACTGGCAATTTCAAAGCACTGTTACCAGAATCCTCATGGCTCAGGAGAAGTAAAGTTCTACACCAAACCCAGTAACATTGCAGTTAAACAATACTTTTAAAAAATAACTAGCAAATACCCAGATATTAAGCATCTTGTGATGACATACAAACAGAAGTAACTGGCAGAAAACCCCCTAGCATCTAGCTTGTCTTGATGACTTATCCCCACTTTCAACTGGAAGATTAAAGAGCACCTGCTTGCTTCCTCAAGAGATCATCTTGAACAGCTTCCCAGACAGGTCATTTGAACATTTTAGAAAGCATTTAATGGTAAGCTGAGAGACTAAGGGAATCCTTGTGATAGAAATCAGAACCTAGTAAATACACAAATTAAAGTCGACAAATGCTAACACAATTTATAATCCATATTTCATTAAAATAAGAAGTACATGAAATAATTTGAAATACTGTGTGCAAAATAGAGCTTTTAGTAGCTGAACACAGATACTAGATTTTTTGCCTTTCTTTTTCTGATTTAGGTTTATCATTACTTATTTGAAGGATGCTTACTATATAAAGGAAGCTTGTGGAGAACTGCTTTAATTAGGAACCTAAATCTCCTACATGTACTCTGGAAGATGATCAAGGTCTCATTCTATAGATGCAATACAGACTCTTTTACCCTCTTCAAGTGTGTAGTCCAACTGTATTTTGTGCATTGGTATTTTTGGCTGCATGATTATTTTTAGGAAACTTTCTTCACTGTTGCTGGCTTGGGCTGTGTGCAAAAAGCTAAGGACAGACTGAAACAAGAATTGATGATATTTAGTTCATTGAGCCCATGGTAGCACACTTTTCTCCTTGTTTGCATTTTCTGACCTTAAACGCAGCCGCTGTTGACAGCTGAGAGGATTCATGTTTTTCTAGTATCTTGAGGAAAATATACAAATACTATGTGATTATTAATAAAATTTCAGAGAAAAATATCTTCATCCTTTAAATATTTATATCTAAGAGACTAACTTGTTGAGCCAGAGATAGTGTGCATCAATGGGACCAGCTGGAAAAAATAGGTATGCTCTCAGGCTTGAGCAGGTCTACTCACCATCAGATCTGACAATTAAAAATCTCCTGCAAAACACAGGTAAAACAAAGGCACTTGTTCCCTGCTTAAGGTTTAGTTATACAGCTTTTCTGTTGAGACCAAAAACTGATGTGGCTTTTTTCCCCTCAGATGGTCTAAATAATAGATATTAACTGTTTATTTGTTGGGATGCTGTTGCATCTTCAGGCCATTGTCACAGATACAAGACAACCAGCTTTTATATATTTATCATCAAAGTGAGTAGGATTAGAAATGTCTAGAAATCAACAAAGGATAAACAAAAAGACAGATGAATGTTTGTCTAGTTTGATTTCAAAACAGATATGCCAACTTATCACCCTATACCTAAGTTTCGATTAAACACTGAGTACCTGCTGTTTCCCTCAGCTTATACTCTAGAAAATAGCAGATAAAGTTCTCAAGTTAACTGCAGTTTATGAGAGCTTTAATTTTATTTTTTGTGTTGTTTGTTTTAAGGGTAAACTACAGTCTGCTTTTGATAAGCCAATATAGGTTCTTTACGTTAGACTTAAAAACCCGACAAAACAATATCATTCATAAAAATTTCTTGTAGGTATACATCTGGAGAGATGAATACCTCAATCTCAACCCCATGTTTCCTGTGATGGCTTTAGCACTGTTTTTAACAAACATTTAAGGCATTTATTCAGCAGTAGGAAGTTCGACTTATTTCTCCTACCCTCTTAATTTATGAAAAGGATGAGCTTGCGTCTCAGGAGGAAATGTGCCTCACTCTGTTTTTTCCTGCCATGCTATTTATTCTCTCATTGATTTATTTACTGGAGGGCAAACATATTGTGTGCAGTTACTTGTGATGCTCTGCCGCTGAGATGCTGGCTCTAAGCATGATATAAAATTGTTGATGTTACTCCTAGGGTCAGTGCTTGCCCCCCAAAGAAAAAGTGTTTTGGTTTTTAATTTTGGGCAGTTATGTCTCATTTCCTTACATTTTCAACAATCATGTTCCCCCTATTTACTAAGTTGCTGGGCTACTATAATTATAAGGCCAAGTTGATTTACTTATAGATTCTAATTCTACTTTGGAAATGGAAATCACCATGGATGTTTTTGCTTTTAGACTATTTTTATGTGAGCATTTGTACATATGTACATGTATGTATATAATTTTATTTTAAGAATAATCTATCTTCAGCAAAAAGCCTATGTACTTCCACTGAAATAATCTAGTTATTATGTTGTACATTTCTCCATGTATTTTGCTGCAGAAAACTGTACAGCAGCTGTTACCTCAGTAATATTTCTAGTTAAGGGAAAAAGGACTGCAGTCTGCGTCACCTAAACATGTACATTCCCTCAGAATTAAGGTTAATAATAAAAATTAGAACAGAAGTTTTATGAGATGAAAAATTCCCATATGTACTTCCAACAGCTCACATTCATACTTTCTCTAATACATATCCAGAAAACCAGATGGTAACAAGCAAAAGGTTTTCAGAATTCTGCTATGCTCATGTTGATTTCCTCAAAGGGTACCTTTTTTCACCTCAGTATATATAACTAGAGGATCCCGGGCCATTGCTGAGGCTTCTAGATGCTAATGAAATAAAAATAACTTGGGAAGAGATTTGCATCCATAAACAGACAGAGGCACAGAGCACACAAGATCTTAAAATGCAATAAATAAATAAATAAATGCAATAAATAAATATTTGAAAAACAGTAATTACTCTATACTACCAATATATTTCCTTCTTAGAACTGAAGCTCTGTGAATTGTGAAGGCCTATGCTATTGAAGGCATGAACTTCTAAACTGGTGACGACAATTTTTGCTTGCTGAGTGCAGCATCATAGAAGAAATGAGAGCTGTAAGAAAGGGGGCACAACATGGCTAGGGAAGAGGTGTCACAGTTTTAGGGCTGCCAAGTTTTAGAACAGGAGCTGGAAGGCAGCAGGAGGGGGAAGTGGAAATAGGGAAGAGTTTTACTAACTTTATATTCATACAACGAAGCTCTCCTGAAATGAGTAGCCAGTTGGAGAGAGGAAATGTCTGCCCTGAAAGTGGGTTATGGTAATTCCAGCATGGGCGGATGGGGAAAGGAAGATCAGGAGACAGCAGTCAGGAAAGCATGTTCAAACATATCTGTATTCTGCTTTCAAGTGTGCTGCTGGCAGTTCTCCTGCTGCTTCTCACTCTGCGCTCCCTCTCCGGGGCTGACTGCTGGCTTCCCCGTGTCCTCTGCTGCTCCCACTTGCTTGCCAGTGCACAGGCTGGAACACTTCCTCTGCTCTGACTGGGCCCTTGGAGTCATAAGTCTTTCTCAGAGTGACAAGGAGGGGCAGGATTTACAGCAGGATGTCAGCTCTACATAGGAGTCTGACATTTGTGGGTAGGAATAGTTTAAATGTGCTTTAAACGGTGCCTGGTAGCATGCACAGGAGCAAGCATTGCTAAACATACAGTAATTGTGGAGATGATTTTCCTGGGCCACACTCAAGGGAAGAAAACTTAAAAAAATTTTTAAAAGCATGGATGAAAAGAAAAACGGGATTTCTGTAAGTTCTAAAATCCTTTCTTTGTTACTCTGAAAAAAGAAAATAAATTTCTGCCTCACATCTTGCTCCTTAGAAGCTCAAATACACCTGTGTAAAATATTGGCACTGCTAGTAGCACCAATCAAGTTATGATTCAAGTGAAAAGGAGATTATTAATTAATTTTTGATTCTGATATTGGTAGTTGACTGTAACATGTTAGGCATTATCTTTATGAAATGTCTATTAGCACATTCAGCCTGTTAAGTGAAGTTATACCTGGTCCAGTTGAGCTGGGAATCTCATCTGAGAGGTAAGAAATAAGCAAGAGAAACACATTAAGAGAAGAAAGAGAACTAAGCAGACTTTAATCATAAGGAAACATGCTATTCAGGAGTGCAGTCACTATTTTGCCATAATACTATCAGGAGGAGGCCCTAGCACATCCTGGAAACGTGAAGTTTTGCTCTGCCTTGGGACACCCAGGGTTCAGCACAGAGAACAGGTTTTGGGCTCTGGTCAGATTATGTCTCATGTTCATCATAAGCATTACTTAATAGAGTTTCTCTGTAACAGAGCCTAAGACGACTATTATTAAAAGATTAGGCTGCCTCCATCCTCTTGCTTAGTTAATTTTTCAGTGTAGAAGGAAAACTCCATGGTCCCCAGTCCATTGCTGAGGTAACACATTACAGTATGGGATCACAGTCGGACTACTGAGCCTCCATGTGGCCTCCATGGGCATCTGTGTGATGAGCAAATTGTTCTGTAGCCACTTCAAGATCAGCCAAATAATGGATACATTAAAAACCATGCATCAAGCTAACCAGGGAAAAGAAAAAGCCACACACTGGATTCTAGTCCTTTGAAATGAAAATAAAACCAATTTGCTTGAGAGAAAATATTGTACTAGGATAGTCTTTTTACAGAAAGTAAACAATAATGCATGCAAAATTTTTACTGGAATATTTAGAGAAAATTTTATGCCAAACATCATTTTATGAAGTTTCTAGATGGAAATTTGCATTGGAAAAAATCCAAGCATAGGTAGGAATCAATCAGGCACTGCAAGTTGTCCTCAGATAGCCAATGACCCTGTGTGAAGGGCATTACTTTATCACTCTTTATTACTTTATTGTCATTCAATTGACATTAGCCAAGTCCTAACTCTTAAGCAATTAATTTAACTCTCCTCTTTCCAGTCTCAGGTGATAGTTCTTCCATTAGGCTGTTGCCTGCAATTTCTCACAACAAGCTGAAAGGTCTTGACTTCCTCCTGATTTAGCATAGGGACATTTCTGAAAGGTTTTCATCAGGTTAGTAGCCCTCTCACTGTGGCTTCCTAGCCAGCACATTTCACTGTGAAAAAGAAGGAAAGAAGAAAATGAGAATGTCTACCTTCTCAGTGTCAACTCAGAGTAAGCACTCAGCTTAGAGGCTGTGTCAAACAGAGAAGAGTCCTGTCCTTAATTTTTTTATTCTAGCTACTCAAGTGGATTTGCTGGGGCACGTGCAAGTGAAACATGGGATCTGAATTTTGGCAGCTAACCAGACAGTCATTCCAAGCTACATGCATATAACTCAAAGAAGAAAATGTGAGGGACATCATGTTTTCCCGATATGTGACTTGGTCACAGCCAACAAGCAGGTCAGTAAGGAAGATGCTAGACAGAACCATTAGCTTAGTCTATACACTAACAAGGAGGTAATTTCCTTTTGACATTGATGTGACACCAAGTTCCAGGTCATCAGCTATTTCAATGCATGAACACATTGCTATATCAACACAAGTAAGTTAAAATTTATAAAAAAACTAATAAAGCTGAATTACTCCTGAGAACTGTAGACTGAAACACCCATCTAATAAATGGCTGTCCACAGGTCCTTGCAATTCCTTACCAGTACTTCAACTACACAGATGACCCCTTGTGAAAAGTTTCACCCAAGGAGAAGATCTGTCAAGTGTACAGTTTTACTCAGTCTAATAAATACTTACTTGTATCTGCACCAACAATGCCTCATAGGTAAAAGCAGCATTAATGTTGATGAGGGCCTTAATTCAAACACTTAAATCTTTCCATTTGCTAGTTGCCCTTCTTCAGGCAAAATGACACTATTTTCCTACATCAGAAGGCTATAATGAGGATTTATACATGAATGTTTGAATATTCTCATATATTAGAGGAAAAGATAAGCACAGAAATGTAAATCTAACTTAACAGCCTTTCTAGATTCAAGTCAAATATCACTGGCTATTTTGGTGCTCACAGTTTGGCTTCTCTCTGCAAAGGTAACTAAATTCATCTCACAACATGTACATAATCAGAAATGTTACTATTGTATAGTAAAATGTTATTTTTTTCTTATGAAAAGTGTGGGTTGCCTTGGCAGTATTTTTATTATTTCTGTCCCACCATGTGTTTGTCATTTGTGGCAGCTTTGCTTTTTAGACCTGAAAATATGAAAAGCCAAACCCCTGAAAAGCCTGCACAGAAAAAGGCAAAGCCCATACACATTTAAAATTTTGACAGTTTCAGTACAACAAAATGGGCTGTAGAATGAAAAAATATATTAGTTACCTTTCCTTCCCATAAAAACCCTTAAAATTGTATATGCACAATTTAAATTTCAAGAATACAGGGAGAAGGCCTTTCCACTATAGCTACAGGTCCCTGTAGGGGAGAGAGTTCTCTACTGGACACCGGGAGTGTCAAGAATTGTGTCTTTCTAATGTTGAAAATTTATTTTGTACCCATTATTCTCATGGATTTAAAAAAACCAAAACCCTTCAACAAAAATTTCAGTAGTAGAAGGAGCACACTTACATGAAGTTCCAGCAAGTATGTTTTACCAACGTTTTTATTTTGCTTTGTTTCTTGCTAAGTGCAACTTGACAAAAGATACTTTCACAGTATCTTGAAGTATAAAGTATCTTTGACAGTATTTTGAAGGCAGAACTTCAAAATTTATGCCTCAAAATCTCCAAATTACAAAACTGCCTTAAATTAGATTTTTATCTTGTTCTGAATTTTAACTTTAATAATATTCTTCTCTTATATGTTACAGTTTCCTTTCACAACAGTGATGACGAGAATATTTTTTTCTTTGTGAGTTCTACTAAAAAATTAATAAATTTAAATAGTTTCTGGAGAGGGCAAATTTAAAAAGACAACTTGATGGGATGTTGGTGAAAAAACTCCAGAACTGTATACTTTCAATCTTTTTTTTGAGCACTGAAACTTCTCAGACTTTTGACCAAAAAATCCAACAAGCAAATCAAACTCAAAAAATGCATAAGGAAAGAATGTAAACAGCAAGAAAGGGCCAAAAATAATCTTCACATCAAATATTTCCTAGTACCAGTAATGAGTAATTCCTCTCTGGATCCAAAGACCTAGTCTTCTGTGAAAGTGGTGTCTGACAAAGCCTTTCCATAAATTACCCATTTACACAAGCCAGTCTCCTTCTAGAATGAAAACACCCCTTTTGTAAGTTAAACAGCTGTACAAATTTGGTTTAACCTAAAGGGAAAAGTCAGACCTAAAATTCCTGCAAGCAGCCAAACTGGACAGTCATATCTCAAAAGTTGAGTGTTTTCCAACTCTGCCAGCTAATGACAGACCATGTGATGGGAATATATCCTGTGTCTAGGAAGTGACTCACCAAAACATTGACATATGTTTGTGTTCTCCCTCTAGAAGAGCTCAAAGCAATTTGGAGAGAGACTTTATCTGCTGCAATAGAGCAGGATGTCACAGAGTGTGCTGTGCATTTGTTTCTGTCTGGTTTATTTTTTTTTTAAATTAGGTTTTGTGTATGTGAGTCATCATAGAAGTTTCCTTCTTTTTATCTTCCTTAGGAGAAAAAGAGCTTTTAACTATTTGAGTCTCTAAATTGGCAGGGTTACTTAGAACTTTTAAAAGGCATTATAGACAAGTGTTATTAAGGAAACATGTTTCCTTACGCTCCCAGATGACCAGGGCACACAATCATCTTTTCAGTCTTATCAGTGTCAAGCCAATAATAAATTCTCTAAATTTCTGATGAAGCACTTTTTTTAGAGATGTGTTTAAGAGAAAAAAAATAACAGTGAATGCTTCTCTAGGTATGTTATCATTCTTTGGTTAGATAGTTGTGCTTATTTATAATTCTGACTTTTGCACGTGCTTGCACTATAGTAAATAATTTTAAACATAACAAGGTAAAATGTCTCATTGGAAGATTTTACTGTGCTTATATGATACTACTTTCTAATGAAAATCAGATAAACCCTACTTACATTCTGTATAGTGTAGTTAAAATAATTTACAAATGCAGACGAGAATTTAATTAGCCCTAAAGTTTAAATTTTCTTTTGTTTCTGAAAGCAATTAACTTAACCTTCCTGAGGTGTACATTCTTATATCAAGAGAGGGAGGTATATTGTACTGCATAAAGCATTAAATCAGAGAGTTACTGCGTGTCAAGTGATCAAAGCATTCATAAATGGATAACAGTACCAACATTACCCGTGTAATTAGAACTCATCAAAATTATGACTTCCCTACCCTATTATTTTCAGCATAATAGGTAAATCCTAAAACTAGATGCTATGGTAGCAGATTCACAAATATACATGTCCTAAAACCCCCCGTTTATTTTCAACCCTATTGTTATATCAACTCTTACTACAGTAACTTAGCCGCAGATAATTGTTGAAACAAGTGCAAGACTGTCCAAAGGGGTTGATAGGATTGATGCCCCTTCACAGCACAGCAAGATTTATCAGACACACTCCCGGTGGTGGACTGCTCTATTGAGCAGGTGTTTGACCCCCTACAGAAGGTTCTACTATAAAGCATAGTGGTAATAATGTCTGTTCAGATACTGCAAAGAAAATTAACTTTTAGCTTAATTTCAAACCTGTCTTCTCTGAAAGTCAGCTCAACCCCATTGTTTCAGGAGGTACCTTTAAACTATATGAGAATGCTTTTCTGGCAAGCAGCTGAAACAATCTGAGATACCTGCTAAAAGAAGGCAGCACAGGGGAGTGGCATTAGCCCCTTTTATTACTGCAAGTCAGCTTTGGGAAAGGCAACCCCATCTTAGAGATCAAGGTGCTGAGCAGACCTAGCCCCTGCTTGAGGCAGAATCCATGCTGGGAACTTTCTGTGCCCCACCCCTTGATGGTACCTGCCCCCTGCAGCCCCAGCTGCCTGCCCCAGCCAGACAGGATGCTATCCTGGTTCACTGAAGTGCAGGACAGGCCTCTATGTCCTTGAAACTCAAATAGCTTTTGCAGTCTGTAACTCATGATTTTGATCCTGTCTTTATTTATCTCCTAAATTCCAGATCTGAGCCATTTTCATGTTTTGCCTCTCTCTTGTGAGTTCAGCTGTTCAATTCAGAAGTGAGGCACGGTCCTTTGGGAACTCAACTTTGCAATTAACCATTTGAGGGCCTGAAGAATTATGTCATAGCATAACATTTGATTGAAAAGAAACATAGGCCTGCAACAGATAGCTTTTAAAACAGCAAAACAGAACAATAGAACAAAAAATTAGTCTTTTTTGTTACATAAAAGGATGCTTTCATGTTGGTCAGGAGCACCTCTGTTCATATTGATACAGATTTCTTTTTTTTTCTCCTGACTTTAATGAAAGGAAAATGAGGCATTTCAGATTTTATTACCACAGTCACTGCTGAAACGTGTATTAAATTAGAGATGTGGCAATGCTGGGATTCTAACAATAATTCAGACAGCTATGGAACCACTACAGACATGTCAGTCTCTTCTCTCTGCTTAACATCTGCTTCAAAAAAATCCAAAGCAGATAGTGGCTCACCAAATCTACACTAAATCCTATGAACTTAAAATAAATACCTTCCTAAACCACCTCTTATTAATGATAGATATCTATAAGTGTGGATATATTCATAAGAAACTAAATTTCTCAGACCAAGTACTGCTCACCACTAAATAACTGTTACCTACAATAGTAGAGCTACTTTTTTAAAAAAATTAATTATTTATTAATTTAAAGAGGAAGATAATAAATAAGCACATCTGAGAGACTTGTATTTCCCTGTTAAGGTAGCAGCAGAGTTAGAATATCTTTGGGTGTATATGAGCACATATGCACCCCTCACCCACCTTTCCTAAGCCTAATTTTGGTTTTTGGGAGCAGGACATCACCGTGTCTCACTAACTCCTCCCTACAAAAAGTAGGATAAAACAAAATTTTAAATGTCAAGTCACCATATGTCTCTATAAAGGAAACTGGGGAAAGGGGGAAGAAAATTTCACCTTGTAGCATCAAGAAGATGGTATTTAAGTTTGACTTGCTGTTGTTAATCAAATATTTTAACTATATCCCTTGCCTATTCTTTATGATGTATTTTTCACACAGCATTTTCTTTGATTCCTTTTCATGAGAATTAAACTCGTGTGAGAAGTGCAAATGACCAAGGCATTTGCATCAGAAATTCACCTACAACTATTCAAAGGTACAACACCAAGATATTCTTGTGTCCTACAGTAAAGTAAATAAGTCAGAGCACTGTTGACAAACACAGGAAAGCAGAAGAGATCACAAAAACTGAAGATATCATAGACTCCTCCAAGCCACTGGGCAAACAGTCACAGAGACAGTAAGTGACCCAAGCAAATTTTTCTGTGGTGGCAGCAGGAGCTCAGACAGGTCCCAAAATACGGTCACTGAGGCAGCAAATCCCTGTTCAGAGCAGCACCGAACTGAACACGCTCATACACAAAAAAGTCATTCTTCTACCCCAGCAGCCACTGGGGAAGACATGGAGCGAGGCCGGGCTAAATCTGGGAATGCAGTGGGGCAGCTGTCAGAAGAGATCGTGCTGTAGCTGCACTGGGGCAAATGGAAAGTACTTCTTTGCCCCAGCACACTGGTTAGGATTTTGCTTTAGAATTTGCCTCTTGGCAAACAGCAGGTGTAATTACGTTTATCATGGGCTAGTAAATAGCAACTACCCTCAAAAATGCAAGGCCTTTTTAAAACCAAGTCTGCGCAGGGAGGAAGCTCCCTTGACTTGCGCTGCCATTTGAGTTTAGACATTTCTCCTGCCTGCATAATTTGCTACACATTTCCAGTTTAAATGTCTCATATGAATGTACACTTTTACACAGTTATCATAATAATTTTTAATCATCTGAAATTGATTTACCCCCACTTTTTAATATGTGCTTTATGTTCTACATCCTTGTGGAGGTTGGCAGCAAATTGCTGCAGTTAGAAATATGTTACCATAAATTTTGAGGCTGGGAAGAGTTAGCAGCCATTCCATGGTGTTATAAATAATCACTTTTTTACCTGCTTTGAATATCACAAAAGGGTAGAACAAGTCATTTTGGCCAAGGGAAAGTTTATGACAACTGGGATATCTGTAAGCACTTCAATATGCTTTGCTCACTTCTGTCCTGATGCCCAAGTAATGTCCAAGCTCAAGTGTTTTACTGACTCAACTAACAATTATGGGCCTTTCTTTAATGAGCAAGATGGTGAGGTATTAGAGATGCCCCAAGAAGGAGCAGATGGTGCAGGAGTCCCCCAGGGCAGAGCCATCACCCCGGGGTGCGTTGACTGAGCTGTACCAAGCAGCCCAAATGCTGAACATTTTGAACATGTTGAACTGCCTGTGTTACTTCTCCTTCTCGCCCTGTGCAGGGCAAAGATACACCCAGTCCTGCACACTGGCCTGAGCTACTCCAATGATTTAAGTTCTCCTGAAGGTTGAGCTCAAACTGTGTGATCCTGCAAGTATATGGTATGCTCAGTGGAAATATTCAATCCTTATAGTCTTTTTAAGAAAAAGTGAAGTGAAAGTGAAAAATCAGGGGAGGAAAAGATTTTATTTTTAATACCATTCTGTCAAACCTAAACACATATGGAAACACAACAGCTTTCCAGAACAAAATTTTCTTTAGAAAACTGTTAATGCCTCAAAGGCATGAACATGGATAAGAAGACCATGATAATCACATCAGGGTAGCTGCCTAGGAGGAGATGAGCCCAGTGTCTAATAGAAATTCAGTCCATGCATCCTAGGTGAGTAACCCAGCCACTAAACTGTTAAGTCATCTGGTACAGCTTCCATCTCCCAGCAGAAACCTTTAAAATACCTCAGTTTCTTTCTGCTTGGACTGGGAAAGCTTTCTGAGACCATCAGTGTTCCCATTCACCTCTTTTTGAAATGCCCAGAGATCATTAAGAAGCCATAGGAGGAACTACAGGTCATCAAGTTTCTGTTTCTTGGGTTTTTGTTTGAGTTTGTTGGGGGTTTTTTGTTTTTTTGGGTTTTTTTTTAATTCTCACAGGACTGTATTGAAAGAACATGACTGCACTTTACAGTCTAGAGACTTTTAAAGGACTGAAGCAGCAGCACAGGAAGAGAGAGTAGAACACTGAGTGGCAAAGAAAGTCCTTTTATCTCTTCTATTAAAATTCTGTATCTAAACAAAGAAGGAAAAATGTAGGAGTCGCTTGGAAAAAGAGCCAATATAGTTCAAACATTTTGCACTTGCTCAGATTGGTGAGCCCTACTTAGTTAACTTTTCCACAAAGTGTTAACCAGCTCCAAGGGTAATCATTTTTACCTTCTGAAATGAGAAATGTTCCAGGGCAAATTTCTTTCACCTTCTCCCATATAGCTCCACAGCTTGCTCATTCAGGCTGGAAGCAATGATACAGCACATTACAGGCTTGTGTTGGGGCCATAGATTGATCCATATTGGGAGATAACAGGGACAGGATTTCCAGCTTGGTCTTTTGAGAAACGCTTGCTAAAGGAACTGTTGAAGTTTTCATGTTAAAAGTGTGTCACGATCCGCAAAGCGGGATTCATGGTGGTTCGTTTACTGATCTAAGAGCGTGAAAGGCAATGCAAGGGGACTCTCAGTGCAATCACAGCAATGCACTTTATTGAAAACAATCATCAATGTTATGCGATAGAGGGGAGAGGAAAGGAAACAAAGTGTAGAGAGAAAATAGAGGGTAAGGGGGAATTTATAGCTACCAACGCCGAAGTCCTCAAAGCTGTCCACTGATGTAGCGTCTTCTGTCCGTTGGGGAGATCTCAAAGCCTTGGTTAACTCAGGGGGTCTATTACAGTTCTTCGTTGAGAGGGGGAAACAGGTGAAACCGTTGAGGGGAAACCGGTACAAACAGTCCATGATCTTTACAGTAAGCAAGAGCTATTGTTTTCTTGGTCTAGGCAACACACCTGCAGGAAACATCTCGCTTCAGTCTAGCCAGCGCCCCCCCCCCCCCCCCCCCCCGCTTTGGGATTTAGGGTTCTCACTCACCG
>VWZV01009443.1:90437-189307 GCA_013397155.1 Irena cyanogastra | reverse complement strand
CAGTCCTCGGGAGGGGGCTGGGGGCTTCATTCTCCATCTGTCATGGTGGCCAGGAGGCAGATGAGGGATTTTCCATGGGGAATAACCAAAAATTACCCCAGGATGTTCATTTGGCCAAGAGGTGGGGAAATTAATGAGCGTCCACCTCAACCAGGCCAGAACTCCAGTGAGGGTGCTTTTCTGAGGTTTTCAGGATTGTGAGGCAACAATGAGGGATTATCGTACTGTCTCTCACAAAGTGGTACAAGACAGCCTTCCAACAATGATTATAATCACAAAAAAGAGGTAAAATATTTATATAAACACTTTATAACACAAAGCCAGAGTGCCTCTTCTCGTTTTCTCAAGTCCTTATCTCCTCAAATAGGGAGTCTTGGAAAAAAAAAAAAAACATATAAAGGCAGAAAGCAAGTGTAACTAAAAACACACAGAAGCAATTAAGTATTTAAAAAAAAGTTGCAATGGATAAATAACAATTTATATGGACGCTCAAATATTCACATTCTTCTGCTTCTGTTATTTCTAGAAAACTCCTCTGCAAAGGAAGAGCCCCCCACAAAAGTGAAAAACCATTTTTCCTGGAAGACAACAGTGCAGGTAGCCATGCTTATGCATTTCAGCAAATGGAATATGCTATAATTATCCAAACTTGCCCACAAATGAAATGCTCAAAATTATAGATAATTTAGCAAGCTCATGAGCAGCCAGCTGAATTTCAGCTTTTTCTTTCCAAAACATAGGATGCAATATGATAGAACTATCTGTAAATGCTCTTGGGTTTCATACAGAAAGGATCAGGATACATTAAGGGGTATTTTAAACACGCTAATGTAATCTTTGGGTATTCTGTAGAAAGGTGTTTTACAGAGGTTCTTAGACTAGCAGTATGATGCAGAAAATTGCCATCATATCAGGATCCTTCATTTGAACATGAATTCTTCACCTCTGAGTTTAATTCTATCTCTTTCCTCCACAACACTGTGGATGAAAATTTGAAGTAGTGTATTCTCATCATGATATAAGATATCCATGCTTTCTGATGATGCAGATTTATATGTGTAACGTGTTTGCACATATATATACATGAATAGATATGTATATACATACAGACAAATGCACAACTGTATCTCTCTGTATGTATATATATTTGTGCTTTTCTCTTCAGTTTAGGTGAAGTGCAAATTGAAGACGTTGGTAAGTCAAAGGGCTGCACAATCAATCACAGAGAGTTTTCTTGCTGCTGCTAGGACAGTGCAGGCACATCTGGAGCCTGTTTCTGTTTTGGACCCATCACTTACAGGCCTGTGTGATGCATGACTGAGATCTGAGAACTCACATCCATGCCTTCAGTCAGAGTTCCAGACCCAGCTGCTTACCCTCTGCCTTTTAGCCTGCTGGGTGGTGGCAGGTGATATGCAAAGGCTGCTGTTTTGCTCATCTCTGAAAGAAACTACAAAAAAATCATAGTAAGATGCGATATTTTATCAATCTGGTTTCTTCAGTGACCACAATATTTTTTTTCATACCTATAAAGAGGTAATTTAACTCCCCAAGCAGTGTAGAGTGAGTAACATTTTAATGGCATCATCCAAAAAAGTATTAGGTATTTCTAAAATTTTTGGACAGTATACCACCATCACCTTCCTCCCAAACTGTAATTGAAAGATAACTTTCTATGTGAGCCTAAATTGGCAAGTTTCTGTAAACAGTTTATGGCTGACACAAAACCCAAAAATAAAACAATGGCTTCACAGTGAGTATCATAGTTCAGTGATTTTAATTTGGCATAGCTTGGGTGGGTTGTTGTCTAATCCAGTTTATGCTTGGACCTAATCCACGAAGAACACGGTACGTGGCAATTCTCAAATTTTACAATGTTAGACTCACTGTGAAATGAGCTGTGGACTAGCACTGTACAGCCCTGCTGCTTCTTATTGGGACCAAACTCACAACTTTTGGCCTTAATATGCTCTGTAATGTCCAATCAGATCCTTGTGTCAGCACTAGAATATTTTGAGTATTATGTCTATTTATCTGAGACTTTCTTTTGTTGCCTGGACAACACCTGAATCTGTGATGAAATGCTTTGCACCAAGAGATTGAGGTTTATAGTCTAGAGTCAAGCCATAACAATACAAGTGTCAAAGAGCTGTTGGTTTTTTTTTTTTTTGCTTTTGTTTGTTTGTTTCTTTTTGACTGAATTTTACACTTGCTGGCAAAAGGGTTAAGGAAAATGTCAGCTGCCAGACTGAAATATTTGCTGTTGTGTCATGATGATAAGCACTGCAGTCGGTCATTTCACCACAACCACAGTCAACCCTGGGGATTGCAATTATCAGGATCCAAAACCAAACACCTTAATATGTGTAGTAGTCACAAGATTAATTTTGAAAAATGCATATATAAAGTACTCAGTCTGCAAAGATGAGCCACTTATTCCATCACCAAGCAGCTGAGACAATACAGCACATACTTTATTTCATATATTTGTTTCTTATCTCAGGATGGGAGGTCCCCTTGCAGTGCCCATACAGACACCACCACTTTTCTAGAGGAATTACCTATAAACTCTACATCTTGTACATGCATTTAAATGCAAGTTACTAAAGATCAGGACATGGCACCACTTGTGACTGTTCTTGTTGACATAAACGCCAAAATCTTAGTTTCCTGAGTTTTCTACATCAGTAACTGTTCCTGGTCCAAACAGACTGACATCAATTATCCACATGCCCATCCTCCTTCTGCTCAACAGAGTCTTGTGCTGCAGATGGTGCAGATGACCTGGCATATGCAAAATCCAGTATATGACTGAACAACTGCCAGGCAGAACACAACTCAAATATAAGGTACAGTGGCAGAGCTCTCTGGAGGTCTTTGCCCATTTACAGCATGTCTGACCTCAGGCAGGGCTATCAGCTTCCCACTTCTACAGAATCTGTGCATGTCTTCGTACTTCATTCCTTGAATAACTTGGAAAGTCCAGACAGACTGCCTGAAATATGATTCCAGATGGAGAATTGTCACCGCTATAATAGCAAAAGACACTCACACAAAAGGCTGGGTTTGCAGAATATCTACTTTACTACAAGTCATTCTCCTTTCTATACACTGTTCCGATCCAGATGGATCGGATTGGTCACTTAATCAATACATTCTAGTTGGTTGGCTGGCCACCTCAACGTCTTAAAACAAGGAGACAGAAAGTAAGAAAGAAGAGAACCTGCAGGTTGTTTAGACTAGAAGCTATCATTGTTTGGGCTAGGATGTTCAGAGTCTCACAAGCCGATTCTGCGAAAGTTGGTTTTCTCACTCTCTGACCAGGGTTGTCGGGACCACAGAGAATCAGGCACATAGCCTGAAACAAGCATTAACTTGACTTAGCCTTTCTTTTCTCAAAGTGCTTTGGAACAATTTCTTGAGCAAAAAAAGTACAGAAGTTGCTATCAAGGTAACATCACAATCACTATTTCATTTTAACTTGTCAGCATCTTACTCCTTCAAATATTTAGAACTTGTGAGTACACTCAACTAACAGTTTTCTGTGAGACACTGTGACTACAAATCACAGTGTTTGGCACACCAAAGCCCAATGCAATTTCCCTGATACTGATCACCTTTCGGAAAACATAGGAATTAAATTAAAAGGGTGAAATATTCCTGAGAGCCTCCAAGTTACCTATTTCCCTTTGCAAGGTTCAGTAGTGCAAATTCTATTTTTCTTTGGGTCTTCACATATTTTCCTGAACACAGAGTTGAAGTGTGCTGCACAGCTCATAAAACTTATTAAAAAACAGTCATTCAAAGAAGGGAGGAGTCCTCTAATTGCACCCATCTGCCTTTTGATAAATCTTCATCAGCACCAACTTCAGAGAGAGAAATTGTGAGACCTGTACTGCAGGCATGTTCTTCAGTGACAACGTCTCAGTCACTCTTGGCTGAACCTCCTGATAGTTAGGAATAGTCAGTACAGAGCAGGTACTGATAGCACAATAGAAAGGGTAAAATACAGCATCTGCAGAGGCTTCATAGCTACTGTCATCAATAGCCATTGTTAGGACTCAGGAAAAACTCAGAAGAATGAGAGAAAAAAGCATGTTACTGTTCCCAGCACTACTTTTTACTTATATGTAATACTGGGAAGCTCACTTCAAAGCATTTTGGTAGGACTGGCACCAAAATAAACTTCCACAATGTGTTTGTGAAAAGCTTCCAACTACAAAATATAAACATACCTTAAAAACAATATTTCTCCTGCCAAGAAAGATGCTAAAGAGTACATACATTTCTTCCAAATTATTTTTTTTAGGTGTACAGGTATGCAAAGTAGGATCTTGCTCGCTGGAAATGAATTTTTCAGGATAAGTAAACATGTACTGCTCACGATGTTTTTATTGATTTAAAATAGCAGTAAGAACCATTTCTCTTTAGTTAAATTTGAAAAGAATAAGTTTTTAGTGATTCTGACAGTGATTCCATTTTGCTTTCTGTTCTGCTACATTAAGCCTCCACACTCATCAGAGTTCTGTTGGCTGAGTTCCTGGTTATATTTCAGTGTTATATTCCTGATTAACATGCTTTAAGCAGAAGCAATAGGTTGTCCAATTAAAAAAAAAGAGTATATTTGAAATGAGAGACAACAACAGGACAGCCACCGTATGGGCAACATAATGCATTTAACAGTTACAGTACTTATCATAAATGATAATTGTTGACTGATAATAAATAGACTATGCTTTAATTGATAGAACAGATAAAACCAGTCTTCTGTCAAATTAAACTCTGGAAAATGAGTCTATCAGCCCTTTTAAAATACAGCTTAGGAAGATTAAGGTTCATGTTCCAGATGGCCCAAAAATAACCACTAAAAGCTTCCAGTTATGCTTGAATTAAGAAGCCACTATATACATCCACAAATTTGATATACTATGAATTAAGCACACAATGATGGGGGAAGGAAAAAATGAGGATATGAAAACAAAATTGGGACTGTTCCTCTGGCTTTAGATATCTAATTTCGACACTCAAAATATAAGGATAATTTCTCATGGCATCTTTTATTATCAGGAAAACAAGAATCAGTCCTACCACTTTCTGTTTTCTGGAGGAGTCCATTCTGTGCTCTCTTCAGAATCCCATCTGGTCTGGCAGCTTCATCTAACACTTAAATGTGAACAGCACAAATGATCCCCTAAGACTTACAGGAACCATCACTAACAACGATCGTTTCAGATCATTAAATGTGTTCCTGGTGGCTATTAAGGACATTTAAACAAATAGGTTTGTTGTGGCATGCCATAATTCTGCTTTGCATTACTTGAGAAGGGGACACTAAATCCCCATGGAAATTTTTTTCTTCTTTTCCCCCAAATAACTGAAAATATCAGATGAAGGTAACATGATTATTAAAGGAATTTTCAGAGATCTGCAAGGAGATGGAGACCAGAAGAGTCTATTACAAGCAGTTTTACAAGTTTTCAATTCCAATTCATGAGCCAAAGCTGTTCATTTTTGCCCTGATCAGCTGAGTTGCCACATATCTACCATTCGTATTTACAAGGAGAGAGAGAAATTAGGTGTTTGTATTTTATAAAACTACAAAGATAGAAAAAACCCTACTATTTAGACTACAAAATACACCCAGGAGAATAGAAAGATAAGCAAACAAATTAAACAGGACACACATTCCCACAATCGTGTTATGAAGCAGGGATAAAGATTAATGCTTAAATAGCAGATACAAACCTTACCCTGAGCTATATCCCTGATACATTTTTCTGCAAGCCCACACCTGATGGTAGTTCTCATGATGGTTCAAAAGCCAGGTGTCAGAGATCTGGTTCCATCTGGACCAAGACTTCTTTATTTACACAGATAATTAGCAAGTCTTCCCAAGGCCTGAGTGAAACAATGGCAGCTGGTCAGGAAATACCCTCTTTCAAACTTAAACAAACAACAAAACTTCTCCCTAGAAGGAAATAAAATGAGGAAAAGCAATCAGAAAATTATCAAAGGGGATACATACTACATTTTGTACATTTTGAATAGTAATTTGGGGAGTATTTAAAAGGAATATTCTCATATTTTGAAGAAAAGCTTGGGTAAAGAACTGTCATGAAAGAAATATTTCAAACAACCATATTCAGTGGAGAGGGAAAAAGAAAGAGAAAGAAATAATCCATTGAGGAACACAGGAGGAAATGACGGTAGTCTTAAAAATAAAGTCCCCTTCCAATACACGTCAAAGAAAAGACAACCAGGGAAGATATTAGCTGCAAAAAACTCCTAGGAGGCAGCCAGGGATTCACCAAGATTCATCTTTCTGTGAGAAGAAGACAAAAAACAAGCTGAGAAACTCAAGCATAGTAAACTGTTAAATTAGTAAAGTATTTATTCATGTGTCTGGTCAGAATGAAAAAAGGCATGAAATAGCAAGTGAAGTGAAGACAAAGCACCAAACCACAGATATTTCTGACTATGTAAAGCCCGCAACATAACATTCATTTCTTATTGTGAAGTCCAAAATAACTTAGTAAGAATTTGAAGCCTTACCACAAAGCCTGATAGACATTTTAGGGTACCCACAAATACAAACAGGATTTGATCTGGTCACATTATCATACTTTTGGTTCAGGCTTCCTGAGGAGTCAAACTAGCATGTTTTAACAACATGGAATAATTAAAAACTTCCAATCTGGAGATCATGCTGTAGAGATTAATGTGACACAAATGTTGAAGTGAGCTGGGAGACAGAGTTGAGTGACCAGAGACCTCAGAACTGGCACAGGTGTGCCTGTGGGATCAGCTCTTCATGACTGCTGTTTTGTACAGGTATGAGCAACACAGCAAAGAGAAATTTGGGAGAATTTGTTAATGAATCACATTATGTTTTTCTTCAATAAAAACTAAAAGAATGTTTCCCTGTTCATGAACAACCTGCAAAACAACATCATGCTGCCAAGCTCCTCCCTTTAGCACTACCACTGGTAAGACTTTCAGACTGAGGAAGAATATGAGCATAATGGCAAAGCTGAAACCATCCTCTTTTCAAGGTAAGGGGTTTTTTTGCCATGGTCTTAAATAGCATTCAGAATTTAGAGACTGAAAAAGAAAATGGTTCCAAAACGTTCCTCAAATTAACAGATGATTTTTCCACTGCTTCCTTGTGCAAAGCATACAGGGAAAATAAACCTTCCACCGCACTGCTTAGCAAGGTGCTGCACACCATGGTTCTGTTTTTTGTGCTTTGAACATTACATTAGACAGCCAATAGATAACCAGCAGTCAAATGGACTGTGGTCTGTTTTGAAAAGCTTTTATGTTATCATCAGAAGAAAATAATATTTTAAGGAAGGCAACCACAAAGACACTCATAAAATTATAAATAGATGAAAACAGCATGCAAAAAAAGGTTTAAAGCCCACAAATTAGTTATCCTAAGAACAAAAGAAATAGGTATTTTTCCTTTGTGAGTCATTAAAGAATTTTCCTGCAACAGCCAGTATTCATTTTTTCCCTTTCAGAAGTGTAAGGATGTCACCATGAAAAGAACAGCAGTGGAATTTAAATCTAAAGAGAAAGAGAGAATTACTTCCAGCTATTCGCACTCATAATCTGTGAAATTTATGGTCTGAGAAGACAGCATTGAAATTAACCATTCCTGCTTTAAATTGAGCTCAGGGTTCTAGGGCCTATGTTAACAACTTTATTCTTTTTAATATTAAAATACAGGCAATCGAGAACCATAGATGAAGACATCACAAGAGCAAAAGTTTTAAGATTTTTTTCTTCCTTGATTTAGAAGGATTAGTCCTTCACAAAACCAACACTGAGCACAAGTGGAAGATTTTTTTCTTTTTTCTGCAAAACTATTTTTTTACCCTACTGTGATATTATATTCTTACATTTTGTTATTTACAACAACAATAAACTCAAGCCAAAAAAAGAAAAAAATCTCCACAAGCTCAATAGGCATTAAATGAAAAGGTTTTAAGTTTTTCGTGTCACAACTGAAATGCTCATGGTTCCATGACCTATCCAAATCACAGCTGAGGGGCAGAATGACCATTTTACAGGGCACTGACAAACTGCATTTGCTAGATTAGCCAAAGCTGTTGAATCCAGATAGGTCTGAAAGAAGAAATTAATTCAGTCTGATGACAAAAAATGAAGCAATTTCCTAGCTCTATACAGCCTATTATTGCTAAATTTTGACTGAATTCTCAATTGCAATGTAAAAATATAAGCACAACCCTGTTGCTATCGCAGCTGCCAATTAAAATTTCAGAAATCAGAATTTTCTGCTTAGTTTCAATCACAATTTGTATGTATGTAATGAGTAGTACTTCTAATGGATTTTTCTTAAATATGTAGTGGAAGTCAAGAGGTTTTTTTATCAAAACCTGCCCATGACTTGGGCAGGTTTTAATAAAAAAAATTAATGATGAAACCATAGCTGTACTCTCACCTTAGTCAAAAAGAAAGGGTTTAGCAAGAGTTTAATTGAAGTCGCCAAGTCCTGGAAGAGAAAAAGTATAAATAAAGAAAGAACACAGAAAGAAAAGGGGTGAGCTGAAACTTTGCTAGCAATTTTCAAGTGAGACTGTGACAGCATTGTGACAAAATAAAAAAGCCCGTGAGAAAAAAACAAAGGCAGCTCAGCAAAATTGTGGGTGATTCCATGCCAAGATGCCATGGAATTTTACTCTTCCACATCTGACCATCTGGAAAGATGTTTGGCCAGTACAGACTCATTGAGAGAAAACACCAAAACAGTGAACGTAAAACCACCACCAAAAAATGATATTACCAGCTTGTTACTGTATATATTAATAAGAGGTAATTGTTATATCCTCCACATGGTTTACATGTGATTTGGTCTTGCCACAACAGAAAATGCCTTCACAGGAATGACTCCAGGAGCTGAGTGTTGCAGCAAAAGGAGTAGGAAGCTGTAGTATAGTTAAGAAATTAAATGAGTTTTTATCTTCAATAGCTGCTTTAGCAGTCTCTCTTATATTCTGCTCTTGATTTTAGGTGCTTTGTACAAAGAGCATCATGATGGTGGTCCAAGTTTGTGAAAGGTGGTGTTGAGCCTGGTGCCAAGGACATTTGCATACAATTACATATACATTTAGTAACTAGCTTTACTCCAGCTAATGCTTATGCAACACAACTTCGTTTATTATCATCAAAAATTGTAATGAGCCTCCTCCTTACTCCCCTCGGCCCCCTCCTCCAAAAAAGAAGCTGGTTATTAAAAAAAAAAAATCATTGAGTAATAAAACTCTAAATCTTAGTGAGTCGTATAGTCCCTAGAATCAAGAAACATCAATAGCTAAAAAATTCTAGTTTTCCTGATAGGTGGTTGTTGAATGAGTGAGATATTGAATGAGAAGCTGAGGGAGAAAAGCTATCAGTGATCAACCCTTAGACAATTTCTAGAAAATTTTCCCCATAAACATAATATGGAGAGTATCTTTTCACCTATCAAGGCCTTGCTCCATAGTTGGATTCTACATCCAAAGTTGCTATTTCTGAGAAAAAAAAAAAATTAAAAAAGGTCAGGTAAGCTAACATATATGGTTTGCAAAACGTTATTTTTTTCACAAAGTTCTCATTTGCAGCAGGGTGTTTTCTAAGTCACCTTTACCAGTGACAATGAAAGTCAACTATAAATGAACTAACAAACATTTGCAGATCCGGACACTTTCCAATCAGGCAGAAAAACCAAAACTCACAAGCCCTAAGAATTCAAGGTTTGGGAGCAGTTGTATCTTTCTCCCCTTGTGGTAAAACACCTGAAGGAAGACAGATATTGCTCTTCTGTTCAGGGCTCAGTATCTCAGGAAGACAGGCATGGTATCCTGAGAGCCACTTCAGCCCTGGACTGACCTTCTTGACTCTCCAGTGACACCCATGGATCCTTGTGATGCCTTTTGCTCGCACACACACATCTACAAATATTTGAGAAAAAATATAGTGTCGTTTGACAACTCAACACAAGAAAACTGTCCACTATTTTGTCTAAACAATGTGCATCTTTAATCTGAGGGTGATCAGATCTTCCAGGTCTTGCATTTGGGACTGGGAAGGATTGTTTTTGTTTTGGTTAGGAGTGGGAGTAAAAGTGCTATTGTTTCCCTGTTTCCCAGGTCAGGCTAACAAGCATTGCAATTGCTGTGGTTAACTGCTGTCTCAAGTTGGTTTATTTTAGGTATGCCAAGAGAGCAAGGGTAGTCCTATGTAATTAAGCAAAGAAACTAGAAGACCTTCTTTGGACCAAACTTACTGCTTCTTCACATCTCTTGGCTGGGTAAAGAAGCTCTCAGAAATCACGTCGTCTCCTCTCTATTTCCAGCATGCTGCCATCCTTAGCTTTTCTCAACTGGACCCCTCTGCAAGCCCTTTAGTGAGGAGGCAGCACTACAGGTTTTTTTGGTTTTTGTTCTTTCAAATGAGCAAGCCCAGCTGCTCTCCCAGGACACTAGGGACCCTTTTGCTTTGCTGCAGTGTTGATGTTTACCAATTCATAAGGCTAAAGCAGGAGAAAAGCCTCTCACTTAAAAAGTCATAGCTTTTCCCATAGTACTTTTCATTAAAATGTACTTTGTGTGTAGAAATCCTGAAAAAATCTGAACTTTCCTGGTAAAAAATTACCTGGTTTCTGCTCATCAGGAAGTCTGTGACAGGATCTGTATTAAGAAGATTCTGGTGGGCTGGAAAACAGCCTCTCACAGGAACTAAAAAAGATAAGCTTTATAGTTGGCTCTGAGGTTGTCATCAAGCTTTTAACACTAAATTAACTCTAATAACTAATTAAATAATTAACTAAACTAATTAACTCTAGCTCAGGTTATTAGTCCCACCTGCATAATGTTTCAAAGTGGATGGTACCCTGGTAGTTTCAAGCTGAGTGTACAAGCACTACAGAATTATATAATTATTAAGAATCATGAGTTGCTCTGACTGCAGGGCTTACTCCAGTGAGGTATTCACAGATAACAAAATTATCTATGGTAGGCCTAGAGTTTTCTGCTTTTTGTTAAGTGCCTTCTTTAGAACTATGCAAATAAAATGCCAAGACACACTTCTCTCAGTGAACAGCTTAAGTTCTCAGAGAGCACGGTAGTCAGACAACTGATAAACTCTGGCTAGCTCTTCTCATCAACTGCTTTTCACAATTAAAAAGCCCACCACACACCACCAGAAAAAAACCAAGCAACCAAACACCTAACCAACCAGCCAAACCAAACCAAAACCATAAACAAACAAACAAACAAGAAAATAAAAAATCCCAGAGAAAAATAACCTACAGCTAGGAAATTTTGACCCTTTTTTCTTATATATTTCCAACTTGTAACAAGGTCAGACTGTGAACATATTTAACTTGATCTCCTTGAGTGACTGCTTATCAGGAAAACAATAAAGGAAATAATTTACAGAACAGTATTAATCAATCTGTCATAAATTTGATTGCGCTCACTGTTTGTTTTGAGATAACAGGTAACATAAAAAACCTGTTTTTCCTTCATTCATGCAGCTTCCTACTTTATCAACCAATATTTGATACATTTGTTATAACTCTACAGCAACATCAACAGTTGCCTATTAATTTGGCAGATAAACACTTACCTGAGAAAGACTAACTTTTCACTGTTGTTTGCTTCTTCTTTCATAAATTGGCAGTGTTATCACTGATACAGTAGTTACTAACATATGCCATCAGCCACTGAAACAGATACATCCTGTTGTTTCAATTCTTTCATATTCCTTTGGTTTTCATACAAAGAAGTCAGAGCAGCAAAATGAGAAATACTGAAAGAGCAGCAGAACTGCTAAAAGAACCAAGGTCTCTACTTTTTCCTCTTAGAATAAGGATGATATTATTAATAGAGTTCCTCATCCAATAATAAAATCGAAACTAATATTACTAGTAATCTCAGAAATATGTACTGAAGCAATACTTCCAACCTTTGAATAATTTCAGTCTTTCATAAATATTTTTATATTTTTAAAAATTGGTTGAAAGAAATTATTACAGCACATTTGATCTTTGGCCTTTAATCTTCAATTCTCCAATAGAAATAGTCTTCTTAAGTAACTAAGTAAAATGTAATGTTAGATGAGGCAAAACTCATGGAAAAAATGTTTCAAACAATAATTTTATTTTCTTCCTGTTTGTGCAAGTGCACTCGTCTTTGTTTTCTCTCATAAGAGAAATTCTTGTCAAATTATTTTTACCTAGTTGCTTAAGTCTTGTGTAATATAAACCCCAGAATTTTGATATTAATTTTTTCCCAGTCTCTCTGTGCAGAGACTTGGTTGCAGAGTCTACTCTGCTCCTTTGGTAGGCCAAGTAACAGCACAGTTCCTACAATAGTCACCACACTTATCTTTCAAAAAACCCCAATGCTTTAACGTGAACAGAACAACCTCAGGTCAGCACTGTTTCTTATCCTTTTTGGAGGTGTGTGAGATAGGGAGTCTTGGGAAGTTTAAGAAAGGGTCTAAGCAGCACTGCGTTGTCAACTTCCCAGAGTCAAAAAAAATATTCAGCTACTTCTGATTTTCCAAATGCCCGATAAGTGCATCTTCAACTCTTTCCTAGTGTTTTCTGCAAGTAGCCCTCATACGTTCATATACTCCTGCTGCCAACTTCCAACAAAGGGGCTGCACTCAGACACCTTGAATAAGAGAACTGAGAAAAAAATTTGCTGCTTGTATCTGCAGCTTTAGCAAGACAGCAAACAAGTATCATCTGCCCTTGCTACACTTTGTACTCCTTGCTTTGACAGCTTTTTAGGAAAACCTCTCACTGCCTTCCCAGACTTCTTTGCTGACCTCTATTTCATCAACTTTTTACCATAAGTTGTGTTCCATGTTGCAAAGAATAAGTAAGAAGAAAGCAGAAGCATTATAACTCGCTGCATTTCTTTATGTGCAAAGCTGAAGGACATTTCTACAGAATAGACTTGAGGCCTGATTCAGCAGCTTCAGGTACTTAATTTCATCTAAGAAATGCACATTCCCATCATTGCCAATTTCACAGAAAAAAAATAAAACCAAACAAATTAATCTCTGGTCCTCTATGCAACAAAGTAAAAAGTTTCAGAAATTAGGTAAACACTAAGATATAGTGTATTGTGAAACAGTCTTCTGCAGGAAAAGAGAGAAGAATGTTGGAAACATTCTACTTCAGTGACAAAAAGGACAATAGCACTAGAAAGATTTATAGCAGTCTGAATACTGAGAAGCGTACATGACCCCAATAGTTTTCTATTATCAATTTTTATCATTCAAGTGTTTAAAATTTCTTCACAATAGAATTTTCCAAGTTCTGCAGTTGACATGACAAGTAGCTTTGCAGGTGTCGACATAACACCTGGTATATTCTATAACTTCTTTTTCTCCTCTAAACATCCTTTCAAGCATGTGCTGTCTTCAGAAAAAGAGCAAAACAATGCTCTTTTCAGACACAGAGGAAGCAGTTGCCCTTGAGATACTTCTCAAAATATAGCTGGAACTCTTGGAGTCCACAGGGATGCACTTAGGGTAATGAGTTCTGCTGGGAAATAGAGACATTTTAATGGTCCCAGAAAGACTTTGCAAGTTCATGCCGGCTTTTATGAAGGCAGATTATATGTTTTTAATTTATAGTGGTTTTACTGTGGTTCTTCAGCAGACAACACCCTTCCCCACCATCCAGCATGTTTGTGTACCCATGCTTAAACTACATTTTCAAATTGGTGTGTGTTAGTTGCCATAGGACTATTGAGTTGATGGTATGGGAAATTAAGTGACTGAAAAACTAAACAACTTGCTCATTAATTTTTACTGTTGTAAACTGCTTATTTGAACTGCTTCATATATCACAAATCATAGTTTCCCACCAGAGAAAATAAAGCATTCCATATGCCAAAAAATTTAGGTTTAAAACGGAAAAAAAAATTAGATTCATCAGCTATGCCTAAGATTTCCAGTCAGTGGCCCTTAAATTTTAAGACTTTGAAACTGAATGCATGCACCTCAAATGTTGGTGATTGTCAGAATTTACAAGCTTGCACCTTTATTGTTTTCTCTGTAGACATCCTGACTGTGATTGATTTAACTGCGCTGACCTCCCAGCTGTGACAACTGCCTGTTCCACTGTCACCTGCTAATAACAGTCGTATATTTAGCTGCATCCCCTAACTGCATACTGGTGGTAGATGTCTAATAAGTTATTCAGCTTGGATTTAGGCAAGACATCAGAGATTTTGTGCCCTAATAACATTCCCTTAAGCCATCCAACTTCTTTGCCTTTTAAGTTGTTTACTAATGGAGATAAATGAGCTTGCCTAGGCAGGACAATGACAGTAGTTGGCAGATACATTGCTCACACAGCTGACCCTATTCAATTCTAAAATAAAATAAATCTATGCTGTTTGGTTTTATGTATGACTTATTAAATTACTGATATGGAACTTGTCTGCCCCAGATTGCAGGGCACCGCTAATGCATCGAGCTGCAGACACTACGTAGCCTTAAAAAAACCCAAACAAAAAAGGTTTACATTAAAATTAACATGAAAAAGAGACAGGTTCAGATAGAATGAGAGATGAGGGGGAAAATACAAAAAAGTCGTGTCTAATTGCTTTCCGGGAACCCAATATGCTATCAACTGCCATGATTTACAAAGCAGCTGATGACTGGGAAAGACAGCTATGGCACATTAAAGCTATTAATTTAGAAGATGGAATCACAATGCTTCAGAAATTGCTGTATCCAAAGAGTTTTTGTCGAACCTCCATAACTAGATGCACTCAGGAACATCCTGTGAAGACATTATAGTTATTGCTGATTAGAAAAAGACCCATAAAACTATTACTTTGAGGCTAAACATTTTTCAGCTAGAATTGGGAATTTAGGAAGTCAAAGAGTCATATAATAGAAAGGCTTGGGTTTGAAGTGACCTTAAATTCATCCAGTTCCCAATTCCCTGTCACAGGCAGGGATGCCACCCACTAGAGCAGGTTGCTCAAGGCCTCATCCAATCTGGTCTTGAATGTTTCCAGGAGTGGGACATCCAGAACTTCTCTGAGTAACTGGTTCCACTTTCTAACCTTCCTCACAGTTAAGACCTTCTTTCTAATATCTAACCTAAACCTTGTATTTAAGTTTAAATTAACCATTTAAGTTAAATTAACCATTAACCAATGGTTTAATTTAACCATTCCCTTTTGTCCTATTATTGTCTGCCCATAAAAAAAAATGGCTCTCACTCTTTTTTGTAAAAGCTCTTAAAGTACCAAAGGCTGCTCTAAACTCTCCCCAGAGTCTTCTCCATGGCTGAACAGTCACAACTTTCTCAACCTGTCTTTATAAGAGAGATGTTCCAGCCTTCTCATCATCTTCATGGCCTTCCTCTGGACTTTCTCCAGCAAGTCCATGTCCTTCCTATGCTGGGGACCTCATAGCTGGATGCAGTTCTCCAGGTGAGGTCTCATGAGGACAGGGTTGCCTTGACACAGGTGCAGTACCTTGCACTTGGATTCGTTGAACTTCATAAGAGCCTTTGGTTCTGTTTATTCTTTCTTGTGAAAGGTGCAACATGCTGCTCTTAGGGTCAACAAAAAGAGACCTTGCAAACTTATATGCAACGACAGTTCTAATCCAGTTCATGGGGAGCTGACAAATAATACTTAGCATGAGCTTGCAAAACAACCCTAAAACTACTTAGCATCTCAATTCCAGGTGGGGTGGACATTTGGTCCAATCCTTACCAACATAGACCGTGTGCCTTTCTTTACAGCACCTCCAAACAGAGAAGGTCAGAATGCAGTCAGTGAAGTTTCATATGACACAAAGATTCATTCAGGAAAAACTGCAAAATAACAAAGTGAAAAGAAGCCTTATCAGAAAACCCTTGAAAAATACCAGCATCCAGAACACATAAAGGCAAAAAACATGGGTTTTGCTGAATTCTTCAGGATTTTTTTTTACATTTCTAACAAAAACCAATGAATGCCATTGTTCATTGCATTATAAGAGAATGTTCTGTAATAATGAAATTAGACAGACTAAGAAATAAAACACCTATTGCTCAATCTGTCAAGTAATTATCATTTACTCCCTTTTAGACCAGCTAAGCAGCATGAGCCATCCCATTTGCATGGCTGCAATAACTCAGTTTTTGCCCCACATCTCCTTAACAG
Source organism: Irena cyanogastra (assembly GCA_013397155.1). NCBI lineage: Eukaryota > Metazoa > Chordata > Aves > Passeriformes > Irenidae > Irena > Irena cyanogastra. The sequence continues at coordinate 173,111 of VWZV01009443.1, read as the reverse complement.
TAGACAAAATAGTATCCAGGCAGAAAAATAACACATGGAAGACAAAGCACTTTACTTGTAATAATTCTTAGAATTATTTTCTATATGTATTTGGCCAGGTCAGCAAGCAGCCAGTCTCAGTGAAAATTCCCTCTTTCCATGTAACCAAAAGGATATTTCATTCTTTAGTCTTCAGATATTTGTTTGATTTGTTGAGGACTTTTTTTTCATAAAGTAAGCCCTAGTTACACATCAGATTCTGCTCCAGACTTCCCATACTCCCCAAATTTATTCCCTCTCCTGGGAATGTATTGTGTGCACAGACACTCTGATGCATGAAATCATCTCCATTGTTCTTCATATTCTGCTAACGAGAATACAGAATGTTTATAAATAACTAACATATTGCATGGATAAAATGCAAATCACCATACTAGTCAGAAAAACACTTTAATGTGGCCTGCAGTGCTAATCCTACCCAGTGATTGCTTCCACCTTGATCCCTACCAGTTTCAGGGCAGCTTCTTAAAGCAGCACTTGAATAACACTGTAGGTACAACATAACAACAGAATTCTGTGCTGGACGAGTCTGATTAGAGTCAGGGAAGTGCCAAGACACTCTGCAGTTTCTCCATTTCCTAACAGCAAAAATCTGAGTAATTCTTTTAACCCCAGTTTCCCATCATTTGGCCTCCCATGTACATTGCAAGAAACGATGCAGAGAGGTCCCAGATGCTTGTGCTAAAGGCAAGCATAAAAGTTCAAGCACTCAGTTTTTACAGGGCAAGATGAGACAATTGGACAACTTAAGACTGGAGAAAGACAACGAATTCTGCTGCATGAGTGACCAGAGAGTCGGGGTTCAAGCATACCCTGGGGCTCTAAACTGAAATCACAGGTGAAATCTGCAACGTGACCTCAATCACAGTCACACAAAACACAAAAGTCAAACAGGTTCCTAGCTTGCAACCAGCACCCAGCTAAAATCACAGGGACAGGAGTTCAGCATGAACACAAAAATCAAGATGCAAAACATAAGGGCAAGATGTTTTGTCCACATGTAATGATCCAGTAATACATGGTTTAGCTATACCATGTTGTGCTCATTAAAAGAGATTTTTTTTTTTCAAAACGATGGATAATTTTTCAAATGCAGTTGCATGTTTCTAAGCAAAAGACCAGAATGAATCCCAGATTCCATCTTCTGCTCACTTATCTCCAATGTTTTAGGAGATGACCATTAACAAGAAACACACCTTTCATTCCTGCATCTCTTACCTCCTTCCTGAGACAACCAGTTAATTCTGAGACACTAGAGTATATCTGACTAAATACCAGTCCAAGAAATATTGATATTCTGACACAAGACATAGTTAAGCAGAAGCTAAAATGTTTAAAACTATAGAAGCACATGTACAATGGAACACTTTTGATTCAGCTTTTGGTAGCTGCCACATACAATTCCTGCATGTTAACACCAATCTACTCACTGTTAGTCTAGATTTCACTAGCCTATGTCCTAACAAACTACATGCTACCTGATATAACACTTGATTGCAAAAACCATTGTCTTTTTACAAATGGGGGCATAGATCCATGAACAGATCTATTATCATATTCAATTTAAGTTTCTTTACACGTTCACATTGTTTCTGAAATAAGACTGAATTTTCCGTCTCATCCGCCAATGCATGCCCAGTGAGAATCAGTAATGTTACTTCATGCCTTGCTGTCTTAGTAATAAAAAGGAACTCACTCATGCTGTTTCATTTCAGCTTCATTACAGAGGCCAGTCTGAGCAGAAAAAAACAGCATTCCCATCCATTTGAGTACTGCAACATGCCTGCAGCTTTGCATACATGCAGACAAAGGTGTCAATCAGAGTTTTAAGAAACAAATAAGGAAAACTAATGATTATGCTACCAGGGTTTCCAGACAGCTCTAATTCCAACACTCCCACTTTTTTTTCCCCCCTTATTTTCACTCTCCTTGTATTTATTGTTCCGTCAATAGTGCTATACTCAGACACTGCCCTGCCTATCAAGCAAAATATTAAGATAGACATGGTGGTATGAACACACTGAATCATGAGCTTTTACTCATTAAATGGTCCAACTGGTTTAGCAGGAATGAAAAAAACCAATTGTGTGGAATACAGAGAAGACAGACAATGACAGGAAAGCCAGAAAGAGAAATCAAGCATCCTGCTTAAGAACTGCTTGATAACATTCCATTTTTAACCAATAACTGCCTTTTTTGTGGCTAATATAAAATTTAGATTAGCTTCAGACAAAACTAAGTAGATTTTTCTTAATTGGCATCCAATTAAATTATGCTCTCTGTCTTCTGCATCCTTTTCTATGCTAAAAGCTGTGCTGCTTTGTGGCAGCCTTACTGGGAACTTCACTGTTCTGTTTTTCCATGAGTGCAAACTAGTACCATTCCGAGACCACTTATATTACTTCACAGTTTTAGACGATTCCTGCCTTACAGTCACAAATCCTAAAGCAAGTAATCTTCACTTGTGGAAGTTCTGCTGCCTTAAACAAGGTGGCCATAAAAGTTACTCTGATAAGCTGAGTTTTGTGAGAAAAATGAAATAGGAAAAAGTTTGGCCTAACTAAAAAGGAATAGTATAAGAGAAGAAACGAATTTTTTTCTGACACTGCTGAACTGCTTTTTATCTTTCTGAAATACACAGCTGAATAGAGTATATTGCTTTGTTTACAGGATAAATTTGATATATTCATTTCTTATGTACATCATACCAGGGATGCCTTCTGCACATGAAACAATTTCACATGCAGGAAGACTCTCTGCATTTACCTGGTGAAGAACAAACAGTATAAATGATACCTTAAAATATAAATTCCATTTATTCCCAAATGAGACCTGTAGTTCAAATACACTTTTTAAAAATTAATCCTTAACCAAATTGTGGAGATACAGCAGTCAGTACCCAGAATGAAGACTGTTTGTAAAAGCAGAGCCTAAACAGTGATAGAGTTCTCTGTGTGATTCCCATTTATTCTGAAAATCCCTTCAGATTGAAAATACAGCATCAGCAAAAGTCAGGGTCAATGCTGAAAATCTCCATATTCAGCTCTGAGACTGTATTAAAAAGCAAACAGCTCCTGATCAGTTTTGTATTTTTAAATACTATCCACTCCCATATATCCTTTTCTTTCAACAGCAAATGCAAAAAACTAGTTTTTGAAACATCTCAACATCATATCTAATGGGTAAGACAAGTCACAATCTTACAATGCCTTTCCCTTCACTCCATTCTCTCTGAACAGGCCAATAGCTCTTGTCCAGGAAGAGCATCCATTTTCACAGTGACAGATATTGATTTTAATTAAAGTAGCAGAAAGAAGCTGAAAATATTAACCTCTATTCTTTCACGTTCCAGGAATCAAAATAAATGATACTGAGAATTTACACAGACACAGCCACATATTTATGCCTATGTCCAAAGCTACAGCCAATCTGCACAAGAGATGCCAAGAGAGAACTCCAAGAGGTTTAATTAGTATAGAAGGCTGATTTGATGATAAGTACAACATGTAATAGTCTTGGCACCAGCAACTCACCCGGAGAAGTGAGTCCCTATTGCAGTGAAAAACTTGACGGGCAGCAGTAGTCAGTTGATTTGTTTATATAACCAAGCAAGCTGTTTTGCCCCTTTGTTTTTCCCTCCTGCATTGCTTATTCCATGCCTGCAAAGAAAGAGTGTTTGGGTTAACATCCAGCGACCCACAATTACAACTTGAAATGCTTGCCAACTGCATAAATCTCAGGAGCCATGAAAAGGAAAAAGGGTTTTTCCTACAATAAGAGACCCAGGCACACATACACAGTACAGTCTGTTCCTAAGCTATGTATTCTTGCATGTATATCCTTAAGTTTCAGAAAAATATTTAAATTCCAGACTTGGGAGGAGTAAGCAGGTTCAGAAAGGCTGTGTTGCATGTAAACTTGCAAAACATGATTTTGTTGAGGGTTTTTTTTTTCCTGGTCCATCAGAAACAGCATCTTATAAGATAGCTTTCCTGCCCTGCAAGAACTGATGAAGTGATGTGCACAAGGCACATGGCAGACCATTGGGAAAGTGCCAGATACAAAGGACTGCTACTCTAATGATTAAAAAAAAAAAATCTATTCATCTCTCAACCTCCACCTGATCAATGGGCTAAAATTGGTTTTAAATGTGATCTCACTGTATTTTAGAATAAACTGACTAAGGACAGACTTATCTTCACCCTTTTAAAGATTTCATATCTCCACTGTAATGTGGATAAATTGACAGAAATTTTTCTGTGTGTTACATTTTCTCTGTAATCCCTGCAGTAAAATAAAGGGATTTACCTAATGATTGTCATGTGTAAGTGCTTAGATATTAATCAGCAATTTTACATATCAGGGCAATTTTTCCTACTTTCTCTCAAACAACAAAAATATTATATCAAATCTGTAACATCCCTGTTCCATCTGTAAATCCATCTGGTTTTCTTAGTAAGTGCCCTTGAAATACTGATATATTTGGGGAAAAACACATTACAAATAAACAAGTTTCATATACAGCATTTCAGTTTTGAATGCAATCCTTTCAATCTGGAATTCCACTGCATTTCTGCAACAGATATCTCCGTCTTGCAGGTTGTAGCATATTGTTGTCACCTGAATATTTATTTCTTTCTCTACAATGCTTTTGAACAGATATCTCCCTTCAATAAATGAAAGATGTAATAGAGAAGCTATTTGAAGGCATGAAATTTATCCATCTTTTATTTCCCCTCAAGGATCTGTGAATTTGGCAGTTTCCTTGGTGTTCCTCTTGTTTGATTATCTCTATCTTATGGGCATAGAGATTTCAGGGGACTTGGTGTGACTGTGGGTCCTTTTGGAGCAATGTGCTGAACAAGCTTTACTGCTCCCACTGCCTGAGTGGCAGATACTGAGAACAGGTGTCTCTCTGATCAGGGTCACAGAGGAAAAACAGCTACTTCTGATGCACCCTGAAATAAAATAAAAGCAAATCCATGCTAGTCAGGAGCATCATCTGAACCAGTGACACTTTTTCCCAGACAACACTAAGAAATTCACCACATACAATAATCTTCTGCCACCTAGAGAGAGACTTGGCAGAAAAATAGAGTAAAATTAACAATTAACAATTAGCACAGAAAAAAAATTAATTGTTTCCACTAATTTTGAGCTTTGACAAGGGAAGCAGGATGTTAATGTTTCCAGCATGCACTGTCTGCAGTAGACTTCAGCATAAATGTTCATCAATCCTGAAATCAATTACTGTTCTTCTGTCTGTCAGAGCAGACACCATTTTCTCTGCATGCATATTCATTAATCAGACCACTATACACTGCAGGTGACTTCATAGAGGCTTTCCTCATCATGAAATGTGGGTTAAAACTTACTACAGCAAAAATACATTGTAATGCACACTGTTGAATTTTGCCAATATATCTCAATCCACTCACAGCGCCACTGGGAATTCTCAAGACATGTCACTTCTTGGCTTGGACTTAGTCAATGACTGAAGGAGAGGAGACAAAGGATTTGAGGAAGGTGTGCAGGCATTTACCCACCTACAGATGTCCCATCAGGGAATGACCCTTGAATCATAGCATGAACAGTAGAAAAGGAGTGCTTTGGAAACCTTGTGCAACTAAGAGATGATTATACCAATAAGTGAAGGGAATGAGGAATGCTGAACTTCATGCTTCTCTGTAGGATGTATTGTAAAAAAAGAAAAAATTAAATTTTTTTCCCAAAGACATGAATCTTTCCAGGTTTTCAAGAGCTCCATGTCTCACTCTCAGCTGACAGAATACAGTCACCTTGGGGTTATATTGAGCAGAAGTAGCTATCGATTAGAAAAGTGTTTGCAGATTAGCAGCTTTGCAAAAGTGTTGTTCAGCAATCTCTATTAATTGGATATTTTCAGCACTTGAAACTTAACTTCTATCTCCATTTAAGTGGGTCAATATTGTGGAAAAAGCTAGCAAACAGGTCTGGCAAAATAAAACTGCAGTTCTCTTCCTATGTGTTTGGATCAATCTAGGCAAAAGCAGAATATTTCAGGCTAAATAACCACTGGCCTCATGATCCATAAAAAGGCTGTAATGGTTTCCATTTGGCACTGTACCAGGGATTCGTGGATTGTACCAAGTTTACAGAATCACAGCTTGTCTCAGAAAGGAATCTCTGGTGATTGCCTGGTCCAAACCCCTCAGGTCAAGATACAGCAAGTTGTCCAGAATTACAAACAGTTGAGTTTTGAATATCTCACAGGCTGGAGACTCCACAACCTTTCCAGACAGTAGAGTTTCTCTTTATTCCAGTGTTCAGACTCTCTCTGTAGCAAAATGTTTTCCTTGTGCTGAACCTTCTCTTCAAGGGTAAACCATCCCAGCTCTCAGCTTCTCTCTATATGTCCCTGTATGTCCTCCCTTAATCATTGTGCCCTTTGCTCCAGTATATCCATGTCTCCTCTTGTACTGGAAAGATCTGGACACAGAACTCTAGATGTGGCAGACACGACTAGAGCCAAGGGCTACCTCTCCTGAATTGCTGGCAGTGTTCCTCCTAATGCAGCCTTCCTTGCCACAAGGGTTTATAACTGGCTCATGTTTAATGGTTTTGGTCCATGGGGCTCCCCAACATCTTTTCTGCAAAGCTGCTTCTCAGGCCCTGGTCTGTACTTGTGCATGGAGTTATCATCCTCTGGATCCTGCACGTGTCTTTGTTGAACTTCATGAGCTTCTCCTTGATCTATTTCTCCAGTCTGTCAAGATGCCTTCAAATGGCAGCACAGACATCTGGTGTATCAACCACCCCTCAGACTTTCATATTTCCTTCAGATTTTCTCAGGCTGCACTCTGTTGTGTTGTCTAGGTCAGGAATAATAGTACTGGCCCCAGTGTTGACCCCTGGGTCACCTACCAGTGGCTGGCCTCCAGCCAGATTTCAAGTCACTATCGCAACATGCTGAGGCCAGCAGCTCAGCTTCTTTCCAGTCCATCTCCCTGTCTACTTGTCTAATGAATTGTTTCCCCACTTTGTCTACTCTTGGCCACTTTTTAGACACCAGGATCTTAAGAAAAATCAGGTTCTATTCAATTCTGTTTCTAGGAGGATGAAGCAACTAATCCTTACAGACTGTAACATGAATATCCATGAATTGGTTCTGCTGTGATAAGAGGACTGGTCATGGTAATCTCGTCAGTTTTGCTCCTCAGTTCTGTAGGAAACAGCACATCATGTTGAATAGGGATGAAGAGCAATTAGACTATTGAAGGAAGCCTGCTGTGTTTCTACCCTCAGAGGTTAATATCCCAATGTGACTAAAGGAGAGATACTGAGGACATTTTCTGAAAAACAACATGACCTTTAAGAGGAAAAGAAAAAAATCTTTTTCTTCTGCTATATAAAGCAGAGAGCTTCTGCTTGAAATTGCAGTGAATCTGAGCCTTAAGCTAACATCTGGAGCCTTGCACATCTGTAGCTTAACTAAGAATCAGAGCATTTTTGTTAAGTCACAATATGCATGTTCTTGTAACGCTGAATAGAAAGAGACTAAATTTTACAGGGCTAGCAAAAGTGGGATGGAGACACGAAATGAAAATATGTCTAGTTGAGTTCATCCATTTACTAATTCACAAGGTTAGCCAAGTTTTTAATTTTTATAAACACAGCACCTATTTAATGCTTAGAAACACCTGAACACCTCATGACAATTCCAATAAGAAAAAGCTTTTTATAGGTCTCTGGCACCTACTGAAGAGCAGGAATAACAGATTTCCCATAAACAAAAAATATGGATACAAACTCCCAGAATCCAAGTCTTTCTGGTCATTGGTCTTACAGAGGGAGAGATAAGTCTCCATATGTTTGAAAACATCACCTACTCACACTTGTTGAGGCATGGAGCTCTGCAGAAACATAGTAATTACTGTGTTCTTCTCTCATTCTGTATAACTGCTGCAAATTTCAGTGCTTGGCTCATCCGAGTCCCATTGCACAGCCAAAGTCACCAGTAGAAAGTATCAGTATCAAGCAAGACAAAACTCTGCTAAAGCTTGTTTAGGATGGATAGTTGTGCCCTTTCTTTCCCTTGACACATGTAACCATTTCATCCATACCCATTACCTGCAGTGAGAAAACCAAACTTTTTGAATGCATCTCCCCAAAATTCTTAAATGCCTTTCTCTCTCAACAGAGACTTGGTTATGCTGTTTTTGCTGTGACAATATGATGTGTGCTAATTTTCTGATTTGCTGCCACTGGTGTCTCAGCAATTGTTTTTTCATCATGGAGATCTCTTTGAAGATTATTAGTCACTGTCAAGGGTGACCTGCTAGCTCCATTGTTAGTGGTTAATAAATGATTTTTCTTTACATAATTTATACCAAAAATTAAACTCTAAAGGTTATGCTAGATGTTACCATTCCTAAAGACCAAGTTTAAAAGTGCAGGTATTAAAAAGGTGAGACGCATGAAGCAGCACAGCTATTCTTGGGCAAGCATTAATAATTAGATATTACTTTGGAGAAAGGGCAATGCTTCATCTGAAGATGAAGTATTATCTTCAATATCTCTTTGTGCATTTGGTGGAACATTCCCACTGATTGTGCTTCTAATCTCAAAATAAGTTGGCAGGTTTGCCCTTTTCTAGCTGAAATATAGTCTCTTCTGGGAAACCTTTACCAACACATCCTGACAACTGTTATGTCCTATTAAAGGTTGTTCACTGATATTTGTAGTGTCTTAAATACACACTGCATTATTACAGATGAATTCTACATCTGCTTAGAGTAAAGATTTTGCTGAAAACAAAAGGCAAACATTTCTAGGGACCATCTTGTTTAGGAAGCAGACACATTGCCATGCTAGACTATTGCTGAATTTTATGCAGTTGCTTCAGGAACAGCAAAGTCTGCTAGGGATGAAAAACAGGTCGATGTCAGACTCCAGGAGATATATGGTCATTTATGATCTCCTGCTCTCCAAGAACAAAAGGGTTCCACAGACACTTTTGATGGAAAAGACAAAAACACAGTATGACTGAGCACTACATCGGAGTGATATTAAAAATTACTCTCAAATATTATTTACCTTTCTCCAGATGTCTTTAGGAAATTCCTCTTTATGTGGCAGAAGTACTTTTTTGGTATAATTTTTTTAGTTTAAAAAAACCCCAGCCCAACTGTTGATCACATGAGAAAACACCAGATTTTATTGCTTTTATGAAGAAGAAATGTGCATGTTAGTCTCATTTAATGATTGGAAAGACTTACCTTGTCTTCAATCAAGTAATTAAAAAAGAAAAAAAATTCCTTGCTTGCATTATTGAAGAAAATATACCAGAAACTAATGCACTCATTAAATTATCCCTTCAGGGCTGGCAAAACTGTCCACACTCCATTTTTGTCAAAAATCTACCCCAGAACATCTTATGTCAAGACAATTTAGCTTTTATGTTTGTAGTAATTTAAGGTACCCATTTGTGCTTACCACTGTAGAAAAGGACCGCAACAGTCAGTTTTTAAAAAAAGAAACAAAACCCTAGAAGCTTCAAATTCTTTTGAGAACCAGAAGTTAGATTTTAGTGATTTAGAAATATTTCCACTAGATGAATTATTGCTGTGAGTGTTACAATATTGGCTAACAGACATCATACTGATAATACCCAACTGTCACAGTTCAGAAAAATATATAAAATAAAACCACATCACATCTTCTTGTGCTTCTTTTAAACTTGTGCACAGGTACCAGGAATGTAGCAAAATAATTTCTTCAAGTTATTAAAAATATCCATAAAAACAACTCTGCTGACAGCTGTCACACATTCCTGGGCCAAAAGACAAGGGTCACTGGAAGGTAATTGCATATAAAGTGCTATAACGGGTAATTATTTAATCTCTTTTATGCAAATAGCCATATTTAATCATTAAGGATGGTCAAAATGGTTTTGTCAAATATGTTTTAGCTAACTACAAGCTCACTAGACATATTCTGAAGACAATGTTTGCATGAAAGGAAAGTTACTTGCCCATGTATACAATTGTATATAAGAATTTAGAAACAGCACCAACTTGTCTCTAGTCAGTCTTAGTCGGAAAACCTCATCCCATCTATTTCTCTCTGTGAGCCAGCACATCCTGCTGAGATGTGTATCCTGTGTTCCTCTGGCTCTCCAGCAGAAAAAGAAAAAAAGTGTGTGCTTAGGAATTCAGTAAGAAAAAAGAAAAGTGGGGCATTTGCAGCTGGTGATAGTCTTAAGTGGCATGCACTCAACTGTAAAATATAAAATCCCATCAGCTTTTTCACTTGTTTTGTGGAAAAAACACCCCAACCTTACACAAGTTTAGCTTGTTTACTTGTCCATGACAAAAAAGTATTTTCCAGTATTTATTGCAAAAGACACAGCCTTTATTACTGCTACTGATTCAGCCACAGCCTATGAAAATCAGCCAACAGGTTTATTCCTAAGACTTTAGAATTGAACATGTGCATACCGTATAGCCAGATTTTAAGCAAGGATTAGAACTTGTGACCTTCAAGTACAAATTTATAACAGCGACATTTGTAAATTACTCTTTAAGACTAATTTAGTGATGTGAGTTGAATGCACTGTTAACTTCAGCTGAAAAAGTATTGTCTTTCTACTTTACAAGCCTTTTTTTAACATCCCCATTTCTTTGCATGTCCCTTGCATACAAAACCTGTACTTACTAAACGAACAATCACAGGCAGAAAAATCACAGATATACATTAATATAAGTAGTTTGTTTTCATGTGACACTTCAAGGAAATGGAGTTTACTGTGTGGGATCTGAGTCTGTGTGTCCTGAGAATTCCCTCAACAACAAAGGCACATAAGAAGTCACTTGTATCATGTCTCTGAGAATACAAACACGGTTTCTCATCTAAAACTTATTCTGCAAAATAAATTAAAATTAGATGCTGAGTACTTTATGAAGTAGATTGAACCAACACACCCACACAAGTGACTTTGAGCTGTCTGCCTATTTTAATAAATAAGAATGGCTCGGTTTTGAAGGAAACAGATTTCTGACAAAATGGAAAAATATTCAGCCTTTGGTCTTCTTTCATTTTTCTTACTGGGGTGGAAAAAAAAGCTGGTGAAGTAAGTACAAATAGTGAGGTCATTTCACATTTGTGTTTCTTACAAGAAATAAAGAAAATAAATTTCGTACCTTAAAAATAAAAAAAAACTTTAGAAAAGTAGATCTTCACTTTTATGTATGTCAGACAGCTGAAACTGATGAAAGGTTGACTGGGGTGACTTAAAGCCAAAAATCACATGCACAGTCCACACTGAGCTATAGTTCACAGGAGAAAGAAGAACCAGAAAGTGTTCCAGGACTCTAATTACAGTATAAAATGTAGGTGCTTATATTGCAAAATGTGAGTCAGTCTACAATCCAGTTAAGTATGTGTCACTTTTCGAAAAAACTTTTTGCCGTAACAATATGTACGAGGTAATTGAGCCTATGAGAAACAGGCCTACAGCATGAGTATGACTATGCATCTCTAAGTGCTTATGAATTGAGAAGATATTTTAAAGGATTTTCTAGGCAGCTGGAAATCGGGAATCTGGTTTTGACAGCTTAACGGGGAAATGGAGAGAAAGAGAGTGTGTGTGAAAGGGGGTGTGCAAGAGGGCATGAGAAAGAGTGAGGGTGACTGAGACAGGATGAGAGGGGGAGAGAGCAAGAAGAGGAAGAAAGAGCAAGAGGGAAAGAGCATGAGTAGAGCAAGGAAGTGCATGAAACCAGGCAAGCGGTGATTGCAAGAGCAACAGTGAAGCCAAATGCAAGCAAGAGAGCAAGCACATGAGAGCATGTAGGAGAAAGAGACCTTGTCTGAAATGTTCAGTAATGTCAGCTATTAATAATGTAAGATGGTAGAAACTCTCTTGTTGGCCGTGAACTCTGCTTCGACCCACTTACTAGAGAAGTCAAACATGACCAAACACAGTGGGGCTGGAGCACTGAAGTTCAGATACTAACACTGTGTTTGAAAGCAATATCAATTAACTGGTTGAAAAGCAATTTAAAAAAGAAATCAGCAGAACCCAGGAGGGGCAAGTAAAATCTGATACAGGGTAAGGGTTTCTGTGCTGGTGATTCACACGGGCACAGTTTATGTTGCTTCTCTGCCTCTTTTGCAAAGCACAGTGTGCAAGGACTTGTTGATTAAGTGATACCATGGACTTACAGAGACTAAACTGTTGCCCTGAATCATTCCCTCTAATTATTCCAGTAGGCTTCATAGTGGAATACACATACCAGCACTGGACCATTACATAGATAAAATTATTCAAAAGGATGTATTCCTCTAGTCTGTTTCCCATGGCCACCCCCCAGACTCAGGTGGAAATGGGCTTCTGGGACAGCTTCTGAGAGCAAACATGTGGCTCAGACCAATATTTCCCACGCAGGAAGGAAATCTCTCATATTACATCCAAAAATAAAGAAAAATAAGGTAGGGAAGGGGTAGTAGTGGCTCTAGAAACACAGCTGGAAATGAACTAGCTCCAGTACTTGCAATAAGCAGTTTGGGTTTTGATTTCACTATGGATGAGTTTCTGTATCCTGTTACATACTTTCCTGTCTATGACGTTCAGGTTCGCAAGTTTGATGTCTTTTGGAGCATATCTGTGACCTGAAAGTACATCCTCCCTCTGTCTGCCCCACGTGATACCAGGAATCCCACTACTTGTTGCCAGAAGACTTTTTAAAATTTTACTTTAAAATCATTTTAGCTTCCCTACTAAAAGTAAGAACTGAAAATATAAGTAATTATTAATCCAAGCACTGAACAAAGTTAATATTTCCTCACTTGTAGCTATGTTGCATAGTATAATATTAAAAAGCCAACCCACATGTAACAGAAGTCTGCTTGCCTAGCATCCTTGCAGGAGTCTGCTTCCCAAACATCCTTCAGCTTTCTGGAAGCAGTAAAATCCTTCTGTTAAAGGCACGGAATAATTCTGAGAGAGCTAAAAAAGACTTTTCATAGCTCTAGGACTAATGAGCTAGGTAGCTTGTCACTATTTGCTCATTACAAAGAAAGCTCAGAATGGTAATGGCTAAAAGTCATTAACTTCTGGCAGCAGCTCAGTGACATATGGGAAGAGTTGGTGGCCTCAGCTTTCTTCTTAGAGCATGTAACATTTCTCATTTGTCAGTCCCAGCAGAAAGACCACAGTTTGAATGCAGACTAGAGAGCTAGTTTCTATACCCCAACTATTACATCTCATGGAATTTGGAAACCACCAGAGGAGCTGCTGTGGCTGCTGGGATCTCTCTTCCCTGAGTTGCGCACATCAGTTTCAAATTAGGTAATTTGGCATCTAGCTACTGACTTCAAGGCTAAGAGATTCTTAAAATAAAGCAACTCCCATATCACTATATTTCTTAAACAGCCACAGGAACATAGTCAAATGCACTTACTGTTCAGTCACACTCATTATCTTAAATTATGGCTCTTCAGTTCTCTCTCTTCTATTTTGAAGAGCTGAATAAAACCTCACAGCATTTTTGTAAATCATAACTGTACCTGAAACAAGTTGGAATTTATGGCACTTGGGATTTACCAAGAAGTGCTAACACACAACAGCCTTAAACTACTCCTCAAAATCAAAACAAAACAAACCCCTCCACCCAAATCCCCCCCACCAAAAAAAAAACAACCCCCAAAAAAACTCCACAAAAACAAAACATGCAGGCAACTGGATAAGTTTATAGTAAGTTTAGTTTGGGGTTTTTTTCAGTTATAGGAAAATGCACTCAAAACCACAGTAGCTTGAACGGAAAACTTGTAGTTTGATCAATCTTTTGATTCAGCTAGTGCTGAAGTACATTTGTCCCTTCAGAGTGAGCAGGAGCATTACGAGACTTGTGGCAGCCTGTGAGATGAAAGGTACTAAATATGGAGAGACAAAGAGGGAAACACATGCCAGAAATGCTGACAAGCTTTCAAGTATGTAAGTTTTTCTTCCAGTAAGACAAGCAAGGCCTTAAGGATCTTTGCAAAAGCCGCTACCATGTTTTATTCTATTTAGGTAGCAGTGGTTGAATCCAGAACCCAAGTTGCAAAGCAGACCTTGTGCAATTCCCATTTACATACAGAATGTGTCATCTTTCTTTTAGGAACAGACAAATCAAAAGTTTCATGGTGACATAAGAAACTAGCCTGGCCACCAGCTTCAGCCAGTTTTGCACTATGTTTAAAATAGCATTAAGTTGTCCTGCCCTATACTCTACCCTGATGTTGTTTACATGTCTGCATTTATCCCAAGTAGGAATAAAATCTAAACCCCTAAACCCAAACAACTTAACCCAGCCACTTTGCCTTAGGGTGTACAGTTGCTTTTCCTCAACACTTCTTCTCTAAATAGCTACACCACTTTGAGAATCAAAACAGCCAGTGACAGAAATTGCCACAACATTTTGGTCATGTTGTTTCTGTTGAACTCAAGTCAAGAGCTTATGAACAAAAATACATGGTTTCTTTGCTTTTTTTTTTTTGCAATGAAATACTTAGTATGAAAAGCACATTCTACTTCCATTAACACCAAATCTTTTAACCGCTGACTAAATCACTGCTGCCAACACTGACAGATAGCAAGCCTGACAAACACAGCTTTGTTTCTGTGTGGTGTAATACACGGCAACTGAAAATCTTGTACTCAGTCCAAATAGTTCAGCATGAAATCAGGACAATAATTTTTCTACAAATTCAGAATCCATTGCTGAAACTTTTGGGCGGTATTATTGCTCAGATATCAGAGAAGATATTTAGACATAATACACTTTTACCAGCAAAACTGTATGCTCTGGCAACTTTATGCTATAAGAAAAGGTCAGCTGTATTTTAAAAGTAGCAATGCAAAAAAACTAGGAAACAAAATAGTGGACAAACTTTAGGCAAAGGATTTAAAGCTGAGGTTTCTGTTTAATTCTGTTAACTGTAGTAAATACTGAGCAAAGGAAGTCAGTAGATCCAGAACATCTAGACAGGGCAAAGCAGTAGCTTAAATGGCATGTTGAAAATATGAGAGGAGTCTGAGATAGGATAAGTAGCTTCAAAGGACAACAGCTGGATTTTCAACAACAGAAACAGACTTCAGTGTTGTCTCAGAAACCGGAAAGGCAAGAGCAATGCCACATTTAATTAAAAGCTAATTGTAAAATCATGCTGACAACCACAAATATTGCATTGATTTGATAGGATAGGTCCCAGTCCTTTCAGCTTAAGACCATGACATGAGCTGCAGACGTTCACAGGAACAATTACAGAAATATGAGTTTTCTGCTAAAAAACAAAATGAAACCCACACTTGAAGCTGTTCTATAAAGTAGCTACGCTTAAAAGACACAAGCATAACAGCTCACTTAAACCACCAATTACTCATAAATGCCTCCCTTGTACAATGATGAGAATATAATTATACCCTTTGCTATATTTTGTAGAGAGCTTATTTGTCTTTTTAATTTATGACAGATTTTCTCAATTTCAGGTAAACTATAAGGCATAAAAATAAAAATCTAAAAATTCGACATAACTCTAAGGCTTCCCCTGGGAGGGGAATGAGGAGTAATTTCTTACCAGTAGATCATGCTCAGTGTCTTGATAGCCTTCTGGGGAAGCATTTTTAAATATGAGTTTCATTACCAAACTCCAAGGACAAGGTAATTCTAGCAAAGATTTTACTTTAGCAAGAGCTTTGGAATGTCTATCTGTGTGTATGGGTATATATAAATGTAAACTTCCTGATATTTTACAGCACTGCCTCTCCATCCCATCTCAAAAATTTCAAAAACTTTCACTGAATTTTGAAATTCTCTTTCTGGTGGAGAAAGACCAAAATACCTGCATGACCTGTTAGAATAACACACAGAGGACTCATACTGTCCGCACCAACTGCTACAGCAGATAACTGAGTCAACCAGAGGAAGGGCAGATACTCCTGAGGACAAGAGAGTAATGAAAAAGTTAATTTCTACATTGGCAAAAAGCAACAACAACAACAAAAAACAACATTGTGCCAAATTATCTGGAATTGTGGAAACACAATCGTTCCAGCAACTAATCTCACACAGTTCCAGCTGAGGCTTTATTCTAACTTTTTCAGAAGACGGTTGCCAACAACGAAGGACACAAAACCTCAAAGTTCTCCAATTCACCAAAAGGTGATTGCAATCTCTAACCAGAAGTAAATGAGCAGTTAAAACTGAGACTACTTTGAAGCTAATGAAAACCTAAATAATAGCAGAAAGAGATGTCCAAAAATTCTGTCAAGGAAAACAAAAGAGAAAAATAAATTATTTCCTGTTGCTTGATTTTGTTTACTCATAGCTTTAGGCTTGGTGTCCCTAAGTTGTGTCTGCACCCATCAGATCTAGACTCTTGTTTTTAAATGAGACCTGAGATCCTATATGTACTAAACTGAGACTAAAAGCAAATATACTCAACACTTCAATTCATGACAAAAACTGCCAGTGAGTCACTGACAGTGCTCATGTCAAAAGTCAGCCCAGGCAACATTTAAAACCCCACAGGATTTCATAAAATCCAACAGGACCCAACTTCGAATCACAGTTTCTGATCTAATTGGAGGCCTGATTATCTCATAATTCTGTGCCTCACATTTATTGCTCAAAAAATAGTAACATGTTCCTTTGTCCTTAATATACTGCTGTATGCAAGTACTGTAACTCTTCCCTTTAGAGTGCAATACTAAAATACATTATAATACCTTTGGGGCATGAATGGAGAAACCTATTAAGACTAAACAAAAGCCTGTAAGGGCAGCATGAAGTAGACTTTATTGCATTTTTAGACAAATCAAGGAGTTAGTGTTAAGACAGCAGACCTGCTCTTCCCAGTCTAGTGAGAAGAACATTATTAGCTCATACTCTCAGTTTTAAAGTATCCTGTGAGACATTCTACTTCTAAAGATGAACAATTACCAAAAGGGATTAATTTACAACTCAAAATGGTCTCATTCTCTTCATATCTTTCACAGTGCTTTATGAAATACTATTAAAGGAAATAAGACTATTTTAGTGATTAAAATTAGTAGCCTACATTAAAATAGTTTACATTTTATTATGAAAAAAATCCTAGAACAATAGAAATTGTTCAACCTCTTTGGGAAATACTCAATTTCTACAGTGAGTTTTGAAAAAATTAAGCTAATTTTGTTACATCTGTCTTTCTGCAGATGTTTATTTTTATCCATGAATCAATGCGTTACAGGGCTTAATTGGGACCCTCCACTAAAGGATGTGGTAGAATTGATTTACAGGTTATCAAGGGACAACATCTTTCTTTCTCACCTGCCCTCAGATTTTCTATGGGTGAAGTCCTCGCTATAACTATATAAGAAAATGTGATATGCAGCCAAATTATATTCCAGTCAATACATATCCTGTGAGCTTCCAATAAGCATCACACACAGGAGAGGGCAACATTTGTTGTTGAGTGGTTTAGCTAAAACACGTAATTTTATTTTAGTCAGGACACATTTAGTCACAAGACCAAAAAGTATTTTTCATTTAATTAAAAAAAGTTCAGTACTTAAATGAAAGTCACAAAACAGGGATGCTATTCATCATCATGTTCTGCAGTAAAAATTTAATTTCTAACAGAAAATCTGTCAGCCAAAAATTTGCTCAAGTTGCTGATAACGCATTCAAAAATGCACACCCAGTTAGACTCCTCATTCTGGGAGCAGCCAGACTTTTTCCTGCAACATGCCATCCACTTCTAAACAAATGAAGTTTCAAGAGAGATTCACCACTCATATTTAAAAATAGAAGGAATATAGAAAAAAAAAGAAAAAAAAAAAAGGACCCAGCCTCTCTAATTCTCCTCCTGGGCCATCTATTTCCTTTGACACTGACACCCAGTCACTGAGAAAACTAGAGCCCATGCTCAAGCATCCCAGATTTGTTTCCACAGCTCCAGATGGAAGTCCATATTAACAGCTTCAGTTGGTAGACCCTAGTCACTCCTTATCAGACCTGAACATTTTTGCCAAATAGGTACGGGATGCTACTGGTGATCCTACAGAAACCTAAAAGAGTTGTGAATACCTTGTTAGAGGCATTTCATATTTTGAGTTTGTTCTATCATTCAAGATAGAGAGGAGCACTCAGAAAATGACATGAGTTAATCAAATGCTTTTATTTTATTCCTGACTTTAATTTGAAACCCTGCACAAAAAGGTATTATGAAGATGAAACCTAAATCAATGCTTCCTGCTGAACACACAAAAACCAGCCCTGTGGCAAGTATTTCGAGCTGCACTACAGTTTTGCCAGAATGCATCCATCCTGAGAGCTTGCCACACTGCAAACAGCTTTAGTTGAAGAACTTCATTCACAGAAAGTCTTTAAAACACATTGCCTTGATGCTTTTTGCTTCCTCTTTCCTTCCACTATTTATTCTGCTCCCACCAAGACCCAGAGTCACCCCTGCCCTTGGCCACGTCACACGTTCGGTAGCCAGTGAACTACTCCTGTCACATTACTACCTTGGCTTTCAAACACAGCAAACTTACAAGTGGCAGCACATTAGTGTAGCATCTGGACTAGCTGCTAATATGGCCAAGGCAGGGAAGCAGCAAGAGCCTTTGCATGGTATCCACAGATATTTTATTCTGCTGTGTGGTAAGACGTTCAAGGTCACCAGCCAGCCACCCCAGGCCCCGTCCAGCTTCTTCGGCATCGAGAGGCAGGGGCTGAACCCTCGCATGGGGCCAGCACAAAGCCGAGGACCAATGGGGAACAGAGAGGGAGTGGCGTCCCGTGTACCCCAACCCAGGGAATGCTTCTCAGGGTCCCTACAACATTAGAACTGAAAATTTATAGGTCTAAGAAGTTCTTGTTTAAGTTTCTATTCATCAACATAATTGGATGTTAATAATAGAGTATGCAGTGCTGGCCTGCGTATCAGGTACACATACGATACATTTATTAAGTATAATTTATTCTTCCAAAGTTCTAATAAGGGCTGCTTAGTTCCAGCTTAAATCAAATGTCAGAGGAGCCAGAAACCCCAGCAAAGACTGTTTTCACAGGTGGAATTTTGTGAATAAGTCAGATAGAGTTTTTTTAGTGCTAAATGTGATTATACTTGGCTTTATCACTGCCGACTTCTGTTCTCTTCCCTGTTCGCATTTATTTTTCTTGCAGCTCACACCTGAAAGTGAGTGGAATTCAATGTTTTGTTCTGACTGCTTGTTCTAGTGATGGTTCTTCATTGTATGATTAACTTTAATGGATATATATGTTTTAAGACAGGTGAGGAAAGAGATAATCTAGAGATTTTCAAGCATGCCTTTGAGATATTTTTGAGCTACATATAAGGGAGCTTTTTGGATGCCTATGAACAAGCTGATACACAATTTTGAGCCTTTATGCTAAACGCCACGATCATGCTAAGCACTCACTCCTTTGACAGAAAGGTCTGCCACTGGCACAAAAAAAAAAAAAAAAGAAAGGGAAACTAATAACAGCTCATAATATTTGCTGATCTAACTGTCATCCAACATCACTGGCAGTAACAATCCCAATGCAAATTGGTACAAATTCATACTCTTTGAAAGAAATTAAATGTATTGATTACAGAATTTCTGCATCCTATCCTCTTGAGAAGATCATTCCAACCTTTTCTTTGGCACATCTTACACAGAAAATAGAACTGGATGTGGTTAAGAGACAGAAATACCAAGAAAGACCCAAAATACAGCAACATTTACATCACCTGTTTTGAAGGACAAGTTTTGCATCTTTGGTGGTAAAGTTAGGATATGTATTAAATTTAGATTATATTCTAACTATCTTCACAAAAAGCCTGGCTTCTAACACTAATTTATTTTATAAATTTGGAAATCCGTCTTCTGAATGAGCAAATTTAGTATACTTCCTTATCACCATCAATTCCTCATATAGCATGACCAGCCACCAAAATGGTTGCTCAGAAGGAGCAATATACACTAAAACAATCAAAAACTCCAAAGGTAAGCATATCTATTCTTGCTAAAAATCTAGTAAATATCTGAAGCATCCCAAAAGAAAATCCCTTTTATATAACTACACCCTCAGACTTCATTTTGCTCTGACATGAATACACCCCCTGTACCACCAAGAGGATGATTACACAGCAGGGCACTCATCTGAGGAATTAAGTCAGATTTTGAAAGAAACACCAAAACACTGTCTAAGAACTTTGGTAAAAGCCTCTGGTCCCATCGTGAACTTTCTGTGTCTTAATCTGAATAACCATTCCAAACCAGAGGGAAGTCATACAGACAAAAATGTCTACTTGCCAATGAGAGAACAAAAAGAATCCCTCAATTTCCTGGTCTTTCATTCCTGAGTGAAAAATCACAACTCTACTGGGCATTTCAAATCATAACTTTATTCTTCCCATATAGACAACCACTTCATCTCCTTTCCCAACAACTCTGTGCTCTACAGGTATAAAACACTACTCTGTTTCAATCAATCTCACTGCCTACCCAGTCATAAAGGTTGTTCCCAACATGTATTGGGTTTTGGAGCTTGCTACTACCTTTTCCAGCTTGATGAGCAGCCTGTGCTCCTGAGAGCTTGTATGTTGTTTCCAAAGTAGGTTAAGTTTGTCATGTTTAAAAGTGATCAGCTCTAACTTCACAGCTTTTCTGCGCCCCTGTCCTTAAATCATCGTGAGTTCAACAAAGCTTTCACCAGAAACCTGACACAGGACATCCAACATGGAAGATCAGCATTTTGCTTTGATAAAAAAATATGTAGACAGGACAAATTCTCTTATATATTATGCACAGGAAATGTTGAAATTTAATATAATGTTTTTTATAATAAGCAGAAGATGGATTTAGCAAAACCTTTTTTCATTGATAAGCAAATAATGGTGACATAATGTATCCCTAATGCTTTTTAGCCATTTTTGCTCATTTATTTTTAAAAAGTTTGATTTCTATCATCCTTCATTAAAATCAGACCATTACATAAATACACACTGTTACATGAATAATTCCTGCATGTTAGTATTTGTAAGTTGTGTCATTTTGTTCACAGGGATGCAAGACTACAAGGTCTGCATTTTGGCATATAATTTGTCTTGGTACAACTGATACAGAGCTGATGAAAAATTATGCCCATTTTCCAATCATAGTAGCTGTAAATACACACTGAGCAATCCTAGCAGGACTTTAACAGAGTTGAGAAACAAGCCAAGGAACATGAAAAATGGCATCTTGGTAACCCTATGTGGCATCTTTATAATTAAGTGGCACACTGATTAGAAGTCTAAACCATCAATTAAAAATTAATGAACTTCCTGTAAAAAAGAAAGAGAGGATCTGACAATCTTGGGGAATGTCAAGATTCATCAATATTCATTTTGACAGCTGTTGCACAGTAGTTAACTATCATGATATTCATGGAGCAAAGTGATTCTTCAAATGGCTGTGACACAACTGCTAGCAACATTGCACCAACCATCATCAGGATACATAGCTTTTCCTTGAAGGCTTTACCCATTTTATGTACTCCAGATTCTTTTAAAGTGACCCTGGAAACTGTTTGTACATCCTTCAGTATCTCTACAATTGCTTTCATGCAGACATTAGATCTTTTTATTTTCCCATCTGGTAATCCTACAGTTTGCAAATCTGGAAAATCCTGCTGAGTCTCAGCATTACATGTGAGGTTTTAGATTTGGCTCCAAAATCAGCACTTAAACTTTTTCCAGCTATTTCTGTGTGTCAGTGTCTTCTGTAGTCAATCATTTTTTTATGGAGCAGAGAAAAAAATTATCAGAAAGTCTTTAAGGGATTGATCAACACAGAGAGTTAGCTCCAGGACCTGAGTCTGACACAGAAACAAAACACCAGTGTAGCAGGTGCTAGGCAAACTTGGAATTTTTTTGGTTTGGGTTTATTGTTGGGTTTTAGGTTTTTTTTTTCCTCTTTTCTTTTTTAATAAATAAGTTGCTGAAGAACTTTAAACCAACAAACAAAATATTCATAATGCATGAGATGTCTTCCAAGTAGCAGTAAGAAACAGGCAATCTAGTGGCACCATGGCACTGTACCTTAGGTAGAAGAGAATTTAATGTTGAGAACACACCTAGAACAATCCAGAATATGCTGATGGAAAAAAAAACAACCTGGGCTGCAAACGTGCCAGGCCTGTCATCTCATCTCTTCCTTCATCCAGGAAGCAAAAAAAGCCTCAGAACCAACCAAACAATCAAGAGGCAGATGCGATAACTTATTTTCAGGTATCCTGTTAAAAACAGTGCAGATAATGATTTGTAGATAGTCCTTGAGAGCAAACATGATGCTCAGTGGAGCTGCAGGATGTTCCTGGGCTCTTGGTATCACAGCAGCATTGGGACAACACAGTCCTGCCCTGCTGCACAGCCTGGGAGGGTGAAGGCAGGGCAGCTGCAAAGCCATAAAGCCAAGCCAATGGAATTGCCTGCTCATTTACATCAAATGCACCTTGCCAAATTCAGCCTCCTGGCTCTCAGCACTCTACCTTTAAGCAAAAATCACAAGGATTGACAAATCAGCTATTCCAAGTGTCAGAGAGAAGCTTGTTATCAGCCAGGGAGAGACCCAGAACTAGGTAAGTGCAAACATGACACCTCCAGTTTTCTACGGCCAGGTGAAAAGAACATTTTAAGGACTACAGTTGCTTAGAGTAGTATTTTGTCTTAGCAAATCAACTGGGGAGTACTGATACCTCTTTCATATTTTAGTGCCTGAACAGAATTAACTGCTTTAAGTTTCCATAAACACCTGATGAGAAGACAGAGAAAGGTATTACAGAAAACAACTAGAGCTCAATAAAACTACATTAAACTCAATAAACTTGTTAAGGTTCAACCAGATTAGAGTTTAGACCTGTGAGAAAAACAAATATGGTCCTATCTCTTTGTTAGGTCAGTTCAGCACTTTATCAGCCCCATTTTTTAAAAATAATTCTTTGGTCCAGAGCAGAGTAATTCTGAATCTGGCTCACATGCTTCACAGAAGCCACTGAAATTTTGGAACTATTTGGAAGTCTAAGAGCTTTGTCACATGCCTAAATATTACCCACAGTTACCTCTATAAGGCTTGCCATGCAGGCAATTTACAGTTGCAGTTCTCTCTTCTCAAATTTCCATTGTGTGCCAGCAAAAACCCCAGGGAGGTACACTCCCCGACAGAATCCATTTCCCCAGTGAACAGCAGAGGTATCTAGCACAAAAAAAGCACCTCTGCTCTCTGGATTGTAGGTCAGATGAAATGGAAAAACTGTTCATGCTCTGGCAAAGACAAACCTGGTACAGTGTTTTAAACTTAGTGTTTTAGAGGCAAACCTGTGACAGCTGTCACAAAAATAATCCTGTGAGAAGAGTATTAAATTCAGAATTGCTGTCAAGAGGGAGCTTAAAACTGCCAGTGACACACAGTGTTTTATTTGAAGAATTTTGTGTTTCATTGTTTTGTTAAACTTAGAGCCCAGAGGACCATTAGCTGCAGCCAACTAAAGTGTATTAGATGCTACTAAACATCCATTCCCTCCAGGCTTAATTGCAAAATGCCATCAACTCTCTGCTGCAGGGATTCCTCTTCTGGGGAGAAAACGGCATTCCTATCTTGGATCCCTTGTAGGCTTTGAAAGTTCCCTCCTCCCTCCTTATTTTTTTCACTTCTTGATCCTTAAGACTTGGTTTGATAAAAAAGTTTTTCAGTTCATAGTACCCTTTTTTTTTTTTTAAATCGGACTACTCTGGTGAAGAAATAATCAAATTATGTCTTCATTCTACATTGCTCCCTTTAACAGCTGTCTTCTCAGAAGCTGGATCTTCGGGTCGCAATAGGCCACAAGCTCAGAAAACAATTAAGTTTTCTAAATTATTCAGCAGTGTGTTCATTTGATTAAATCAGTACTGTCTGGATCCCTTAGCATCCAGCTTACTGATCAGTTTGATTACTGTCCAAACATGCCTTTTAAACAAAAAACTGATGTTGGAAACCAAGTGGGTAAGTTTGCTTTCCACTTGCTTATAATGATATTTCACATAGAACTGAACCATACTGTATATTTTATCTAAGAAATGTATTGAATTGAGAGCTGAACCATACAGAAAAGAACAGTTTAACAACAGATATTTTCTACCAAAAAAAATTAGTGGATCTCTGGCAAAAGCTTTGGTTTCAATAGTCGGCAGGCAAGTTAGCAAAATAGGACAGGGAAAGAAGATCACAGTTCACATCCCAGTGCTCAGCCATGTTATAGTTCTGGAAACATGACAGCTGTAGGCATGCATATGACAATGACACTTTGGGTACCTTATTCTGTGGTTGGAAGTAATACACAACGTAAACAACTGCAAAATCATTTGAGGGATTTTAGATGACCCAAGTGTACCCATGTGTCAACATGGTTGATGCTCTTTGTTCTGCAACAACCAAGAGTAATATATGCAGGCAGGCTGTCACACAAATATGACTTAAAACAAGTGAAAAAAATACTTAGCTCAGTGTTAAAATGACCACAGTTCAGAAGAGTCTTGGTTTGAACTGAATTACTTGGAGTCTTCTCAATTTACCATGTAATTATTCACATTTTAAGATTACATCATCTCATTCAGACGCATTCTCCCATCTAATACCTTGGTTTCTAACTCTTGAAATCAAGTCTGTCAAAGATAATTCACCATAAAAATACAGTGACATTTCTAAACTCTGAAAGCACTACTGCGTGTACACTATCTGTTATGCTGATAAAATAGACACTTTCATTCTGAAGTGCAGACATTTTGACATCTTTTAGTAGAACTAAAGAGTGATGCTAAGAAAAATTAATCTCCCTTATGATGTTGAAAGTAGGAATTTATCCTTCACTGAAATATTTCTTGTCAAGTTCTTAAGAGATCAGATGTTTCTATGGATAAAGAATCTTCACAGAGGAAAAAAAAAGCAATAAAATAAACAGAATCTAAACTTCTGGGATTTTTAAATCAAAACACAATCTTACCAGCAGTTACAGAATCTGTCCAGCTACAATATGCTTGCATCAGATCAAACAGTAGTTATTAAGAGAAATATCACTATTTAATAAAATCTGACTTCCAAACAAAGTCAGGAATGTGTTTAAGACCAATGCAAAAGAAGTGGTTCATACTTCTTTAAGTAGAATCTTTTTTACTTCAGTGTTTCCGTTTCATTTTAAAACACGTCAGTGGCTCATATGAAACACATGAGAAAGTTTACTCATCCTCTGTGGAACAGACACCGTGAATCACATACAGTATTTTTACCCTTGTGGCAAGCCTTAGCAGAAAAGAGACTGAAACAACATCCTTATTCCCAGCGGCAGTCCTTCTAGAGTAAAAAAAAAAAAAAAACAAAACAAAAACCCCAAACGTGGAAGAAACAAACATGGCAGAAATTTAGACTTACTGTGTGCACAATAACCCTATCACACTGGAAAACATTGTGTTCTGTAGCAACTGGCAAGGAACACTTCACTGCTGGTTTGCCAGAAACACACCACCACTGTGGAAGAATTCAGGGTAGATGCAAACTGTGCAGCAGATTTATTTTAACCTGATCTTTATCAGATTTAAAACATGGAGGTGTGCTCCAAAATGCTGCAGCTCCTAGGATGAAATGTCTGATCAACCTACATTAATGAAAGCTCAGTGATTCAGAGTTGAATAAAACACCCACTAAGGATTAGGGCCCACCGACTCCAGCAAAATTAGAAGTATGAGGTACCACAAGAGACATTCCCACAAAAGCTGAGAGAAGTGGCACAGGTGCCTGGACTGCCCTGGCTTTAAGAAGGTTCTTAGAAGCAGGTATTTCAGGCTTGTTATACAGCCAAAAGAAACATTTCCAGGAGATTGTTCAAAATTTCAGAAACATTGATTTACCCTCCCAAGATGCTTCATTCTCTGCATTACCAGAGGATAAAGACTATGATCCTAAAATTTCTGCAGTAGGAAGTAAGGTTAACCCAATCAGCATTCAGCTAAGAATATAGTATTTATATAACATTAATCTGTAAGAAAGTATGGATTATAGTGGCAGCTACTGAATTTTTTAAAAACTTGAATGATTCACAGAGTCATGTTAAAACATCAGTTGAAGAAACAATCCATGTTATCACTGATTATGGCATACAACAATAAAGAGCAATGAAAAAGTATTTGTGGCCAAAAGCAGCAGAGACAGGTGAAATTAAGAGTGAAAATTAAAACATGCACTCTCTTTCTCCACTGGGGAAAGAAACAATTCCATTTTTTCCCAGTTCTCAAATACCAATTAAATGTTTGTAGTGCACCAAAAGAATTAGGGAATAAAGAGAATAAAGAGAGGAAAACAGAAAAAAATAGAAAGGGCACTTTTAAGAAATATACTTAAATGTGTTCATTTTTAATCTTAAAAAGTGTCAGTCATAGGTATTTTCCCATATTAATCTATGAATATTAGAAACCATAGAATGAAATACTTGCTGAAAAAGTAAAGAAAGCTGTTAGAAGAGAAGTCTTGGATTTACTTTAATTCATTAAAATATTATCACAGGGGTAATATTGCACTATGGAATCTGGCTGACATAGTGTTTAAGTGCTTTCCAGGTCTGGGCATGCAAAACCCAATTCATAAAAATTAAAACTACAATTTGACTAAAATTATTCATTTCAGTCATCAATTAATGCAACAGTAGTATATGATATTGACATACTAATTTCAACATTTCAACTTTGTAAAGTCTGCACAAAGAGTAATTGTATATTTTGTCTCTGAAGAAATGTGTTACTCCAGCATAAAGAGAAAAAAGACAAACAGATGAAAAAAAACCATAAAGCAGTATTTCTCACTCCTGAGCTCTGTCCAGCCTAGGACCTCATGCTGCTTCATAAAAATTTGTGATGAGAGGTACTAGACACTGAACATTTTTTGTTCAAGTCAAAGGATTCACAGATCAGAAGCACACAGTGTGTTGGCTCATGATGTTTGACAGCTTGTCCGTGGTGGCCGCAGAAGTCGCAGTGTCCCGCTGCTTCCCCCGTCCCGCCCCAGGGCGGCACGCTGCGTAATGCGGCGGTCCCTGCAGAGCGGCCCCTGCACACACGGGTCGGTGCTGCCGCCTTCAAACACCAGCTCTCTCTGCTGGGATGCGAACTCAGCAGACAAGGGGACGCTGACAATCTGTTCTGCTGCTAGGCAGTAGAACTCCACTCACAAGAGCCCCAGCTCCTCTTTGGGGCCACATCACACATCAGATACATTTTAGACCACAGTGAAATCTTGCAGACTGGAAACATTAGGCACCTGGGTTGCAGGAGGATAAATTTAAAAAGCCAAAAAATGTTGCTGTACATGTGGATTAGTTTTCACTTATCCTCAAAAATCTTAAAATATCAAGTGGTGTGATGAAGGAGGAGCAATAATGAATGTGTTTAGGTCTTACAGATTCCTAGAAATGCGGTGTTTGACAATACCCAGCCTGTAATGTACATGTGAAATGAATATTTCTTCAAATATTCCAAGCATATTAGCAGCTTAAGCTCGTCTCCCTAAATTCCGCTCACTGCAGTACAAAACAGGCTTCCAAAGGAATCCTGAAAGCCAGGGCTAGATTGAACATCAGAAGATGCATTTTCTCCTTACTCAGTTGTACTTGGGTTTAGCTGGAGGTTCACAACACTTGCACAGCATGGTGTGGGAAAAGGTCACACCAGGTACAGCTTCCAGGGCTCCTGTGTGACAGGCCTGCTTAGCTTTAATGGATGAAGGATATATATTGGCCTACCAGGATCACCTTAGGTTTTAGTCAATGAGTTATATGCTTGAGGTAAACAAGAAAGCTGATTTTGAGGGGCAAATCAGTGGTTGCAAATCCTTTTCCTACACAAACCCAAGATAATTTAATTGAACTCTGCCTGCAGCTACACAATTTCCAGACATATTGAACAGCAGTCTGGGTTTTCCAGACCATTATTTGCCCTTTGTTCCATTATGTACATCTCTCTGGAGTTCCTTGCAGCCATATGGGCTCATGTAAGTCACCAACAACAGCTTCAGTTATAAATAGTCCTAGGACAAAGTAGTTTAAGTTTCAGGATGAGCAGGTGTTAAAATTACATGCATCTGGGAGAAATCAGCTTTCTCTAACACTCTCTGGTAAGGCTTGCATGCACATTAGCACAAACTCACCACAGCACCTTTGGCACGTTTAATTTAATTTAGCATTAACAAAACTATGGAAGCTGAAAAAAGGACAAAAACCTCCATAAGCCTAAGAACAGCTTCCCCATGCCTCCTGAGATGCATATACTGCCACTTTCCCCTAAAACAGTGATCTTTGATAAAGATATCCTTTTATGCTAATATAAGAAGTTATTAGTATTCAGCAGTGGAAGCTCTGGAGAGCTATTTCTAACAGTTTAAAAATAGAATTTAAAAATGTTCCCTTAAACATCACCAAGGGAAATTGCATAGTCAGGAGAGAAATTGCTTACATTTATGCACAAACCCATGGTACTTAAGAGGAAATAGAGGCCTTCAGTCACAGAGCATCCATTTATGTCCTTGGGAACACAGAGAAAGGAGAAAAAGAACTTGAAGCTAAGAACCTGCAATGTGTTTTTGAGAGTGGGTTCGAAGGACTTGATGCAAAATAATTATTCAGATACGGTAAAAAGAGAATAGACCTGTGGGCAGGGAATGAACAACTGGCAATCAAAGGCCATGTTCTTTGGATGCCCAGCCTGGTCAGGAATCTCATCACCTGTAGCTATCCAAAGAAGAAAATGATTTCCTGAAAGCATTGCTGTCTTCTAGACCATAGGAAGCTTCCAGGTAACTGCAGCAACCATAGGCCTCTCCTGAGAATCTTTCCCTTCTCTGGACACTCTTCAGGCATCAAGAAACAGTATAGCATAAAGGTACAGGGACTCATGGCTCAAAGCTCATATCCAGTGATGAACATAATCTAATAGACCACTTTTCTGAAAAGTTTTAAAGGGCTCCTTACAATCCTATGAACATGAGAAGCAGAGCATTTAGATCAAATCATGATGTGGTGGGTACTGATACCTGTGTGAACCCTGCTCCTAAGTCCCCATCACAAAATCATGAGTATTTATAGACTGCAATGAACTATGTTGCAGCATACTCCAGAACATAGGTCACTCAAGACAGCCACAACACATAATAATCTGGAATAACACCATACCTTGTCCAGAGGCTTCAGCCTGTCTGCCCAGGCAGAGTAACATCATCAGCCTCCAAAAGCAGCAAGCACCTGGAAGCATCTGCTCCTCCTGCTTCTCAAGCCCAACCCTTTTTCTGCTCCTCATGGTTTATGCATCGCACCTGTGTCCTTCATTACATTCTATACTGTTCACCTGTTTTCCACAGCTGAGGCCCATTGGGGATTAGGCTGGATCACAGCCCCATTCCCAAGTATCACAAACCAGGTACCTACAATGTATGGTAGCATTTTAAGAAAGAGTTATTTTATAAGTCTTTATAGAATAACATTTTGACTGTATTTCCTAAGAGTGCAGTATAACTGACACTATACTGTCTATTCCCAGAGTCAAGAGAGATGAAAAATGCCGCTTACATTCAAACAAAAGGACTCAATGGAAGCCAGCTCTGGATATCATGGGATTTCCTTCCTCCTCAACTCCTTCTTTTTATCCCTTATGGCCTTAGTTCATTGTTTAATGGCTTATAACAACACTACATTTTTTTCACAAAGCCACTTAAGAAAATTTATTATAGTTTCACACGATACTACATGTTTATTTCTCTTCTGAAATCATATTTTCTCTCTGCTAAGCTGAGGGTAATAGCTGCTGAATGCTGATTAGGGTTTTCCTTATTTCATTACTGTTAATTAGAATCAAGCATGTAGTGCCTCAGACAGGAGGACTGCAGATCATCGTGACACTTCAAACAGCCTGTTTAACTTCAGCAGAGCCTGTTGGAAGTTTGGGGTCAGATAAATCTTCAGCAGAGTTGTTTGTGCACAGTTGTGTAACATTGCACAGCATGAGGTACTGGACTATTTGGTTAATTAGTTTAAAAGCCTGTCAGTGGCAGCTCACCTCCAGGTTTACCATTGGAAATTGCAATTAGCATGAAACAGTTTTCCTTTTTGGTCCAATTTCTACCACACAAATCATTCTCACAGATGTCTTGCCTAAGAAACCCAGGACCGTAGCCAGTCAGGATTCACTCACCTTCTTCCACTAGAGTCTCCATGGGATGTCTACAGCCACATCAAAGGGCTAGGCTAATCCCAGCTGGTCTTGGAAAAAGTCCAGGGTTTCCTGAGGCTTTAGGGCTGTGATTAAAGAATACACCTGTCTGCCCCAGTAATGAGGTCAGACTATCTTTGCCAACAACAAGCTGCTTTTTTCTTGGGACGTGCCTCCTGAAGGAACTGTCAGAAGGAGGTGCAAGTAACAGCCTGTGCAAAGCCACAGCTACTACGGAACTGCTCTCTCTCCCTCAAATCCCCAATCAACTCCCTCTTCTTCATATGACATAGACTGCAAATGACGTTTGTTGCTGAATTACTCCACATAAAAGGCTCAAAGTTGTTGATATTGTCTAGGTTGGCTGAAGGTAATGTAACCTATACACAAGGTATTTCTGAAACAAAGACAACTTAAAATTTACTTAAACTCCAAAACTAAAAGTAAACACTATCTTCTTCCCCATATACTCAGGGATATAGGCAGTTAACAGTTTATCCATAACTATGAACAAAGTCCACAATAAAGTTTCTACTTAATTTTATAATTAAGCAATATCTTTTTCTATGTTCTTGATACTAGACAGTAATTTATCTTACAGCTTTATCATGCCAGTTTACCAAATTACCAGTGTTAAATAACTAAGCTGGTATTGTTCTCACATCAGGCAGCCATGAGATATTGAAAGAGTGAAATTGACTGGAAAGAGAAATAAATTATTTCAATCAAGAAAATAGTTTCTCACACACTACATGTTACTGACTGCGTTAGTGGTCTCCTCTTTTACCTCAAGTCAGCTTCAGTTCTGCTCAGGCCCATCTGCTTGTGCTAATTTCAGGGTCAAGCAATTAAGACATGAAAGTCGTCTCCATATATGTGTCACAGTTAGCCAGGAGAATAACCAGTGTTCATTAGTCACACATAAAATTTACTGAATTATATGCCAGGCCTGTGCCTGGCCCATCAGATGGTACCGAAAATAACCCCCTCTGTTTTCAAAGGAACACAGTATTTATTATAAAAAAAAATGTACCTTAAAAGTGATGGGATTAAAGATGAAGACATACTCTGGAGAAAAGTTTCAATTTCTTAAGTCAGTATACGTTTTCTATATATTTAAAACTGTTTCAGCCCATTCAGAAACTGCAGGAAATTCCTCTGCTAATTTTTTAACCTCAAAAGTCAACAGGGTTTAATAATCATGGTGCAGAAATCCTTAAATCCTGATCTGTGCATTGCCAAAGCAGCAGTAAAAATTTCTGTCACTTTCTCCTTTTCCACAACTTTCAAAACACTCAGATGTGGGACCAAAGATACTCTGCTCATTATTCTTACCTTTAGTAAATATTCTATGAATCTGCTATACTATATCATCTTCTTAAGTGCATTGCTTGATTTTCTTTCTGGATTTGTTAGTTATCAGTTAATTAAAATGCGCTTGATTCTGCCGTGCCTGCACTCATGGGGAGTTATTTGTATTCTAGGAGACAGCTAAACCCCAATCCACCCACAGACAACAAAGCAAGGGTGAACACAGCCAGACCAGTGTGGTGATCTGCACTTCAGACTAGGAGACATTCTGAGAGTGAGAAAGAAGGGGATGATTCTCTTATTATTTGCAGTAAGAGGGTGATGGGGTGTATTGTCTGCCACCATCACCAGAACACAGAGTTTATATAGCTCTACAGCCAAAGGCAACTTCAAAGCCAAAGCTGAAATCACAGAGCATAAACTTTGCTTTATGTGTGTTTTGTTATATTTTTTTTCCTAAGAATAATTGCAATTACATTTTTATGGAAAACGTGTGCAGTGCATTGTTCTAATAATGCAATAAAAAGTCACTGTAAAAGAGAGTGGACTTCCAATAAGCAAAGAAAATTCAAAGGGTAATATATTGGCCCTGTATACAATTTAAAGACTTTAGATGATCCAGTAATGTCAGTATTTAATTTAAAATTAGGGAGAGAAGATCCCTCTTTCATCAGATACCTACTTGACTACACAAATCAAGACTACAACTTTTCGGTTCTTAAATCTCCAATTATGCTTTCACTGCATTTACAACAAGCATTTGAAGCATTACAGAATTAATGTTAGGGAATTTTTTTGTCACCATGTCACGTTTTTGTCACCATGAATGTATGAACTGTCAGCATATGGTATTTCCCACATAACTTTGAATGATCTTTTTTACTCCAGCCCTGGGAAGCTCCATGATCAACAGACTGAGGTAAAACTTCTGCTATAAAACTATATAACTACATAAAACTATAAAACTATATTTGGAGCAATTGTGGCATAAGTTTCTTACGGCTTATGATTAATGTCTAGCATGAGCATTGCCCCTGATTCAGGTAATTGATTTTTGCAGGCTTTCCTTAGAGATGCCAGAAACAGGCAGGAGAGCAGGGCAGATGACAGGATCCTTATTAAGTCCATCCTCCCACCCTATTGGAAGCTCCTTCTGCTTCCTACTTACAAAACATCTTACTGCCTGCAATAACTTGTGCAGAAAATCTGTTTTAGTGCACAACATCTACATGGCAAAAGTAGTTTTCCTAATATCTACCTGAAACCTTCCTGCACTTCAGGATCCTACTAGTGATGAGCAGACAACTCTCAGTATACATCACTGGAGATGTTTGCCTTCTCCTCATCAGTCCAACTGTTGATTGCCTCTCAGCTTGTGAACCCCTCCAAGATCATGCTGTAGGATTGATCATTCATTTTTCTACAAATAAGATGCTACTCAAGAGCATCTTCCTACTCAAGATGCTCTTGAGTAGCACCTTATTTGTTACAGCCAAGTTCTTCATTTTGTAGAGATCATTTTCATTTTTGACCTTGTCTTCTGTCATTCCTGCAGTCCATCCTAGCTTCAAATTTGATAACACACAGGCTATTCCATCACCAGGTCATTAATAAATACGTTGAGTTGTATTAGAGCCTAGGCAGGTCCTTGCAGAATCCCATTCTTTCATTGTGACAACTGATCACCAGCAGTGCTCAAAAGTTTTCAAAATAGCCTTGCATTCTCCTCATTAATTTCTTCCACATTATGTTTCTCAAGTCTGCTAATGAAACTGTCATATAGGACAGTGTACAAAGCCTGAGCAAAGTCAGGGTCCGTGACACCTACCATCTCTTTTCTAACCGCAATGCCTCTTACCCTGGGAGAATTTGAGAAGAAAATTAGATTGGTTTGACATATTTTTTTTAAACAACTCCATGCTTAACTGTTACTCATTTCCCTGTGTTCTTTTCAGGTTTGTTGACTTGAATGTTCTTGGCAAAAGTAACATAATACTGATATTAATAGCCGGATCCATCTCACACTTAATAGCAAACCTCATCCTAAATTCCTTTATTAAAATTTTACAGAATGTGAGAACTGACATGACCCAACTATAGAGACCATAAACACAGAAATATTCAGTTATCTATAACTTTTAAATTAGACAAGTGTGAGGGCAAACAAATAATAAAATCCCCAGTGTATTAAAACAGATGAAATTAAACTGGATGAATAATTTCTGTTGTCATAATTATGAATTTAGAGTATTAAGAAAAAACTTAAAAGGCATGGTATTAAACACATTGCCAATAGTGCTGAGCCTCTCACTGAAATGCTATGAAATGAAAAAGGTTCATTCAAGTGGACTAACAACAGTTATGTTCTAACTATCTTTTTTTGAGGCTCACTATTTAACCTTTTATTTACTGCAGGCTTACCCAGGTTTCCTTCCAATTACCAGTAATGGCAACCAAAAGCATTACTAGCTGTTTTACTTTATCAGAAGCACTCAATAGAACAAAGACCAGGGATCCTGGATGGAGGCCCAGAAAGGCAGTACAATCTCCTATGTGGCTCTGAGAAACATTCCCTTATTTTGTACAAAATGCATGCTCGGGGAACATGTTCTGGATCCAGCCTGCAAAGAAGCTCACTCAGATCACAGCTGTCCTGTGCAGTCCTTCAGAAGTGAACAGCAGTATGGCTGCAGCTGTAAGAACTTTTCTGGCAGTTTGGTTCCTGATGATCTGTTTCCCAAGAACCAAGACCAGGCATGTCGTTTGGTACCACAAGGGCCCATCAAATCACAGAGGAATGTACACGGCAAACGGAGCTATAGGGTTACATGAACACTCAATTAAGTATTCCGCTCTTCACATTCCTGACATTCATTTCAGTCATGGAAAAAATGCAACTTCAATAAGATGAGGAGATTAGCACCAGGGGACTTCCAAAATGTTCTATTGCGTTTCTATTATGAAAAGCTGAGTATGTAAGTGATAACTGCTTGTGTCAGTCACAACCAAGGATGTATCCTCAAGGAACCATCCCACTACCAAGACAGCTTGAATTATTAATGAGAGGTTGGATTAATATTAATTCATTAATATTAATGAAAGGTTGGATTTTAACCCAGCATCCAAGCCGATTCGAGGTCCTTCACAGCTGAAGTTCTATCCACTGATAATTTTACACTCGTACTTTCTCGTCTAGAAACATATTGGAGAAGAACAAACTGTTGCTGTGAATACTAAAATCCATGAAGCCCCAAAATAACAACATCACTATGTATAGAGGTAAACTCTACACTCGACAAGAACAGTTTTGGTTGTTTTGTATATAGATAGAGGGACTGAGAATAGTTAAAAACACAATCTCAGAAAGAAGACATTGTAAAAGAAGGCTGCAGAGCTTTGTTTGCTTTTACATTCACAGGCACTCTCACCATACTTTTAAACATGTCATCAGAACAATTTGTTCCTTTACCTCTGCAGCTTCTATTGTTTCCTCCAGCTGCTATTCTAAAAAAAAATTGTGTTTGAAATCTAATCAAGCCTGAAAGTATCCAGCTCACAGCCAGTGCTTTTATTGCTAGTTAGTCTAAGAAATCAAAGAAAAATTACTCCAGTTTTTCCTTAAGACAGTTCTGATCTTGGAGAGTAATGAAAGGTGTTGTAGGAAGGAAAGGAGACATCGTACATGGAGACAATGACATTGAAGAAAGATGATGCTAAGGATTAAGCTGAAGTTAAGGACTGAGCTTTGAATTGATCTCATTGTAGAAGATATGACACTCAATAAGACTATGTCCAAGAGACACAAAACTGAACCTGAAAACAGGCTCTGAAGTATTTCAAAAGGCATGTTGCAATCAATGATGATAGTGTGTGAGTAGGTTTGGTTCAACTGCAAGGCCAAAAATACAACAGAAACCACTCAAAATGTGATGAAAGGTGACAACGGAATTCCTGGAAGATGTATAGAATACTTCTGATGTATAGAATAGAGTACTTCTGTGTTAATGGAGCTGAGACTAAAGCTTTGGGAAGGCTAGGTGGACAGAGCTCCTTAGAATGAAGAGTCTCTCTTTCCCAGCATGATGGCTGCCCTGAGTCATCAGAGGGATACGGAATGGCTTCATCATCTACTGCTGGCCTGAAAGTTTGTATGCCCAGCTGGGCTTCAGAGTGAATGTTTATTCCAAACCATATGATATCTACTAATATTAATTCAGAAATAATGAGTGGACAGTAGTCTCATGAGCACAAATGGGGCTAACTTGTTCATGAGACAAATAGATCAAGGATCTCTTTGAAATATAATTTAAAAATTCATGAAAAACCTCTTTATTCCCAGCTTCATCCCTACACAAAAGAGATGCCCTATCATTTTCAGGGCTACTTCCATTGAAAGGGAAAATCCAGTCATTCTCACCAATACTCAACAATTCTGGAGATTAATACCTCAAGGAGGTGACAAAAGGCTTGGATAATTAGAGCTGTTCAGTCTGGAGAACAGAAGGCTCTTAGAGGCCTTATGGGGCTTTCCAGTACTTGAAGGGGTCCTGTAGGAAAGACAGGGACAGACTTTTTAGCAGGGCCTGCTGTGATGGAAGGTGGCGGTTTGAAACTGAATGAGGGTTGATTTAGATTAGTTATAAGGAAGTGAATTCTTACAATGAGAGTGGTGAAACACTGAAACAGGTTTCCCAGAGAGGTGGTAGATGCCCGTTTCCTGGTAACATTCATGGTCAGGTTGGGCAGGGCTCTGATCAACCTGGACTAGCAGAAAGAAGGTGACCCTGGTCATTGCAGGAAATTTAGACTCGATGGCCTCAAAGGCGTCTTTTAACTCAAACCGTTCTATGATTCTGTGATTTCTGCAGGTGATTTTCTTCCATGTATACAGCACCCAAGAGCTGCCACATGTATTCTCAAGGTTTGTGCTAATCTGCAAGAATCTCATAGTTAAAACAGTCTAATGGTGAGCATCATTTCCAATGAACAAAATTTGTTAAACAACTTAATCACGGAAATGGACAGAATCTCCTGCAGACATAAGAAGAAAGCAGAGCTGGATAGGCAGTATTCTCAGTTTGTGGCAGGAGAGGCCTTTGCCTGTATTCTATTAATCTTCCCAGAAAATAGATTATTTCATAGCATCAATTTGTAAGATTTTTAATTATTTCTTTTTTTCCTTTTTCCTTTTTAAGGCTGTGGATTACTGCCTGAGCAGCTGGGGGAACACCGTAAACTTTTGCTCCAAGACAATGCGGCCCATTTCTGAAGAAGTTCCTTCCAAGTTTGGTCAGGAGTAGACTCCTCCCCACACTCCAATACGCCCTTCTTAAACTATAAGCAGAGAAATGTTTTCAATACACGCTTTGCAACCCCTTCTGTGAGGGTGCAGAGCAGAGGAGCAGGGCTGCCCTGGGGGCTCATCCAGGCACAGCCTCCTGCAGTCAGACACAGTCCTTGAGCATCCCGAGCTGGCGCCCAGCCAAAGCAGATGGGCTGGGGCTCCTGGCTCTGCTCGGGGCAGGATTAGGGCTGCAGCTGAACCAAAATGCCACTCCTGGGCTTCTCAGGAGAGGGTGGACATTTAAGAAATTAAAGCCTATGGATGGCTCCAGAGCCCAATGATTCCTGGAAGCCAAGATTGCCATAACTGCCCATCTAGTCACCATTTCAGTCAGACACTGCCAGATTTCAAACAGCTTGTTTTAACCAAAACTTTCTTAATTCATCCTCTTACGAAATTCACATTTGGGAAGCAGCTTAAAGCTAAAGAACTGAATTAAAGTAAAATAAAATTCAAGCTTCTCCTCTAAACCAAAGCAAATTTTTGATGTGGCCTGTAAACCAAAATTCTGAATTAATTCTGCCTTTAAGCATGAACAGAATCTTTGGGCATGATGACCAGCAGGCAGTGACCCAGCAGCTTCTACTCCAGTTTAGGAAACTTGATCCTGACCAACTTATGAAGCTTGAGGCACAGGCCTGAGGGAAACCCAATTCCTTTTCTCCTTATCACATGTTCCTTTTGATATGGCCTTTCCAGCAAGGTTTATATTGACTCTTTAAATTTTTGTGTATCCTGTAGCATAAAGAGAGCATTAAGAAACCTTCCTCTCAAAAGACCTGAAATGCTTAAACTCCATTCCCAAAGTCAGAAAGTGACCACAAATCATCAGAGGTCTGTCTTCAAGGTCTGTCTTCACTGACTACCTTCCCAAGGTTTCAAAAATAATTCTCTAGTGAAAACTTTAAACTGCAAAGTACCTTTTCAAGTTACAAATAAATAGTATTTAATTATTTAATTGTAATATTAAATAGGTAAATTTATTTATCCTATTTTACAAACCAAATACCTCATATTGATCTAGAAGCACACTCTATCAAATGTAGTTCTCAATAAAAAACCCTAAGTTAAAGATACTTCCCTTGATGCCTGATTATAACAAACCGATTTAAAACCTGTAATTTTATCCTAAGTGCACTTAAGGACATGACTATTTTTACCATATTAAAGCAGGTTACATACAAATTTTTTTCTAAATTGGTACCTCCACACAAACATAAGCAATTAAGCTGTCATTATTCTACTAGACCTTAATTAGCTGCTCACATTAGAAATATCCTGAGATTTCTCTAAGTATAAGGGTCTGTAATTAGTGTAATTAAGATAATATTTTGATTACATGGCTTCAGTCTTTTAGGCCACATAATTACAAATGGAACACATTTTAAAGTGACTGTCCTTTGGAAAAAAACTCAAGCAAATAAACCAAAGAGTCTGATCGACTCATTTGTTTTGCATCATCACACTGGCCCCTCACTCACACCATTGCCTGGCAAGCTGCACCCAGCTACTAAAGAAAGACAAATTTAGACCTTCTGTGTGGAACAGCTGGCTCACAGCCAAAGACTACAATAGATCTATTAGATCAGAACAGGAGGGTTTAGCTGACTCACAGTCTCATCCTGGGAGTTAAAAGCATTTTCATAAATACCTTGCAGAAGTTATTTTAAAATGGGTGAAATGAGCTCCAGCACCCCACATTTTCATTCTCAGCTACATTCTCCCTTCAAAGTTTGGTCCTTAACATAAAATACGCACCATCGCTCTTCCACTTTTATTTTTGTCTTAATTCCCAGTTTTACTAAGAAATGCAGCACACTTACAAAAACCAGAAGTAAGTGGAACCTCAGAGGAGAAATATTCAATAAAGGGGGAGAGATATGGCACCTTGCATTTGAATCAGTGTTCTTTGCCCTGACTTAAAGCTCAAACTATTCTTGGGAGAGCCATCAAGGTACAATTTTGTTCCTCCTGAGTTGCCATTTTTCTGTTTTAGACTCCTGCCCATGCCTACAGGAGAGCTGCAAAAGTCTGGATTGTGAGTTGAAGGTGACACATACCTTTTTTCTCCTCTTAATCTGAGAGACGTCTTTCTCTTTTCTACAACTTCTTGTTTTAAGAATGACACTTCAGTCTGCTATATAAAAAGGAGTTCTTGACTAAAACATTAAGGGAAGTGATAGTAAATTAATCCTCAATACTCAAAAATTGATAGCAATGTGCGAATTCAGTTGTCTTCCATACTCTGAGTGATAATTCAGCATTGCCTTTGTAAACAGAGGTCTTTGAATGTTTACTTGTAGGCTTAACAGAACACAATAAAAATAATTTTAAAAATATGTATATTCTTAAATCCCTCTACTTTTTAAAACTCAGAAATTAAGGAAGACCAATGTGGAAGAAATTAAGTCTCTAATTAAAATTCTTGGAGTTTTGAACTTGGAGAAATTAAAATTCAGCCTAAATTCTGTGAAAAAAGCAGACAGCAGTCTGGTAACTTGCCTGGTTCAAACCTTAAAATTACAATAGTTCTTGTGACGCAGATTTTAGGAATCCAGAAGGTCAACACTTCCCTCAATGCCTTTGCACAGAATGTTGGAGTAATAGCTTATCTTCAGTTTTAAAAAGTCACCAATAAAACCAGACCAGCCAAAAAATTAATTCCCAATGCAGTCTAAAATGCTATCTAAAATTGATGTAATCTTTCTTCTTTCTCCAGTCCATGAGGCTGGAGAGGTACAGATCAGAGTGACCCTGGTTGAAAAAAAAAATTTTCTCTCTTTTTCTCGTAGTAAAGTCTAGGCTAACAAGCATTTTCAGACCTGAAACTTGCCTAGGGAAGTTTTACTTTAAGATCCATTCTCTTAATTTTCTCTAGCCTGACTCTCAGCACAGTCCTCTCAGCTCTCATCTCCAGCTCCATAAAGCTACAGCTGCAAAATGCCATTGTGAGAAAATCAGCATGGAACTGTCAAACACTCTTAAGGATATATTAAGCTATTTCTTCTTCAGAATTTATATAATTTAATAAAGGAGAATTTGAAAGAGTTTTTATAACTAGAGCACAGCAGCAAAAATGCCTTTCTCAAACTTCTATAATCTAAATCACTTGAAAAAGCAGTTAATCACATCAGCCACTTCTCTACTTGCTGGCCATCCAAAAATTCTTATTTTAGTCTGTTGTCAAATGAGTGAACATCTGAGAGACACTGAAATGTTAAGGGTTAAGGACTCAAAAAATTCAACCATCTGCAAAATCAGCAGGTGCTTTACTGAGGGCAGTTTGTGCTTCTCAAATGAGATTGAGGAGAAGAGTTTATGTGTAGTGGCAAAACCTCTGATCTGCACAACACAAAGGAGATGAGCATTCCTTACTAGAGAATGACCTCAACAAACCAGCCTTTGTTTAGCAACAAGCTGGATTCTGAGCCAGATAAGGGAAGAGTAAAAAGGCAGATCCTGCTAAGTGGGATAATGATTTTTATCATGCCAATGTCCTCCCTTATACACCTGGCTCAGGTAGAAAACTGCCTGGGGAAGCACCAGGATGTTCACACTTAGGCCTGCAGGTATTCATCCTTTCTGATGTGGCATAACTGGCTCAGTGAGGCAGCCCTCATGCCTTAGAAGGCATAAACCATCAAAGACCCCTAAAGTGTCCCCAGACTCATTTCTGTGGCCTTTCACCAGAAGACTCCACATGATTCACAGTGTCGCATCAGCAGTGTAAAACTGCCCCCTCAGGGGAGGTAGTTGGGTGTTCCCATGTAAAACTAAGTGTATATTAACCTACTGAACTTTGTGATTCATGGGCTTCTCCCATGACAGATAAAGACTGTGAGCATCACTTCAACCAACAGACATGAAAATTGCAAACAGCAAGTCTCGTCACTGGAGCCACAGTGGTGATATCTTTCTGCTATCTACTCTTATCCTTTCTTTTTCTTTATTTTCCTTATACCCTTTCTGAAGTGCTTTCTTTTGTGCTTTGATATTACTATAGATAATAGCAAAAACAGCTACATACCTCCTTCCTTTGCAATCAACACATATATATATTTATGAGCACCAATCACTCAGTGGCATTTTATTCTAATCCACCCCAAATAACCTATAAGCAAGACCCTAAGTTACCTTTGCCTTCAGAGGCAGATAATGTACAACCTCACACCATTTTTTTTTCTCCTGCGGTGATAAATAAAATACTGTCACCATACGCATCAATATCTCCCTAAAATTTGAATTATAAATTCTGGATATCACAAATTTGGGAAAAGTGAACAGGAGGAGGTTAGTTTGGTCATTTGCAACCACAAAGGCTAGCTTAATACTGCACTTACAACTCATCTACCATTCTAAAAAAGAAATGATTTCTAGTCCATTGCATCTACACAAAATTAGTCCTCCCAGAGGATTGTCTCTAGGATAAGTCTAAAAGGCTTAATAGGAAATGATAGAGAATTTCTGAAGGGAGGCCGAATTTATTTCACAGGTTCTTTAATGAAAGACACATTACCCGTAGGCAATTGATTCTGCTTCTTCCACAACTCTGACATTTTTCTCAGCCAGGGATAACACATTCCCTGTATCACTGAACAGAAAGAATGGTCATTGTAGTACCTGCCTTGAGTAATTTAGCAGGCACCTCTGACATATCACAGACAAGCATTTAGTTCAGTTGTTGGAAAACTGGTGTAGCAATACTAAAGGATGTCATATAGCCG
Source organism: Irena cyanogastra (assembly GCA_013397155.1). NCBI lineage: Eukaryota > Metazoa > Chordata > Aves > Passeriformes > Irenidae > Irena > Irena cyanogastra. The sequence continues at coordinate 131,414 of VWZV01009443.1, read as the reverse complement.
GATTCAGGGCCTAAGCAAATCCTTTGAAATGGATAACAGCTACGATCCTGAATCTTGTCAACAGGCATCTCCTGAAAAGGCTTTAGCAGAGACATTTCTAACAATGAGAATTCCTTCCTCATGAAGGAATATTATTATTATTATTATTATTATTATTATGCAACCATTTTCCCTCAGATCTCTGCAAGCTCAAGAGGTGAGTACAAAAATTACGAAAGCAAAACCACCCAGCCAACATCAGCAGAAAGAGGCACAATCGGAAAGCAAATGAAAGAAATACACAGCACATTTGGATTTACCAGGTGTGGAGTCTTTACTCAGATTATTCATCTCTGCACTCCTTGGGCTCAGCTCTCAGACTCCAGAACTAACCCAGGTGTTTGTACATTTTAGATGAACTGAATTTGGCTAGGGTTCAGCATAGTGGCCTTTCAGGTAATGTTTGACTTAGTGGATTTTACTATATGCGAGGCTTGCTTTCCTATGGATGAGATGTACCACATGGCTTTTTTCTCCATGCCTCAGACACTGATGCTTTCATGCCTGCCTGGCACACTGCCTGCAGTGCACTGATCTTTTCCAGACCATGCAGTGTTGTCCACTCCCTGACAGTCTGCAAAACATTTAGCTACATGAGCAACACATACATAGACTATTAAAAAGAATTCTCATTTATCTACCAAGTATCCAAATACAAAAAACCTTAAGTATCCATATAGGAAGCTACTATATTCAACTTGTTTGCTTCCCTCCCATCTCGTTATTAGCATTTCTCTCCACTACTGTAAAGACAGACATTACAAGTCAACACTACATGCCCACTCTGAATACAAAAAGACGCCATTACTATTTCTCTTAGAGTTCTAGTTCATACCATACCTAGCCAGATGCTAAAGCATTCCTAAATCTCTGATAAAAGCTGACTATTTTCCAGATACTGTTAAGAACACCTTTAAGAGAGAATTTGAGCTTGTGGGAATGGTTGTGCCTAAATTTTGATAAGAGGATACTACTTTAAGTAGTAATAAGATACAAGTGTTATGCACCACCAATATTATAGACTGTCTTCAGGGTGGCAGTAAACAAAAGAGGTAGAAAGTAGTATAAGTGTCATCTCTCCTACACATCTTATTTCTAGCAGCTTCTCTATTTTGTTCTAAGTCAAAGATAAGAACTCCCAGATTTGTGTTTGCTGCTACTTTACTAACAGTGTGCTAGATACATCTGCTCCGATGTAGGATTCAGGTGTGCTGAGACACTACAAAGTCCATAAGGCACTTGCCCAGCAGAACTAAACTCTTCAATAAATATGGCAATGATCAAAAGGTAAAATCTAAGTATAGACTAATTGTATACACATAAATATTTGTCAACTTGGATCCATTTGCAGCAGCATGGTTTTACTAAACAGAGGTCCAAAAATGCCCTATTTTTTCAGTTATGAGTAGTATACATAACAGATTCTGATGTATTAGCAAGATAGCTCATGAGAAAGTAATTTTCTTTTTAATATCTCTCTCAAAGCTCAATACTTCAGACAAAGCAATAACATTTTCTTATAGCGATTCAGAAGCAGAGAAATGGTGTTTTCTCTGCTTTCATATCCCTTAACATGGGGAGGATGATTTAAAAAGTATGAAGATTTAAAATCAAATGACACAATTATATTGTTCTCTATGTTATGACCTATATATTCTGTATTCTAGAAAACTTAATCCTTTGGGGTTAATGACACTTTAGAGATCCAATTAAAATCAAATGTTTGTTCTGCTGTCATCCACAAGGTGCCTATCGCTGTAGCAAGAGTAGATAAATTGAAGCACTAGGATTCCCCAAGATCTATACCAAATATCTTGCATAATTATTTTCTTTTCATTGAAAAACAAGTTGCTAAAGCACTGTGTCCTCATATAAAATCCTAACTAGTCAACCAATTTTTTTTTCCTTGTCTAAAGGGTTTTAAAATATCCAGGATGAATGTTTGTTTCTGATCCATCCCAGCCCCTATCACTCCTGGCAGAAATAAAAAGAAAGGATGCTATCAGGGCAAGTCCATTGACCCAAATGTCTGTCCAGGGACTGTGCCTTTCTAGTCTGTTCTATTGAAGAAACTCAGCCAATTGATGCTGTGCTGTAGAAGAATTAATCAAGATGTACACCGGAAGGATTCCTACCCTGGCACCTTCCTTTGTGAAACTGAGCTAACAAAAATAATGCCAACACCTAACTCAGGCATTACAAATACACTGAGGCTGGATGGACATAAAGTCTTTCATTAGTGAATTAAAGTATTGGTTCACTAAATTGATATAAAATTACTGATTTTCTGTTCTACTTTCAAAATGATTTGAAAACTGAAATGAATCCTTTCCCAGTGAGCATTTATCATCCTATTATATTCACCCTGGGGGATGTTAATGGTTTTGGACTACTGCCTCCAGCCCTTACCTCACCTCCAAGTGGGTATTATGTGATGGCAGTGCACATTTCATCAAGATATATTGCTGATTATATTTCCATTAAAGAATATAGCCAAGTCTGACTCCTAATTTTTCCAGCCTAATCCACCACTGCGAGCTTCCCTGCTCTGATGAGTTCCTTGGAGAGAAAGGATTCCTTTCTCTACTTCTTGTAATTTGCATAAATACGTGTCCAGAGTATGAGACTAAGTTAGTCAGTTTTGCCCACAATAATTAGAATACTGACACAACCTCTTTAGTTTAACGGAGTGTTATTCATTCAATTACTCTTTTTGCTTCATAGTAGCTCAATGACCATTTTTAGCAAAATATCTCAAAAGAACTATGATTTTAGACTATAGTCTTGTATTCCCCCGCAAGGCATTTAAGGATGTGTTTGAAAGTACTACTCAGACTCAGCTGAAAAATTATAGGGTTAAACCTAGTCAAAATAACAATTCTATACTGTACACAAATTCTTCTCCCTTGTATCAGTGCTCAATTAACATATAGAAAATACATCACGGAATGATAATACTTTGAGAGCATCACCCTTGTCAATCGAGTACAAAATTCAAGCATGCAGCTGTTAGCATTTGCACAGGGAGAAAATTTCCTTATCCAAATAATGGTCTTGAAAGAGACTAAGTCACCTCCCTTTCAGTTCTGCTGTTCTGCTTCCCAAATGTTCTAGTACAAAATAATAGCCTGTTGAGCATCCCAGTGCCTGCAGTTTGGCTGTAAAGATAAGCTTGCTTGCTCTGGGCTCTATTTATTCTCTTCCCAGATCTGTATTTATATTATTTGATTATTAACTTTTATGAAGGGTAATTCAAACTTATGCTGCTTTTGTTGAAAGAAATGAGGAATATTTCCTATTACTGGACTTAGCTAGAAGTGGCCATGCTGGGATACACAAAAGTGAGGACATGCTCGAAACAGCAGACCACACTCAGAGACAGCTATAAAAAGGGGCTCTTATTGCATGAGTAACACTAGCTGCATATGGTGACACCTCCTGAGTTATGTTCTAGTATTTGTTTTTAATTATTAATGTGTTTTGTGCTGTTGAGATTTATTTATTTATTTTCACAGATCCATAAAACTCATCTCACATTAGCCACACATTTCTTGTCAAGACTGTTCTGCACAGCCTACTGTTTGGAACATTAGCAATCAGGTGAAATATTTGTGTTTGACACACTTTTATAGTTCCATAAAAATGTAAATATATTTCTGTAACTGACCTCCTCAGGTATCAGTGAGTCAAATAAACAATGTTCTGTGTCACGCAATGCAAAGGAAACAATTATGCTATACAACAGCATGAGAAACAGGCTAATTTCCACATGGGAAGACACAATAAGATCACTTTTTTTTTCTTTTTTTTTCTTTCTTTTTTTTTTAATGTGCTTTCTCTAGAGATATTTGCATGAATTCATGCTTGTCCCAAACTAGCAGAATGCACCATACCAAGTCCTAAGGTATCATTTCCAGTAAGCCAACGTTCTATGTAACATCCACATGTAAATAATGTGTCAAGAAACCAGCTGAATCTAGTGCAAGCATAACAATAAACTGGATAATCTGAAGTGCTCTTCTTACTCCCAGATGGGTTCACTACTGAGATCACTTTCATGGGGCTCTGGAAACTTTGGTCTCCCTGTAGCTGTGTGCATCTCTGCTAGACACGACTGGTCTCTACCATGCTCTGTGCCTCAGTTTCCGTATTTGTAAGAGGCTGATATTGCTCCTCTCCTTATAGGGATTTGAGCACAAAAAAACATTTAAAAAGGAATGTATATGAGTGGGATATGTATGAATTTGAGAAACAGGGGAAAATTTCTTTTGGTCTATAAAGCCCTGAAAAGCAGAAGAAAACCCTTTACAAATTAAGGCTGACATTTTCGGATGGAGTTATATATTCAGCTGAATCCAAAGTAAAATATACAACAGTTGTGGTCTTCATTTTTCAAGTTATACATCATTACTAGATGATTAAGTATTATTTTACTTTTCAAGCTTGTTAGCGTTGCAGAGACATGTAAAAGAATCATAGCTTTCCAACTTGGCAACAAAACTGTCCATTAAAAAAAAAGAAAGAGAAAGAAAAAAGAAACTAAAAAGTGTCAAGTCTGAATATCCATCATATTTTCCAATTAAGTATCATCAGTGTTTAAGAGCTGGAAGAAGGAGTATTAGTGCTGAACTGTGCTACAACCCACTATTTGTTGAGTTTTGAAGGCAAGAGATGGAGAAATGATCTGGAGCAGAGGTACATAAGTCCCATTAAAAAACACTCAGCATTGTAAATAATTAAAAACAATCACATTAGGGTCCTGCCTTCCATTTCATTCTTCCTGGAATCATGGCATATGTGATGAAGTCTGTGGTCACATGGAGCAGTCAAAGCTTTCTACATAGGTTTAGCTTTTAGAAACTTTCTCTTCTAAGGGAGAATACCACATATTGAACTGTCGAATTTAGTCCCAAGAAGGGGATTCTTTGCCCCTTAGGGACCAAAAAACAACTCAGCTACAGGAAAGGCTAGACAGACCAGCAAAGCAAAAAAAAAAAAAAAAAACAAAAAAAAAAACCCCAAAAAAACCAGGCACTCACAATGCCTCCAGTGAAAAAGACAGAAAAAGATCTTTCAAGGATTATTTTTTTTTACCTTCCTGACAGGACAGGAACATCACATAACTAAAAACAAAACAAAACCAACCTGCTTTTATTCTCCTTCTAAGCAGTGATTGTAATCCAATATTTAAAAAAAAGAGGACCCCAATTTTATAGATTGAATAAAAAAATTTTATTATTTTAAGAACTGGCTCAGTTTTTGAAATAAAGTAAATTAAGATAATGGAAGAATAATAAGGGTGTTTTTAAGGTTTTGGTAATGCTGCAAACAATACAATGCAATTTATCAATGCTTTTTAAAAGATTACTCTGTAACACTGCACTACCAGGATCTCCTATTGACTTCTCAAGCTTTTCCTAGGGTTCTCAGGTAGGTAATGTTTTTGAATGAAAGTCTGGATTTGGGAAAGCAGTTACATGCTTAACTGCATATGATCTAGATTTGCCTATGAATGCGAACACCAGGCTGATCAAAGACAAGTCATCCTTCCCTCTGTTTAGACTGAAAAGCTAAAACCAGTTTGCTCTAAGACAAAAAGAGCAACCAGGATAATTAGGTCACTCTTTGCACAATCATCTGTTTAAATTTAATGCTCATGTTTCACTCATCCAGCTAAACCTTGGGAGTCAATTCAACTTCATCAGGTTAGTACTGTGGAATTGTCATGGCATTTTCCTAGGACTAGAATACCAATAAAATACAACTTGGCTAGTTACACAGTGTGTTAAAAGAATGAATCACTTTTTCTAGACCCATTTTTACAGGCTGGAATACACAATAGATCTCAGATGGATTTCCTGTGTGTATCATTTTTAAACTGATTCTTTAAGATGTGCCCATCCACTAGTACACAGATATACTTGAAAAGTGTTATTCTTTTACAGTTTTCAGATCCTCGAACAAGGCTGAGCCTATTTAAAAGAATCTTTACCTTAAAGAGAAAAGGAAAAAGTAAAAAACCTATTTCAGAGATTTTTTTTGTAACAGTTTAATGAAGAATCAATCAATAATGAGAAACATTTCACTCTTGAGGGAGAGAAGGAATGAGAAATAAAACAGTGTACTGACAATTCACAGGAGCAACCTCTCTGAGCTAGGCAAAAACTGACTAGGGAATTTTTAAAAGAAATAGCCTGTAGTTCAGATAGGCGACTCTTTAAAATTCTCATTTATTTTTTATTATCAAGAGCTATTTAACCCTAACCCCAAAGCCAGAAAAGTAGACCTATTGGCCAGCTTTTTCCTACTGTCATTAAAAGCTACATCATTGAATTCAAAGAGTTAGAGGACTAGCACAGGATCCCACCACAAGCACAGAAATCATGCCTAGCTCTGCATACCTCTCTTTTTGGCGTTCTGCAAAGACAACACCAATGAAACTGAGCTGTTGTAAATTGTTCTTTCTCCAGATAATATAAATCCTGTCTTGCATCTAGGGGAAGAATGTGTTATTCTTGATCACTAACACTCTACTGCTGTCTATTAAACAAGATGGGCAGCATGCACTAGAAGAATAACACTCAGGAGCTTTGATGCCTGTTTTCCAATCTTCTTCCAGCTCAGTCACCAGTGTGAGTTTTTAGGGTAGGGAGTAGAAGGTCACAAGATTCAGACCACTTGATCATATGACTGACACGGGAAAGACATTCCCATCTCGTGCACCCTAAACAGCAAAATAGCATCTGCAGAAGGTTTTCCATGTGGAACTTATGACAGAAATACCACAAACATTCAGATGAAAAAAGCTGCATTGTGAGGTTCTGCACCACATCTTCAGTCGCCTGTTGATACCTGCAGTGTTTTTCTTTGCCGCAGCTTTTCTGCAGACTGCAACACCTAGATCACCCCTCGGGGCAGCACTGCCAGCCCCAGCCAACCAGCCCCTGAGGTGCTGAGTACACCGTCATAACACAGACAGCTTCAGGAAGCTGATAGCTCCTTGTCATTCAAAAGCAGAGGCTGGCTTTTTTTTGTACTGTAGCTTCAATAGCAGTTAATGAGGGCAGAAAAAGGTTTTGACACCTATTGTCTACTGTACATCAGGGCTTTTCAGAACCTTCAGAAAAATCAACAATATCAGGGCATACCCAAGCCTTCCTGCTCATGGTTTTGATTCTCAAGCCGGTGCAACTCTCCTGTTTCCCAGTTCACAAGAATGTTCCCTTTGGCTAGCTGAAAAATACATTAAAAAATGCCAGTACCTAAGGAAACAAGACAACTTGCTCTGATCTCCAGGAAAATTGCTTCCTAAAGCATCCAGTGTCTAACAATTTGAATACCTTCATTAATTAATGTACAAACACGGAAGCTAACATTCTTTTTCTATGTCTAGACTAGGAAACTCAGTATGTGTTACAACTTGGTTTCTGCAGGTGAGTAAAGTGATACAGTTCCAGACTCCAGGGAACTTTGCTGTGTAAGAGCAATACGGTCAACTAAAGAACACAGAGCTCCCTGTACTTTCTGATGTGTAGACTTTTAAGCCTCTGAGTGAGGTTTCTTCTGCTATAGACATTTATTTCTTACTGGTTTTATTTGCTTCTACTGCAGGGAAGTAATGCTTAAGTAACACAGAGATACTTTTTTTCTCCAGGGAGCTGTTCAAAATATGAACACCTTGCTGTCTTTTAATCAGTATTTCTTAAAATATTTAGAGAAAAATTGGTTTCAATAAGCAAAATTTAATCTAGAAAAGATGTGTCAACTGGTAGATTTATTAACTTAATGAGATGAATGTGGTTTTGGTCACAAAACAGTGCTGTAATGTTGTTTTGAAATAAGTTTTCAAATCCTTTTAAGAAAGTATTTGTTTTTCTTAAGCAAGAGCCCTGATAACTCAGGGACAGTCCAAAGTCAGTGTGACTGTCTTAGTGCAGTTTGTCATTAATGCAGCGCATCTTGCCAACCAAAAACTAAAAACCATATAGTCTCCACAGGTAGTAATAAAGTAAAGTCCAAGGAGGAGGTTCGCTTAAGTATCTCAATAAAAAATCCGATTTACTTATTAATTTTTAAAAAGTGGTTTTGTTGAATGCTTATACTTACCAAACGCTAAACAGCAAATTTTGGGAATACAATGTCAAGAACTTATGGCAGTAACTTTGGTGCTGCTACAGAGCCATTGAGGTTAAGATGACTTTCACATTGATTCAGGCTGAGAAATGTGAAAATCAACACAGAATGCTGGAGGAACTGAAGAGGTTATATCAGAGTATCTCAACTCAAATATCAGTAAACTCAGTATCTAAACTGAAATATTAACTAAGCTATTAGCAAATGTTAATTTATTAATTGTTCATAGCAAAGGGCATTGGGTTTGAAAAAGGACACTTTTCTTCAAAAGCAAAATCTGTGGCTGGACTACCAAGTGCTTTAAGAGAAGCTTTTGCTGTGACCATAAATACCACACATTTCAAGTCTATGACTTATATTTAGTCGAACCAAACCTAAACCAAATAACAGGCAAGCAAAAGACAACTAAGAAACATTTCTTCATTTTCCTTGGGTATTGCATTTGGCAAGTGTCCTGGCTATATTAAGATTAGTTTTCCTTAGTCTTCCTTGGCGTAAGGCAAAATGTGATGAACTTTTAAAATATTATCTTTTGCTGTTCAGGCGAACTACAATCCAGATTAATATGCAAATGTCTATTTACTTAGGATCAGTTTTATAGACAGAATAGATAACATGGCAAAATGTATGCCAATGCAGATAAAGTGAGATTTTTTGGATTTCTTTGGGCATATGGATCAGGTTAATCTTGATGCCATTTACATAACATGCTGTTTCCTCCAAAGGTAAGCTTAGATTTAGAACTTGATCTTTAATTTAAAGTTTGCCCATGACTTTTCATTTTTCAACAGTGGCTCAGATACCAGGTTTCAGTAGTATCTCACAAATAAGTTCATTTAAAATCGAGGTTTCTACTCTAACTAACAAGGAATCTAGAAACTTTGCTTCTTTAGCAGGATATAAGAATGTTCTAAAGCTCTGAGGAGCAATTGGTTGGCTTAGAGTGAGCCCAGGCAGGCTCTGTTGATTATATAGGACCAAAGATGACAAAATAAAAGTACATTTTCAATTTGAAAATCCAAGGGAAGTTACAAGTTTCCTTTGTGTTCAGCCCTCTTTTCAAAACTGTCTGATTAGGTGAGAGCACAGATTATAGAGTTGATATGATCTCTCTACTATCATCCTTAAACACAAGGGAAACCAAAAGGATGTTTTCCCTCAGTTCCTGCAAAAAATATTTGCCTCTGCCCAGCTTTTGAGGAAAGGGCACACAATTGTCAGAGACTGAAGGGCAGTTACCACATAAGGCAATCCACAGAAATGATCACACAGAACCAAAACAATGTTTCTAACTTTTTTTACATGACAGAAAAAAGAGCTATTTCTGTGCAGTCTTCAGGTATAAAGTTCCATGCTGGTGGTAACTGCAACACAGTAATTGGCAGGAACCACAGCAGCAAACAAACCTTTTAAATATGGACAGTAAAAGGCTCATTTCAACTCTTGATAGCTGGTAAGGCTAGTTTTTAATCAATGTATCTTATTCATGTGTTCATTTCTTGCCTTCTCTTATCCTCCCAGATTGCAATACTAGAGCAAACATATAGGCTAGTTATTTTACACAAGCTCAGTAATAATGTTAAAATAAATTGAAGAAAATATAAATAGGCCATAGAGTATATATACACATGATAGTTATTATTACAGAGCAAGGGAGTTAACTCTGCATGAAACCAAAGTCCGTTAAAAAAACCTCATCAAATTCCATCTTAGCAAAATAGTGATGTTAACAAGATAGAGGTGTAAAGACTCTAACAAGAGTCTATCTCTAACAAGATAAAGGTGTATTAGACTTACAGGACAAAAAATATTGTGCGAATAGCAGAATCTCTGACTACGTATCCTCTGCTTCCAAACTTTATGCTTGTTGCTGCCATAGAGAAATACATTTTATATGTGTTGACAATCATGGCTGAAATGTGAAAGCCCTGAGCTTTCTTCAAATAAAACAGTAATTTCTAGGTGCAAGAACTTTGCTTGCGTGTCATGAGCTTTTAGTCTTGTCAACTAAAAGCAAGCTCAGTTGGATGAGATTTTTCAAGTAGATGTAAGAGCTTCACAGAAACATCAGGAGAGAGCAAAAATAATTCAATCAAAACACAGTCTCTATCATACACCTTTGAGGGGGTTCCTTGCATTTGGTTTCCTTAGCACCTTTTTTCTCTTACTGGCTTTTCCTTGTTAATGACTGAATCAACCAAGTAATGTTTACCTATGGCAGATAACATTAAACTAAGCACTAAGGCACTTTGGTGACTAAGTGTGATACTAAGTCACATTTTGGTGACTGAAAAATAAGAAAACTCCCTAAACGACAACTAGACAAAATCACCTCACACCAGCAGGAAAGAGATCTCAAATGTGACTGGCACTGTGCAACAAGCAACAAAGTGAACGAGACTTTGTAACACCAGAGTCAGATATCAAAGTTCAGAGCTTTTCATAGTTGCTACATATTGCTGTCTCTTTTATAGGATAGCAGATCTGCGGTACAGACTCTTTTATAAGACATCTCTCTTTTCTTCTCTGTGTAAAGGGAAACGTGAAATCAGCCATTTTGTTTCAAGTTATGGTCCCGAGCAGAGTCTTTTGTTGGTAGAGTCTGATGGAAAGCAATTAATTCCTAGCAATACAAACTTTTAATCATATGAAAAATGCCTAACCACTGTGTTTATTATCTCTTGGATAATATCTCTGCTCTTGGAGCAGAACCTGATGCCAAAACTCAGTACTCAAGTCCTAACTTTCCTTTTTAATGAATGTCAAATCCTGTCTCCCTTTAAAGTTTAAGGCTCGTGTTAATTTTAACACACATGCTTCTGTGAAATGACTGAGACAAGCACTGTAAAGTCAATGGGATTATACTTTTGATTTCAGGCTGCTGACTAGGGCAGTGAACTGCCATGCTGCAAGTCTTGCAAGGACTTGTGTATTGTCTGTAATGAGACATGCAGCGTTAAAAGTTCAGGGAAAGGCTCAGTATTTTTACCTCTTTTCTGATTTATCAGTTTTTTGACATGGTAGCAAGATTTTTAGCAACAATAATGTTCTAAAACCCACTAGAGTTATACACACGAGGGAATTTGTACAGTACTTCTAGTTTGAAAGTTTGCTTTTGAGTTTAACCATGAATCTCTGAGAACTTCAAATAATATGTGGACTCCCACGCTCACCAGCTGAAGTTGTATTTCTTCACAGAAGCAGTTTTACTTCTGAAGTGACAAAAGAATATTCCCCAATAGTATCTCAGCTAGTCTTCTATTTCCTTCTATTGCCATTCTAAATAGCAAGAACAATCATGCACAGGAGATCACAGAGTTCTGGGTACATCTCTTAAGATTGCATACAACACCCCTGAACATCAGGGGGTTTTTTCATCATTCAGGCAACTGTTCATCAGCAACTGGACTGAAATAACCACTCTTGGTCTCATGTGCCACACATTGCACAACTGAACAGACAATGGCTGAAGAGTTTTCAGCTCCTGTTGGGGAAATCTATTTAAAAAAGATGGTTCATTAAATAATGAATTTTTCATCTATGCTCTTTTGGTTTTCCATCACAAAGGAATCAGCTTCATCTGATTGACAATTGCAGCTCTTGATCATCGGTTTTGTCCAGTCATATTGAGGAAGTTTGAGTTCATTTGCATGACTGCATTCACTTTCACAAATTGTATTACATTTGTGTGGTTTTGGAGTAGGGAAGGCTTACCTTTTGTGAGAAGAGGACAGAAACTTTGCCTATGTATGATAAAACCAGTGCCAGCTGGCTGAAAGGCAGACCCACTGCTGGGCAAGGCTGAGCCCTCAGCAACAGAGGTATTGACTCAGGGGGTAATGTATTTAAGATGGGTGAAATAACCCCCATGTCAAAACAAACAGAAAGAGGAGAGAGAATACCTGAGAGTATTCTACAGCTCTGTAGACGCCAAGGTGAGAAAAAAAAAGAGAGGAGGTGCTCCAGGGGCCAGAGCCGAGGACGTGCTGCAGCCCATGGTGAAGACCATGGTGAGGCAGGAGGTGCCCCTGCAGTGACCTGGAGGACCTCACACAGACCAGGTGGATGCCCAAAGGAAGCTGTGACCCTGTGGCACTGGAGCAGGCTCCTGGCAGGACCTGTGGAGCTATGGAAAGAGGAGGAGCAGGCTTGCTAGCAGGACTTGTGACCCCGTGCAGGATTCACACTGGAACAACCTTTTCCTGAAGACCTGCAGCCTGTGGAAAGATATTCACCCTGGAGCAGTTCATGAGGAGCCACAGCCTGTGAGAAGGACTGCTGTTGGAGAAGTTTGTGGGGGACTGTCTCCCTTGAGAAGGACCATACACTGGAGTGTGAGGAGGAAGCAACAACAGAAGTGTTTGATGAACTGGCCATGGCTCCTACTCCCCATCTCCCTGTGCCACTTGGAGAGAGGAGGAATGTGGAAAGGCCTCTCTCTCTGGGGCCCCCCTGCGTAGGGAGACCCCCTGCAAAGGGTCTATGCTAGAATTGAGAGACGAACGGGATCTTTTTCGGTCTTCAGGTTGCTGTTTATTTCTTATCTTATCAAAACTTCTTCACACAGCCTGCACCAGGCTTAGCGTGGGGAAGAGTACAGCGAAAAAGGTCACAAGATGTACAGTTACAAGGTCTTTTAAAGCTATTTTGTCCAATAAACTCTAAAAACGTACTTTATTTCTACTTCTCTGCCAATAACTAACTAACTTTCTGACACGTAGCATCTACATCGTGACTTCTTCAAACCAATCACCCAATGCCACTAATACTACAGAAAATGGAATAGAAGAAGAAGAAGGAGAAGGCAGGGCAACACCCAAAATTCTCCATCTTGCCCTCCATCCACCCCCATACTAAAAACCTAAAAGTCTAAATTTTTCACCCAGTGACAGCTACACTACAATTCAGCCTATACCTTAACAGATTGTACATCATCCAAATCATCCAAAAGCCTAGGGAGTTTTCTCCGCGGGCGGAGGTTAAAGGCACTACTTTCAGGAGGATCAGGGTTTGTCAGAACAGACAGAGAAACATTCCCTGTGCCCTGGGTTCCAACAGAGGAAGGGAAAAATTGTGAGTTAAGTTGATTACAGAAAGAAGGAAGAAGTGGGCAGAAGGTGTTTTAGGCTTGTGTTTATTTCTCCGTATGCTAGTTTTATTTGATTGGAAATAAATGTAATTAATTTTTCCAAGCTGAGTCTGTTTGCCTGTGATAGTACTTGGTGGTGACCTCCTTGTCCTTAACTCAACCATAATGCCTTCTTTTAACTCCCCAGTCCAGCTGGGGAGGGGAGTGATAGGATGGCTTTGTAAGGTACCTGGAATCCAGCCAGAGCCAAAACATCACATCAATGCATTCCATTCACTAACATTCACTACCTTTTTTTACATTCTGTAAGTCTTAAATATCTCCAGGTTCAGTTGAAATAATGAGATAAGATGGGTTGCAAAGAAAATATTCTCATATATTTTTGCTCTTCTAATAAGAGTCACTGGGAGATCTCAATATAAAGAGGCCTTCAAAATGGTCAGCAATGCAGGCCTGGAGGAATGATTCTGTACTAGTCAGGAATTTTAACATGCCAGCCTCAAACAGCCCAACCCCAGGTACCAAATCTAGTTGTGTTAAATAGAACACAACTCCACTAGTGTTTTCATGGACAGTGGGTAATATTTAGTCTGCTGGCTCTTAAGCAGCAACAACTGAAAAGGAAGGCAATAGCCAATTTTGTTCTTCTTACAGCTGACAGTTTTATGTGCTCTCCAGTTTTTGATGAACAGCAGAATTTCCTTTTTTCCTCCTTTCATCTCCATTCATATGTCAACTTCTCGAGCTCAATGCTGAAAAATGTCACTTGTCACATCCAGACTCTAGTAATACTTTCATATTGGCTTCAGGCAGTTATAGCAATGCCGTTTAAATGTCTATTGACTTACCTGTAACACAGACAGAGCTTTCAGTTTCACCACAGTTTTGCACTCTCTGATGACACTATTCACTGCTTACAGTCTTAAGTCATCTCTCAAAGGCTACATTACATATACATGGCAGGGCTGAAGACGGATGTTTACTGCAAAAATCCCTTTCTCTGAATAATGTTTTTCATTTTAAAATCTCAAGGTGCTGTACCATATATTAGATTGATTAGGCAATAAGAAAAAATATCTCCTTATGTTTTACTCTTTCATAAATTTTCAACACATATTCTCAAACAAACTATGTCACCCATTCTCTCAGGGTAACTACTCATCGAGCTCCTCCTCATATTGTTCTACTCTTTTTCTTGACAACAGGCTACACATAGGATGGGCACTCCATTAAACTTCCACTGCTTCTGAGATTCCTGAAGGAAATCTCTCTCACTGAAATACTTGTGTTAGTTTCTTTCAGCAGCACTCATGCTTACAGTTTTAGAGTGGCTTTTTGTTGTTGGTTGTTTTGGGGTTTTTTTTGCCTCCATTAAGTAGGTTGCTTTGGGAAAGCTGCTTTTGACACTATCATTCAGGTTTTCTATTCTGAAAAACCAGAACACATAATTTCATTTTGTTTGCTTTGGTACAAAGCAAACAAGCTTTGTGAAGTTCACGGTTGAGCTGATAACTATATTATTCTTCCTCACTACACCTTTTGGTCTTAACAGTGGTCTTCAAAAAGTAAGATTGTGCTTTTAAGTGTCAGCTAAGTAAACTTCATCTTTGGAGAAGAGAAATTTCAGGACCAGTAGCCAACAGCAAAGACAACTTTCTCAGATGTCTGCAGACTAAGCACACACCGTATCTTTGTACAGAAGCACTTGCACATCAGGAGGCACTACACTGCTTGCCAATATTTCCTTCCACTCCACTCCTCTGCACAAATTAATATCATCATGCAACCTACATCACTAATTATTTGAAATTAATATTATAATTAAGATTCCTGAAAACATTTGTGACAACAGTCTGTAAAAAGCCATTTGTGCCATATTTTGTTTGCTCACATCCATAAAGCTCCACTCTTTTGATAGATAACGAAAGTATCACTATCTATCTAAAATGGATAAAAAAATTAAATATTTCCACATGGCAACATGATGAAACTATATGAAGTTTCAGTCAGTCACAAGGATCTTTCTTTAGTCTAATACTCTCAAATAATTAGTCTTTTCATGACTCAAAATGTCACTTAATGTCATTTCAAGATCATAGGTGACTTTTTTTTTTGCTGAGCATTTATACTGTCTGAAAATAGCAAATATTACCACCCACACTCACAACTTACTTTCTAAACCATAACAGCATCTGCACCAAAGAAATTTTACTTTTCCACGTTTCATAAGTAAAATGTGGTGCTCAACTATACTGTTACATCATCATCTCAACATGGATTTCAGAATATCATGTAGATTACGCTTGTTTTTAATTAAAGCTGAATAAAGTTTACTTAGCAAAAATTGCTTGATTGAGAATAAAACTTGGTGTCCTCAGAGGATGGCTCTTGACCTTGGGTCACTGCGACTACATACAGACCGATTGGCATTGGATATATATTAAATCTCTTCGCTGATTAGTCTTTAATTTTATAATTAAATAAAATTCTTTGCCATACAAATTTGTTTCTTGGATAACTTCCTCACAAACTTATTTCTGCACTTTTATAATGTACCAGCCAGTTTTGATTATAAAGACAACCTTTA
The DNA here is from genome assembly GCA_013397155.1 of Irena cyanogastra. Classification (NCBI taxonomy): domain Eukaryota; kingdom Metazoa; phylum Chordata; class Aves; order Passeriformes; family Irenidae; genus Irena; species Irena cyanogastra. Next base: position 115,566 of record VWZV01009443.1, on the reverse strand, counting down.
CAAAACTACAAGGTCATCTTGTGTAGTCGATTGTAACCATAAATTGCTCCTAAGTTAAATCCTTCTGGTCTTACTGCTATAAGATCCTTTGATTAACTTCAATAGCAATCTTTCACAGTTTGAGATTTTGTTACAACATTTGCTTATGCTAAAAAAAAAAAAAAAAGTCCATCTGCCTTTCCAGCTAATTCAGCAATGTTCCTGGCACAAGAAAAATACGTTGGAAGGGCTGGTCGTGCTGCCATTACATCTTTGAATGCTCCTGGGGTTTTCAGGCAGTAACAGTTCCCATACTGACAATTATTAATGACATCTTGAAGAATTCTACAACTATTCCATTAGGGAAAATCAAGTATCATCAAAGGATTGCCAATTATTTCTCTTCTTCTACTATACAAAGATGTCTGTCAGTGGGTGCCAAGGGGGATACATTTAGGTCTTTTGCAGTCAGATGATAGGACTTAAATAGGGACAGCTTTATAATGAGGGTAGAAAGGGAATCAGAAAGAGGTTGGGCAGATTTTTCATTGTATTCTGTGTTAACCACTACAAAAAGAACACCTTTTTTCCTTTTTACTTTTTACTAAAGGAGCAAAAAACACATAAACCACATAAATCTCATAAAAGTGGTCATACTTTCTCTGTCAGCCTGAAGATTATCTTTTTCTAAGATTTCCTCATGAATTGCTGAAGGTACAAAGTGGGAGGGAAAAAGAGCAAATAGAATATCAGGACAAGGTGATTATGTCCAGGGGAGATGTCAGAAGGAGGTTTCTTATTATCCTTTTCCCATTACTTACTCATACCACAATAACCGTTTCCCTATTGATGAGCTTGTCTCCTTTATATCCAAGTTAAAACACCAAACAGAATACTGTAACTCACAGAATATAGATGCTGCAAACCTGGCTTTGTTTCGAAGAATCATATGCTGAGGAATCCCATGCTGAAATACTGTAACTTACATTATGTCTTTAAATATAAGCAGTTTAATCTTGAGGACAGATATGCAGTATTTTTGAGCATAAATATCAAGCTCTTACACAGTATTATAATGTAAAATAAAGTTTCTTGGTTCAAGTTTCTGGAAAATATGAGATTAATAATAAAATTGACTGAAAAAATCTTTCTGAAGTATTTTTTAATAAAAATTATTTACACTTTTCAGAAATCAGTTTTAGAGACTGTTCATTCTCTTCTTTTATAGTTACCACCTGTTTCTAAAATGAAAAAAAAATCTTCATCTTTAGAAATATGAAATGTAAATTATCCCTTTGTTCATCAAATCCAGTCTATCAAAACCACTGTGAAAACAAAGGACATTTTTGGCTTTTCCATTAGTGAAGTTCATTTTTTTCATCCCAGCATATTTTCACCTGTCCTCTAACTCAGCTGAATTTTTTGGGGGGTGGGGAAGAACAAAATTGGTCTACAGGAAAGAAGTAGTACCAATGTGTAACTTTTTAATTCTTTCATTTAGAAAACAAGGTGGAAAAAAATGAACTCTTATGAAGACTGTTTTTTTCCATGGAATTTTCAGGCACAGGGCAAATAATCAGGTTGCAGAGTAAAGAATTCTGCCTGGAAACCCCAGTGCATCAGCAGCCTTCCAATTGTAGGCCTACCAAAAGGAGTCAAGATTAGATCTTCTGTGATGATTTTCAAGATCATCAATTTTTTTCTAGGAGGGAATGTTTTTATTGTGTTGCTGTCAGCACTGTCTGCTGAAAAGCAGTTTAGATTATCCTTGGCTCTTTTAATTCTTTCCTCTCGCAGTTACTCTTGCCACTGTATCAGCCAAGGTCACATAAACTGTTTATATATCTGCTTTAACTGAAGGCACAAGACACATTGAATGGGAGACATTACTTTCTTTTGATACAGCTAAGATCAGTGGAAGGGCCATGTTTTTGATTTAGTCTTTTCTTACATTCATTTCTGACTAAGCTGATGAGTGTATTAATATCACTGCTGATGCAGGCACTCCATCCATGCCTGAAAGAAAATATCCAAATCACAGCATCTGAGGCCTGCAATCGATTCTCAGGATGAGAACCTCAATGCTGAGTATAAGGCAAAGGGTTGATTACTAGATCCCTATAGAAATAGTACATGCAGCACTTTCCTCCCCATTTACACACATGAATGGTACCTAAGAGCACATCAATACACAGACACAGTGTGATAAACACTGACTGCACCAAGAATTTTGACAGCCATGGACAGGTGATGACAGCATGCCATAACACCATCTTCTCCTGGCATAGTATGCTCTAGTTTTTCCATTATGTTATCCCATGGGAGAAAGAAACTGCACATGCACATTCTGTTATTTCAACAAAAGACTCAATAGGTTGAGTTAAATAAAGAATTTAAAGTAATTAAGAACTAAAGATACAATTAGAGACCTATGATTTTTCGAAATAAGTTGATTAAAATTTCACACTACTCTTTGCCAGGGACTTCATCTCTGAAATAGAAAAATGGTAAAAAAACATTCAGTAGAAGGGACAAGCTTAAAAAATGAGATACATTCCACTTGTAAACAGATTGTGACTATAAGCACTCTCCCCACCTGACTCTAGCTTTGACATTATAATAGCACAGGGTACCACTCACTGATATTCTCCCAGCTGCCACCAACTCGGATGTCTGATATGCAGGCAGGCCAGCGTTCACTGAAGACATATGCCTAAATCTTACAGAATATAGGATTCAGCTACTTCAGGAAGAAGGGAGAAGCAATGGAAAATAAAGGCACTAGCAGCCCCAACCCTATCAAAACAACAATAAAATACACCCTTATCATATATTTTGAAGAACATTAAATAGCTGTTATGCACACACAGGTCTCCGGTTTGATTTATCTACAAAATGATCCTGGAATTTACCATGTGTTATCCTAAACTGAGATGCTCTCCTAAGTTAGCTTTATATGGTGCTTGTATCCCCAATCATCTGTTCTGTATATCCTAGATAATAAGCTTTACACCTTTAAAACTTGTTCTGAGAGAAAAAAAAAAAAAAAGAGAAAAAGCTTGTTAAAAGATTTTGTTATCAAAAACTACGCTTGCTCCCCTGCATCCTACTCCTAGACTGTGTTGTCTGCAAACAGACAGACAGAACTCTCCTTTGCTTTTAGTTAGTTTTTAACTAGCTGAAAAGTTCCCTAGACTGTAAGTTTTCTTTCTCTTTAAACCTGTTTAAATCTGCTCTAAAACTGAATAAACTGAGCTACAGCCCACAAAAGAAACCTTTTCTGAGTTTGTCATCTCTTTTAAAGTGACAAGAAATTTTATTGTTTAATATTGTTCATTTTTTGTGCTGGTAAATGCTTTACCTGTTAAATAAATAGTTTTTTCCACTTCTCTCCAAAAAAATCTTTTTCCCAAACTAGTTAAAAAAACCCCACTTAAATTTACTTTTCTGGAGAAAACCGCTTTAGAAGTTCTTCTCCCAAAATTACTCTAAACCAAAACAGATGCCTGTGTTGTCTAAGTGGTGAATATTTCAAAGTCTAAAGGGTATATTACGTCAGAAAGAAACAAGGTGAGAGAGTAAAGCTGTGACTGCCATGGAACCATAGATATACCCAAGCCATGGAAATAGTGTCCTACTGCAGACACACACTGGAGCAAGATTTTCCCAGAGCCAGCTATAATCTATACAGCTTTGCATTTACCTTCCAGAGCACCTTAAGTTCCAAGAAAGTCTACCTGTGTACCCTGACATCCATCACCTGTTTGCTGAGTGCGTCCCTATGAGTAGTGAAGTATACCCTCAGCTCAGCTCTCAAGTGAAAATTCCAAACAGTGGCAGCAGCCCTGTGCTTGTCCGTGTGGAGCTCAGCAGGCACCAAGAAACGTTCCTGAGAGTCAAGGTTACACTGGTACAGCTCAGCTCTGCCAAGGTCCTGCTAACAGATCAATGCTGTTGCTGCTTCACAACCTACTGCAGCCTCTGCTCTGAGACATCCTCTGCTCTGAGATGTGGTTTTCTCTACATCTTTAACCTGAAAACTAATCACTGTCTTTAAGTTTCATAGGAGGGTATATATCATACCTACATGTACATGTACTGACCACTTTTTCTCAAAATTTATTGTGAGTCAACTTCTAAACATCACGTGTTTGGGTTGGGAAGGGCTTTTAAAGGTTGTCCAGTCCAACTCTCCTGCAATGGCCAAGGACATCTCCAGCTAGATCAATTTGCTCCAACCTGACCATCAATATTTCTGCAGATGGAGCCTCTACCACCTCTCTGACCAACTAGTTCCATCATAAAACTTTATTGTTTATGTCTAATCTGAACTGAACCTCTTCCATTTTAAAACCAATACCTGTTTAGTGCCACAGGATCTGTTAAAAGGTCTGATCCCATTGTTTTTGTAAGCCTCCTTTAAGTACTCTCTCAGCCTGTCCTTGTTGGAAAGCTGCTCCAGCTCTCTGTAATTCATATGGCTCTCCTCTGCATCTGCTATAACAGGTCCATTTCTTTTTTACACTGAGGAGTCCAGAACTGAGCACAGGACTTCAGGTGGGGTCTCACCAGAGTGAAGGAGGGGGCCTCCCTCACTGTGCTGGTCACACTGCTTTTGATGCTGCCCAGGATACTTTTGGCTTTCTGGCAGTGAGCACGCTGCTGAGCTATGGGCAGATTTTCATCCATTAGCATCCTCAAGTCCTTCTCAGCAGGTTTGCTCTCAATCTCTTCATCCTCCAGCCTCTAGTAAGGAGTAGCAAGCTAGGGTTTGAAGGCTTTTATGGTGAACCTCAACAGTCAGCAGAAATTAGTGAAATTGCTTATTTCAATTATTTTTTTCCCGGTTCGTTTCTCCTGTTATTCCTAGTCTGAACACAGAGAAGCATCAAGAAAAGTAGAAATATGGTTGAGGATATTAAGACAGAAATATGGCGTTTAAAGGTTAAGTACAGGAAACAAATACTTTGTTTTATAACTCTCCTTATCTTTAATATGGAATAGGGGCACAAGTGATGTTCCTAATCAGGCTTCAGCAATTAGTCCATTCTAGAACAATCTTTGAAGAAGATGGAGCAAGGCAAGCGACTCTTGTTCTAACACCTTTAATCCCTGTATGCTACTCTTAAACTGCTACATAGATCCACTGCTTTACTGTAGATTTGCTAATGCATAAATGGTAACGCATCAACTGCTCCAAGGGTTAGCTGAATTCTCATTCTCAGTAGGTGTTACAAGGTTTTCTCAGCATAAACAAAGCTAAGGTCTCATAAGATCTAAATTTGGCTTGGCTTTATTCAAGCTGGTGTACTTAATCATCACATCAAGGCATTCAAGAACTAGAACTGGCTGTGCAGGAAGACTTTGGCATAGTATTTGCTGTGTGGGAAGGGTTACACCTGCAGACAAATCTGGCTGGAAGAAACTCAGGTCATCGACAGAGAAGGATGGTTTGACACAACACAAGGAACAGAAGTACACAATCTTGAGAGAAAGATGCTGAAGGCTGTTGAGCGTGTCTTTGGTGGGAGAAGAAAACAACAAACGATTCGGGGAAGAAAAAGTCATCCTGTATGTGAAAAAACTACAGCTCTACTGTCTTTTCAGAAGCAATGGCAACCGTGGTCTGATGGAGTAGTGTAGGAAAGCACTCACTTACATAACCCTGTGCATTGGGTTTGAGTGACAAGGTTTGGGAAGGGCACAGGGTTGGCTTGTGTAAGAATATGCTAGAAATTTCCTCCATGTTTGATAGAGCCAACATCAGGTGGCTCCAAAAAGACCTGCTGCTGGCCAAGGCTGAGCCCATCAGCAATAGTGGCAGCACCTCTGGGATAATGTATGCAAGAAGAGGGAAAACCAGTTATGGCACAAGAGAAATTGCAGCCAGAGAAGAGAAAACTAAGCATATGTGAGAAAAACAGCTCTGCAGTCCCCAGGGTCAGGGGAGAAGGAGGGGCAGGAGGTGCTCAAGCTGCTGGAGCAGGGATTCCCCTACAGCCCATGGTGAGGCAGCTGTGCCCCCTCAGCCCATGGAGGTCCATGATGGAGCCAATGTTCACCTGTAGCCCTGGAACAAGCCATGTTGGAGCAGGTGGGTGCCCAAAGGAAGCTGTGACCCCATGGGAAGCCCATACTGCAGCAGGCTTGTGTCAGGACCTGTGCACCTGCAGGGATCCCACACTGGAACAATCTATTCCTGAAGGACAATACCCCATGGCAGGGACCCTCAGTGGAAAAGTTCATGGAGAACTGCACTATGTGGGAAGGACTCATGTAGAAGTTTGTGGAGAGCTGTGTGAGGAGTAGGAGAAGTGTGCTGGAGTAGGTGAAGAGTGTGAGGTGTCATCCCTCTGAGAAAGAGGGAGCAGCCGAGACAATGTGTGATTCTGTGACTGCAGCCCCCATCCATCATGAACCTGTATCAATAAGAGGGTAAGGTAGAAAATTTGGGAGTTCTGTTAAGTCCAGGAAAAAGAGAGGGGTGGAGAAGGTGTTTTAAGAACCTTTTTTATTTCTCATTATCGTAGTCAAAGTGGTAATAAATTCAATTAACTTCCCCAGGTTGAGTCTGCTTTGCTCAAGATGGTAACTGGTGTGTGACCTCTCCCTGCCCTTATATTGACCCAAAGCCTTTAATTTTATCTTCTCTAACCTGTCCAGCTGGGGAGGGAAGTGATAGAGCATCTTGGTAGGCACTTGGTGTCTAGCCAGGATCAACTCACCACACCACTCAGGGACAAAAGCTACATGGTCAATCAGACTCCTGGTGTCAGAACTCATCACCAATTCCCATACACTTTTCTCCACTTTGTGTAGAAAAAGCAGTTTTAGAGAAAGGTTTTTCAACCATCCCTATAAACATGCATATGATAGTTTTACCTGAGGGAAAGTGCCTTTCCAGTCCCAAACTCTAAAGTCAAACAGAACCCAGAGCACAGAGCTGTGAGTATCTCTTTATCTTGAGTTTTTTAAAAAACCTTAATAACTCAAGCTGTAGGTATGTTTTTAAAACTGTACCATTCACTGAATACCATAAACATTTCTGTTAGCGACAGGATACACAAGTACAGTATAGATTGAATATATCAAGTTCTTCTTTAGTTATTAATTCATTTCACTTTGACACAGATGACCCATCTTTAATGCCTATGTGTAAGAAAAAATATGAAGCCTTGGCTGGCCTCGCTGCTGTTGTAAAAATTTACCGAGGTGAAATTCGCAAAGCACTTTGCAAAACATACATTCTACTGATATTCATTTAATAAGACATGGGGACCTCTGGCCTCCAGCAGGTCTTTAGCTGCTCAGCCTCTGCTGTACTATTTGTTTATCATGAAAACAAAAAATTGTAAATCTCAGTGGTAACTTAGAAGGTTTCTTTTAGACTTTTCATAAACCATGTGAAGCAAGCAATCACTGTTGAAATAATTTGGCCTCCTTCACTTTAGATACTGGCACTTGTCAGATACCAAATCCCAGCATGTTGCTTGAGTTATTTGCCAAGAGTAACTTCTGGAAAGATTCTCCACTGTGCCAATTCAGTTGTCTCTTTCCTTTTACTTTTTACCAGTACTGGAACTCTGGTTTGGAATTACAGCAAAGCCTGGTGAGCTCTATTCTGTGGACATGTGTTTAACAATTAGATACTAGTGGTGGCTTACAAATTGCTTCCTCATCTGCCACAGCAGCATTTCAGCTGGTGCTTTGCAAGTGTGCCAGGATATTCCTGGACTGAGCTGCCATAGATATCTCTGCCGAACCTTCGGTGTTATAGCCTCTGCTAAGATGGTATCTCTCAATAACAACTCATACTGGAGCCAAACGTTTCCACAAACTCCGTCTTTCCAAGATTGTCTTTATCCCTGCTGTTTGACCATAATTAGGGTGATGAGTATCTTTTACAGGAAGGAGAAAAGATTGTTACCACTAGTAATTTCTGTATAATTTATCAGCTGTGGGATTTTCTAAAAATTCTCTATAGTTCCAGTGTTTCAGAAACACAACATCATGTACCAAATTTCCTCCTCATTCCTAGATTTCTGAAACTTCTAAAGCTGGGAACAGGTTTTTCTCAGGTTGGTTTTTGCTTACAATTAGTTCCGTCCTCCAACATTGGATAAAAATACACATCAGTTTTAAGGAAGTGATGTCATATTAAATTTTGTATTTCTGCATATATTGGAGGAATAGTAATTTAACATGGAAGCATGCAACTGTCCTCTTATACCATGTGTTAGCCAAGCAAGCTGGAAACCAGTATCTTAAAACAACTATATTGGACATTTAGATGGACTGTTGGATAGAGGACAAGACAAGGAAAGGCAGAATTGATGTAGAAAGACAAAGAGGATTTAAATCACAGTCATTCAGCAGATCTGTAGCAAGTTCAAGAACAAGCAGAACTCAGATTCTTTGCTTGACACACAGTGCCCTCTGCATCAAACCCCAAAGCTCTGTGCATGCACTGAAGAATCCCGTAACCATTTTCTTCTAAGGTTTCACATTTTTCTGTACTAAAAATGTCAGCAGATGGTGTTGAGCTCCCATTCCTCTGTGATGAACCTTTCTCTCATCCTCATCATTGCTCTTACCACCTATACTGTCATTACAGTCCCAAAAAATGGTTCCACTTTACAATGGAAGGGGCAAATACCAAAACCAATCAGGTTTAACATTCTCCAGGTAAATCACCACATGAGGATTCAATCTTTTCCCAAACTTGGCTCATTGTCTTTAAACGAATCCATTTTCTACTATGCGTAAACTTTTTAAATACCAGTTCTTCAGCCCTGATGATAATATTTAATGTGGTGCTATATTTTAAGTCTCTTATCCCACAGTTCCTTCTAGTGTTAAATATCTTTCTTATATTGGTGTAGCTGGGAGCAACCCTGGCATAAGTTGTTCTAATACACACAATTTACTCTGTGCACTGGATCTGAGATTCATCACAATACCAATCTGGAATTCACAGTTCAATTAATTTTTCATTTCATTTTAATGACCTTTCTGGAAAGCAACTCACTAGCATTTGTTTTATTGTTATTATAATCTTCTACTGTTTGGCTTCCCCAATCAAAACACATTACAAGACAATTTATTCTCTTCATGATTTAGATATGGTTTAATGGCAATGAATGAAACATTATATTATGAGAACAATCCTCCTCAATCAACAGATTAAATTCTTAGAGATCCAGATCTAGAAAGCATTTTCAACTCTATCTCTTACTTTAACACCTCCACATTCATAGGAGGTTCCACTTACAATAAAATCTGTCACACATGAAAGCAGTCAAATATGGTTGCAGAAATCAGTAGGTGAGAATTCTTGCGAGCACAGGATTGAAAGAGTGGAATTTTACCATACCTTACTTTCTTTATCTTTCCAGAGGTTATTTAGAATGAAACTTTCGCTTCCCAAAGAAAGTGTCTACATAACAATCTGGAATTGTAGGAGACTAATTCTAGGAGACTATTCTGTCTCAACAAACTTCCACCCACAAAATCTGTTTCTGCATATTTGAAAGGGGTGCTCTCTATTTAGAATGAATGATTGAAATGCAGAGATGAGGCTTAAGAAAAATTCCTGCTATTTAAAAATCCACAGCACAAGGACATCCAGTATCTGCTTCAGCTTGAGCCCCTCTTGAATCTCAAGGCAACAAGTAGTTGTGCATTTATCTAGGGGATGCCCCCTCCCACTTTACAGTATCTGAAGTTACTTGTCATCAGTGACTATTAATCACTCCATCTTACTGATGGAGTCAGTAAGATTTGGCTTGCACAGCAATGTGATATCCAGCAGACTAAGACAGCAGCCATCCACAGATCAAGTAGCTCTCAGACAACACAGGAGAGGAACGTAGTCTGATTCCTCTTGACAAGATTGCTTGATGATTGTAAAGTACTTTGCATGCTTGATGCTTTCTAAAAGACATTGATAACACTTACTAATAATACATGCACAAGTACAGCAGAAGTCTGGCCCTTTCCAAACAGCATTCTCCTTGTTGAGGCTGTGATAAAAGATGAAAATGTTTAAATCAGAAAAGATTGAATGAAAGAGCTCCTACGGAATAAAATGTAGAGATACGTTTACACAAATGTGTAGGTTTTATGATAGCTTGTAGTCAATTAACTAGAAAGGTAGTGCAATTAAACTGTCTCTAAAATGGTTTATAGAATTGGCAAAGATTGATGAACCTTGGAGTAAGAGACACTGCTAAGCCACTTGAAGCATACTTGAACACGTATGTGTGTATTAGCTCTAATAAATGGCACCATCTCCCCACCTATAATTCACTTTAGGGAATGCTAAACCATTTTCCAGACAGACTTAAAACTCAAGAAAGCTTAATGTTTATAACTAGTAATATTTGGCCTCAGCATTGCCAGACTCTTAACAGAAAAGCCAGGAGAACCTAACCCAGGGAACTCTCCTCTGCAGCTGTAGGCATGCACAGCACATGGCTGACTCCACACCTTCCTCCTGCTCTGCCTTTCTCAAACACCACCTATTCTGCTTATTTTCTCCAAGTGAAACTGAGAAGATCTGAGTGTTAGCTAGGAGTGCTGAATAAGACCTCTTACAGGTGTTAATTTGTTCAAATTATGGAATATCAAGTCATCAGAATATCCCGGCTTTTCTTCACTATAGTTCAGAAAAGCTGAGCCTAAATTCTCTAATTCTTCTCTTAAGATCTTTCTATGTAGCTTTTCAACCACATATTTTCCCTCAAATTTGAGAAGCTATTGGAGCAAATGACCAGAAAACAAATCTGAGAGGATTTACCTCCAGCTACAGGGTCAGCAAAACTTCATATGCACTTGAAATGTCAATCCCAGTTTAACATGAACCTGATCAGAAAACATATATAACGGCCCAAACTAACTTCCATCCACAGACATCAGGGAAGAAATTCTAAGCAGATCAAAGTCACAGCTGTGCACCACATGTTTGTCTCTAGATTTCTTTTTATCTGTACCATAGCTAGATCAAACATGAAAGTTACTCTCTAGTATCAGCCCCTAGGCCTCAAAAGTTCATTAAGTAGCCCTTTGTTTCCTTTCACCTGCAGAAAACATCTCTCTCAAAAGTAGCTACTTTTAAGGTGATTTACACAGAACTTCATGTGTAATGATGTGGGGTCCTCCCCTCTCAAGTGGCATCTGCTCTAGGTTTGGTGGTTTTGTTGAAAGAATAGGAATTATACATGAATGCTTGTGAAACTTGTGATGAATTCAAGGGCTAATTGTATATAAACAGGTTAAGAGAGTTTGCTTTGGCCGGTTCGGAGGAGAATTGTAGGTTGAGGGTATTTTCAAGTTTTATCAGAGTTAACACACAGATAAACATATTTTTTTACCTCAGTATTTTTTACTCTTGTCACATTCAATGATTATCTAAAGTAACAGATTTTAAAGACAGAGTTCTAGTCCTGGTGAACTTTCCAATTTTTATTTTTCAAAGAAGCTGTAAAGGAGGGTTCAATTTGTACAGCAGCATATGCTGAGGTTAAAACAAAGCTTTCCAAACTTGTTATATTCTGAAGTATAAATAAAAGAATGTACATTGAAGGAATGAAGTCTTCAGGGATCTACTTTGCATGTTAGAAATGAATATAACTGAATAGAAAAGTACACTATATTGCTCTGTGTATAGCTTCTGCCTGAAAGTCATGACCTAATAGGTTTTTTCTGAGGTAGGAAGTAAATAAAAATTAATAAAAGCCATTCTGTAAATTAACATTGGTGTAGGGGAACTAGAAAGTCCTTTGGTATTACTGGTATTGGAGAAACTCCAAAGTGATAGACTTTGTGATGGTCAATGAAAACTATTCTTTCATTAACAGTTGCGTATTTCTTGACATTTAAGAGGGACTGTCTGTCTCCAGTAGGGGTACCCTGATGCAATATCAATCTTTAGATTAAAAAGAGATACTAGAAGGCAATATAGGACATAATTTCTACTAGTATGATAAAATTTATTGGGTTAGATCATCAATTCTCAGTTTGGACCACTGGAAAGAGCAGAGACCTGCTCATTTTGAGCAAAGAACACCATCAGCATTGCCTTAAGTATTATTTTGGGCAAAGAACACCATCAGTATTGCCTTTCTTCCATACAACTCAAAATAGACCTGCTCATTCTTGTCCAGATCCATTTTTATTGTTGTTTGCTTGTTTGTTTTAAATAAATCCATTTAATCTTACTATACTAATCAAGTAGAAGAAAAGCCCAAAAGTAAAACCTTTTAAGTAAATCAAAAGTTATTAATTCAGGAAAAATCCTGCAGGGTTATTTAGATAAAAGAAAAATCCTTGTGACAAGGATTCTGAAGCTTGCTTTTTTTCACACCTATGATACTTCCATGTTATTTGCTAGGCCGGTGTTACAAAGAAAAATAATGATTTCTTTATATAGGCATCTAAATTTGGCTCAAGAATATGCCATGGAACATTGCTTGGTATTACCATTTAGCTCACTGACTTCTCTGTTTATGTACTATTCCAAGAGGAAATAGGAATGTGACTAGGGTAGTACTTCCCTATGTAAGAGTTAGTGTCATCCTTTTTGGGAAAATACCACCACGATTTTCACAAAATTTCTGAGTTTTGTTGGCAAGGCTTATTCAAACTCCAATTTTACACAGAGCAGTGGGTGCTCTTTCTTTGTATGGTGACAAACAAAAGCAAAATCATGGTACTATTATTAAGCAATTTGCTGAGATGAAAATCAGTTTTATTTCCACCTATACAAAGCTATATTGTTTGTTCATGATAGAATAGCACAAAGAAAAATAAATACAAAACCCACTTCAGCAGAGAGACAAATGCCTTACAAAGATAGAGTTGTATCTAATCTTATTAGGCTCACACACGCTACGGTAGTAATTGCATTAACAGAGGTACAAAACACAATCTGCTGGAACACCATTCATTTTGTCTGCTAATTGTAAGCAGATACATTCACTTCTTCACCTTCAAAAAGGATTTCAATTTTTCTTTCTGGAAATAATTATTTCCTAAAATAAAGCCCTCTTCCTTGCTACACTGTCTGATAAGGGACTCCAAGCCAACATATTACCTCTATCTCCAGAGCTTACTTTCTAAAGGAAGGTGCTCATCATGTCAAATATTGAGTATTTTAAAATGTTATGCATTTAACAGAATGTGTAAGTGTATATAAAAGAAAGCCTGAAGCAATGACACAACAGCACATAAAGCACATACAGATTTTCTGGTTTAGGATATATCCAATCTTCGAACCTATCTCAGAAACGTGGACAATAACTTATTTTATTCCTCCTTATCCACACTTAAAGACTTTTTCTCATTTAAATCAAATTAAACTCAATGTCTAATTCAACCATTCCAGAGGAATTATTACACAGTATAAATGCCAAATTTCCAAACACATACAGACTGTGCCTTGTCTCACATAGAATAAAAGGACCTCTCCTGATAAGCTGGCTTTTATTAACCTTCAGTCTATATATTCATTGTACAAGACAATCATTCAAGGAGAGTAATGGAAACAGAAAAGAGTGAATTTGGTTCAAAGTTAAATAAGTTTAGTTATTTTGGCAAAAGCAGTACCAACACAGCTTCTAAAGGACTACTGAGTACTCCACAAGTTACAGCTTAAATTTACTTATACTACTGATGTCTGTAACAAAATCATTACTTCATGATACACAAACAAATAATATTAAATAACTAAAACCAATAACCACTTTATACTGGTCCCAGTAAAACGATATTCTTCATGTTTCAGGATTACGAAGGAATTCATCATAGAACTGGTAGTAGGTGTTGCTGGGTTTAAAGTAAAATCACCCAATCAGTAAAAACTAATTTCTGTTGAATGACAATAAAATAAGCTAGTAGGAAATGCAATAAAGCAGTTTAATCAAGTAGCAGTCCAATAGAGATGGTAGAAAAAATCCAGTTTGGTGAATAAATTAAGAGGGAAGTTAGATGGAGAAATAAATGCCCTAAATTTTCATAGGCAGCTCCAGAAGAAATGCATAAGCCAAATGCCATGCACATCCATGAAGTTTAATATACTTGCCTTGTTTGGGTTTTTTTATTTGTTTTTAAAAACATGTAAACAGATCTTAATGACTGTGGAGCCATAGCATTTACTGCTGAACTTGATTCAAGAGTTTGTTTAGAGAAATCACATCCCTTACAGCATCATTCAACTAATGCATTTTTACTGGATCAGAAGAAGCAAATACAGTTCCTATGCCATATCACCATCAGTTCTGTCACAAAACAACTAAATTCATTACCAGTTAGAGCAAAACAAAGGTGGAAAAACCCTAGAGAACAATAATCTTCCTACTGACAGAGCTGCTCTGCCTTCGTCAAAAGCTGGTAGTAGGGTGGCCTGAGAAGAAAAATACATCCTTTCTGCCTCCAGAACATATCATGCATAGTGGGAAAGACTTTTCAAATGAGCTGAGTAACTCATTTATAACAAATGAGACCCTGTTCAGTCACAGGAATAAAGTGCAATGGCAAATGACAGAACTACAGCAGTTTACACCATCACTTGAAAGCACAATTTTAAGGCACCACTTTCAGGCACCCAACTGCAAGTTAAGAAAATGCCAGCAGCTGGTAATTATAACTGTTTGTACATAAAATAGTGCTGGCTTCACTATGTAAAGTTACATAGTTTTTGCATCATCTTCTCAGCTTTTCCTTTTGATTTGTCAGAAGATTTTATTAGATCTTCAAATCAATCAAAGTAAATTCAGCAAATCAGATGTAAGGGTAAGTTTCAAGATAGTATATTCATTTGCACTTGTTAAATTTGAATGTTTGAAGTCTGGATTTGTCTCTCAGTGCCACAGACTGGTTGACATGGTGTTGCTAGGTCACAGATTGGACTCAATGATCCCTAAGGTCTTTTCAAACCTAATTGGTTCTTTGATCTACTGTTGCAAATTGCTCTTCTATGCATATACTCATTCTGAGAGCAAAAAGGGTGCATTGTTTTAATGATCTAAGCTTTACTACATCATTATCCTATGACCAGGAAGATATGCTGGGTTTGATTAACCAGAAAATACTTGGATCAAAACATCAACAGTTAACAGGCTTGCTTGGGGTTTAGGTGCTCTGATAATTTTCTCACCCTTCTGTAAATCACATGGAATTCAACTCTGCATACTCTTGAGCACACAACCCTATATTTTGAATTCCTTTTCCTGTAACCCTCTGTCCTGATTTCAGCTGGAATGGATTTAATTTTTCTCTTAGTAGGCTGATAAAGTGCTGTGGTTTGGATTTAGTATGAGAATAATGTTGATTACACTTTGATGTTTTGGTTGCTGCTGAGCAGCGCTTCCTCTAAACCAAGGACTTCCCAGTTTCCCATGCTCTGCCCAAAGGCAGGTGCACGGGATGCCAGGAGAGAGCACAGCCAGGACAGCTGAGCCTAACTTGCAAAGGGATATTTTGCACCATAAAACATCATGTTTAGTATATATCCTGGAGGGAGCCTGCTGTAAATGACTATTTAGTGCTCATGGATGAGCTGAGCCTCAGTCAGAGGGTGGGGAGCAATTGTGGTGTGCATCACTTGTTTCTCTCAGGTGTATTTCTCTTTTCCTATCATTACACTTTATTATTAGTAATATGAGTATATTTTATTTTGTTTCACTTTTTAAACTGGTTTTATTGCAACCATAAGGTTTAATTTTTCCCTACTTGAGCAGGGGGAGAGTGAGTGAGCAGCTGCATGGTATTTAGTTGCCATGAGGGCTAAACCACACCACCTTCCCTGTTTCCTAGATCCTGAGTCTCACCTTCTTACAAAACAAACACCTATTCTACACAGGCTTACGTTCAATGCCAAATGGCTGCCCTTCAGACAGGATATGGGAGAGGCAGAGTTGTTCCTCTGACTTGGATCAAAAATAAGGAATAAACACCAGATCCTAAATTTAGATTATCCAAGATTGAGGAACTACTGTGATTCAAGTAGGAAACGATACTGTAAGGCAACATATTAAAGGACATATATGAAATTTAGAAAGATGCACAGAAACTGTCTAAAAGAGGGTTCACCAAAATGAAGAGGTACAAAAACCCAACTAAACATAAAGAAAAAACACAAGCCCCCCTTCCCTTCTCAAACCCAGATTAGCTGTTAAACCCTAAAACTGGCCTAGAGTGCCAGAGAATAACAAAGGTTTGTTATGCTCCAAGTGAAGCATAATAGCTCAAGAATGATTAAAAAACAGAGGCCAGTTAGAGAAGGCTGTAGTCAGTTGCATTACATTTTAAATATGGGCAACTTTCCAGTGTTCTTCCTGATATTTCAGGTTTTTGCAATGCATGTGATAGGTAACATCACAAAGTGAGGGCAGCACAGAGCTCAGCTCACACACTCAGTCAAGGTAATAACTGCATGGGAGGGAATCCTTCTCAATAAAATGAGCATACAATATCTCAGATTCCTGTAAAGCTCCAAGCATTAGGTAAAATTTAGTATGCCACTGACAGGAAAGTAGTACAAATTAAAACACACATGGAGAACAATCCTCACAGACTGGAGAGAAAACAGAGCAGAATTTATGGTGGAATGAAATGATGCCAGGAGCAGTGGGTAAGAAACAGAGCTAGATATCCAGCTATCCAGGAGAGAATATTAGGACATGAATGAAGCCCTCAGAAAGTTAATAATTGACAAAATAACTTTGTGGGGCTTCCCTATCCACTAAAATAAATACCTTTGTTTCCTGTGATACATAATTCTTTGCACAGCAGCAATATTGGCATGGCATCGCTGCTGTACATCAGGGGATGTGGAAAGCTGAGCCTTAAAGCTCTTTAGCAAGTGTAAGTGGGAAGAAAACAATTTCAAATCCCTAGAAAGAGAGAAACACCTTAATTTATACCAGTTAGACTGTAGAAGCTATAAGGCAAGTCTGAACTACATGATTATTGAGCAATATGATTTCTACAGTTCCTTCTTGTAGGACTTTCCTGCTCTTAGTTATTACATGTGATACTTCTTACCCCATCAACATATCTTTACTCAATGCTTTATGCACCTTGATTGTGTCAAGAAGTGGGTACAAACAGCTTTATTCTTCATCCTCAGATATGATATTTCTCCAAATACCCCGTCCCAAATAAAACATCAAGTTTGCATCCACTCTGAACCAACAAGTTATCATGCAGAGCAGAAAGACAATAAGCCAGGAAAAAAATACGCTTTATCTGGTAAAACCCCATCCCTCCTATGTGCTTTATTAATGTAATTCAGGCAAAATAAGGGTAGGATTCAGAAAAATTTAAGCAGTGTTAGTCAACATCAAAGTATGATTGACAAGTAGAATCTGAATGTTGAGATGATAAGTGAGTAGGGATCAATTAAAACTATAGAAAATGCAAAATTTAGGTAGAAATTTAGCACACAGCCTTTAAAAATATGATCATTTGTGAGTGCAAGTTAGAGAGAAGGGTACCTAAACCTAAAGTTTCTAAACTTAGTATTTTTCAAACACATTCACATCCAGTAGTTCTGCCTGGATTCAACTCAATATGACTCCAGCAAATAGTTGCTCCTAATGTTAGCAATTAGCTGTTCTCAATCCTCCTACCCTCACTTTAGCTTTGAGGAAGATCCACTAGGGATTATTTTGTTCCCAGAACTTTGATAATGAGCCTGTGAAATCACTACATGCAAGGAGCACAAAAAAAAAAAAAAAAAGAAGCCCTAAAAACAAGAACAAACAATGAAACATTAATGCTCTTAGAGAAATGTGTTAGAAATATCTGCCATGAGAGTTTTTAGCAGATGTCACAATGATGACCAGTAAAATCACAGGATGAAACCAATCTACAAATTTCATAATATCAAGCACTGAATTTCAATAGACAGCTGTTCAAGTTGTCTTTTTTTAACTCTCTGCGTAATTTCTATGGCTCAGAACCAGAAAGCATATACAAATAAAATTTCCAGTTACATTCATACTAGCTGATGTGCTACTAGCATTAATTTTCCTTATCTAATGTTATTTCTCAGTACACAATGTTAAAGCAGTCAAGATATATTTTCCTGGCTTTTATCCTGTTAACACACTAATTCATATACATGACAGACCAGCTTTCACAACTGTGGCAGAGAGACTGAAGCTGTACTTCTAAAAAAATATATTTCTGGCAAAAAAAACTGGGAGCCCTAGAAGTTGTTGTATAAAACTCGCAGAAAAAAGAAACATTTCTAGAAAAGAAAAAAAAATGAATGTAAAGAAGGAAAAATGGCACTTCCTTTTTTTGCTAAGTTCTCCAACATCCTTAAAGTCGCATTCAAATCCCACCTTATTTATGGCCACTTTTGAGCAAGTGCTTGAAGTGATTTTTGTAGAGTTTACTGGCTTGTGTTTTATCCCAGTTCTCAACCCCCCAGAGGACTGCTTATAGAGGTAAATCAAGGCTTTGAAATAGCAAAAAAAAGAGCAGCTTTTGTGGTGTATTTCAATTTCGATGGCTCTGCTAAAATTCCTTCCTTCAACTTCCTAAGAAAATCTCTACTCTTGAGAGATGCAGCATTCAGAGGCAAGAAGCCCTTTGTGTAGATTTGTAAATTCAAGCTCTATATCAATGCCCTCTAGTATTTATTAAAAGGATCCTTCAGTCATGTCAGAAATACTCTACATTCCATTTCCTTAACTGTAGTACAGCTCTAGGAGGAGCAGCAGTCTCCTTGTCGTCATACAGTTTTGTGTCTCTTAAAACACTGTCAAAAGAAATGAATGCAGAACTAGGAGGAGACAGAATCCTACAGCAAAGCCTCTTGAATTGCTAGATTCCTCCTTGTCAGCATCCACCAGTGTGCATGACTTTTCCTACCAAGGCCATTTATTACACTGTGCTATTCTTCTGGTTGTGTTTAAACCACCCCAGCACTCTTTGTGGCAGTTCCCCCCATTAGCTTCCTTAAGCCATCTCAAAACTAGGACAACTCTACTCCCTGTTTCCAGTTTCTATCAGCTCCAGAGGACTGTTCAGACAGCCCAAATGAAAAATACCACATTAAATATTATATTCACTTTGTGCACTTTGAGGAGAAAAACCTCCAAGAACACTCCTTCAATAGCCTAATACTTCTTTTAGGACTTTTTTAGACCACAGGTAATGTTTTTATTTCTTCCTTTTAGGTCAGAAATATTGCACTATCCCTTAGAAAACCACTTTAGCTTATGCTTAAACTATTATCAAATAAAATGCCTCTGAAGAGGACTTCAAGCAGTAATCACATTTACTTGATTTGCTCCAGCTTTCCACATATAATTTTGTTTGCCTCAAAAGCAGCATCACAGTTATCATTCAAAATCAATGACTTACAAAGTAACATCTTTAGAAAATCAAATGTATGTAAGCTTTACCACATATCACTGCTTTTCTTATTCACTACTTTAAACAGCATTAATGTCATCTAAAGACCTCTCCAACTGTCAGTTTCATGTTTCTCTTAACCATGCCATTTTAAAATCACTTTATACCTCGATACCCTTCAGAGCTACAAGCTGTCATTGCATTCTGGGATTGACAGAAAGCACTGTCATTGAACCCCAGAATTTCAGCATCCCACTGCAATTTTGTCAGGAGCCTGCAACCCCAGCGTCCCACAGATGCTTGTGCTACTATAAGAAGCCAATGAATATTTTCACATGCTTTCAGTGGAGAATCAGGGAAAACAACACAGTGATAAACTGTTCATTTATCACATTAATGATATTTTAGAGGCTGGTTAATTTATACTAACTTATTTGCATGCATCTAAGAATGTGGCTTTTACAGATACCAGAGAAGAGAAACACTGGAGCTGTTTGGCACCTGCCAGGGCGGTGCTCGAACACCAAGGAGCCCCAAACTGCCAGGCCAGGGCTGAAACTGGCCTGACTGGTGGCTCCTGCAGTGCCAGCTGCTGGAAACTCACAATGAAGATGGCCAAATTCTCAGCTACCTGCAGATCGGCTTTTGTTAGTGAGCTGGGGGAACTGGTTCTGGAGGGAACTCTACACACTGGGTTGTCTCTGGACCTGCCAAGACACAAAGCATTTCTGGGAGCTCTTGCAAAACAATCTGATGTTTCCCTGCCCACTCTGCTTTCTGATGTGAAGATACGTTACAAAAGCATTTAAAAGCAAAAATCACATATTAAAATAAGGTGACATTAAAAGTCCAGTTTACTTAATTTTTCTCACTTTTGTGCACTCTTTCTCTGCATACCTCACTGTTCCGTAAACTCTTTCTGGTGAAAGAGTTTAGTTAAAAACTGAGGAGATTTCAGTCTTTTCTAGAAGCAGTGGAAATTGATGTTCCACTTGGTGGAAGAGAGAGTAGAGAGTTAAAAGAGATGGGTTGTGCTTGGTTTTGACCATGTTTTCTGATATATTTGTTAAATTGTATTTAACTGGTTTATTTATTGTTCTATTCTGAAGGCAAACATTCTTCTTTCTCTACACGGCCTATGAGAAGGCTGTGAAGAGATTAAGGTAATAATATAAAAATATGTTTTTGTGGAAACAAAGATTCATTGAACACAAACAGGAAGAAGTATTTCTGGAAAAAACCAGTGCAGCATCTGCTGCCATTGTTGCAGTTCACATGGGCAAACTGACAGTCAGTGACTGCATCCTCTTGGTCATACCTTTAGCATATGAGCTTGAAATCAAGGATCAAAAATTGAATTTTATCCTAAATATTTGTTCAATAAATAAACTCAGACATATTGTTAATTCTTTTCTAACATTAAAAATCTACCTCTCTTCTCCATCTCCAGAGGACATTACTGACCATTCTTTCTCTTCTTGCCTTCTGGAAACAGGGGGAATCATACCAACTATTTTAAAACAGAAAGTCTTCTGGAAAATATTAGCATCTCTTACACTGATGCAGAACACAGACTCAGTTTACTGTGGAATTGTGCTGTTTGTAAGCTATTTTCACTGGCTGGCTGTACCAGTCCCTGGATAAGGGAGAGGTAACAGAGAACTATTCAAAAGCATTTTAGCTCCCTGCTCTTGGAGAACATGAATGCCCCAGCTCCCAGCCCAACTTACTTGGACAGGAAACAAATAGGAGATGCCCCTTTTTGGATCTCATTCCTGGCTGGTCTGTCTGCTTGAAAAGTGCTCTGAGGGGCTATGGGGCTCTGCACTTGACATGCTCAATGTGCCAGAGCTCCAACACCAGCCTCAGACTCTTGAGGCTTGACATGCAGAGATGACACAACCTAAAAGCTCTTAGAAAAATTCAGTCATAGAAATACTGCCACAGTACAGCACATTTTCATTTAAAAACAAACAGAAAATACTGAATTACAGATATCACAGTGCTCTTACTCATTTAACTCACCTCAATTTAAATTACTTTGTTTAGTATGTGTTTAAAAACGTGTAGAAAAAAACCAAACCCTACTTAAGTAACTTCTCAAGAGCCTCGCACAAGTGTCTCCATTGATAAGCTTGTGCCTTCAGTTTGCTCCAGGCTTGACACTCCTTGCCATTCACTGCAGTGAATTCAGACATGCCCATCTCCTCCTCCAAATGTCTCCTTATTGCCCAACTCTGCACATGAAGAGCAATTTCTCTGGATGACGTGGCTACATCTCCACAACACCAACACTTTGTTGCAAGAACATATGGATTTAATCTTGCTCTGTTCACCACTTTTAGGAAAGATTTGTACTGTTAAGTCATGCTGATTCACCAAGAGCTTAGCATGTGCATTTGTGGACTGAAATGCACAGTTTAGGAGAACTGGGAGATGGAAAGCAAAATTCATTGGCCTTACACTCCTTCTAGTATTTGTCTTCCCTGGTTTTGTCTCAGGCTTACAGTTCTTTTCACAGGCTAGCATATCCTCCTAATGCTCAAGTATCCCAGAAGTTATTTCATTAACAGAAAAAGGATCAGTATCATATGAATGAATAAAGATTAGTAACGTTAATAAAAGTGGTGAAAGGACAGCATTCTACTCTTTAATTAGACCAGAAATTTATTAAATTATCCTGCTAACTGAATTTAATATGTTTTTATAATCCTTCCTTAATTCTCATTGCATATTCAATTTTTCCAATGCATTTGTAAGTTTCCTGGAAGAAATCCAACTATTTTGTTCAGTTCAGATTTATTTTACTTTTGGGGCTCTGTCACATAAACAACAAATTTCTTTGGGGCAAGTATTTTCAGCTAAATGAGAGGAACATTCTTTCTGTAAATGTGACTTCCCAAATGGAAACAGGCCCTGTTTATTAAATGCATACACAATTAACTTGGATATCAGTTTTGTTTTTATGCGGTATATTCTAAGCTTGTTGGTACTTAAATACCCAAGCTGAGCTTTAACTCACTTCACATTCATATTTTTGAAGCCAGAAATCTAAACTCCAGCACCAAAATGACCAAATGCTTGTCAACTCTGGGCCAAAGGCAGAGCAGAGAGAGACCCAGCAGATTAAAGTGGAAAAAAAAAAACAAAACCAAAAAAACCAACCAAACAAACAAAAAAGCAAACAAAAAATCCCCACATTGTGAGGAAACTATTGTCTCTCATCTCCCAGTTGTTAGTTGCCTCAGCTTAGGGGTCTCTGTTAATCTTTTGATGCTTTTAGAAAGGTTATTTTCAAAATGCATGAAAAAACACAACATGATGCAAGAAACAGTAAGAAAAACTTAAGTAAAAAACTTCAACTTCTGCCAGCACCTGGATTAGTTTAAATAAGTAGTAACACAATTGCAATTTTATTTGTAATATTACCTGAAAAGCTTTTCTAGTAATTCCACCAGAAGGCTGTATTCATAACACTGGTTTAATGGGAACCCTTGAGCCCAACCAGATTTATAGTAAAAAGCAAACAAACAAGCCTCATGAACCCCCTGGGGAAATTTTCAAAGTAAAATGCATTTATAGTACTGATGCAGATAAGCATCATTCCCAAAAGCCAGTTCTTTTTACAGTCAATGAGTCTTGTTTTCTGCAGCTGAATTCAAAGGTTTTATGTTTCCAAGTGAAATTTGGATTCATCTATCTGCTATGGTATGTTGGTATCCTATTACTATGTTTTAATTGAATAATTGCACAAGATAATATGCAGTGCACAGAGTGCTATATGAGTAATTATGAGTGAATTATTGCCTGACAATATCTAGAGTGATATTTTAATGGCCTGAGGGAAGGAGAAAAAACAGAAGCTAGTATCAGAAACAGACTAAACAAAAATCAGAAAGCCCAAAATAAAATTATGAACAAAATCTTAAGAGATTTATAGGCAGCCCTATTATTAAAATCATTCAGTATTCCTCACAAAGGAATCTACAGCAAAACAAGAGGGGTACAGATGAAATCTTGCATGTTTTCCACTTGTGGTGAAATGTTACTTACAATGTTTTGTGCTGGTGTTCAAACTAATATGGGCATTCAGGATTGTGGAGTAGAAAGGATTCAAGTACTTTAAGTATTCTTAAATTATTTTTTACGCGGTGAACTCTTCAATATTTCAAACAAACAAACAAACAAGACCCCACAGAACAATCACAAAACCCCCAAACACACAAACCCAAACACCAAGAGATAACAAACCAAAACATATGCTTCTACTCAAAGCATATCAGACATCCTATTATAAACACAGTGTTAAGTTTTGTTCTGCTGAGGTGATTGCCTCAGGGTCAGGTTTAGGGTTAGGGTTAGGGTTTAGGGTTAGGGTTAGGGTTAGTGTTAGTCCTCCAGCTAAGAGCTCATCTGTTTGCAGAGTTATATCACCCACAGAGAGACAAAAATAACAACACGAATAATGAAATAAAGGACATCATTTTTTTTTCTTAAAACTCTTAGTACACCTGGATAATGTGTTCACTTTGATGATTTATAGTCTAAATGGAACAGTCCTATACCAGGCTACTTATCACCATATCTAAACATGAGAATTAGATCCTAAGATGCTGCATATCAATGTATCAAACAAAAATTTAGGCAACATCGTCCTAAATTAGGTGCACCGAGATGGCCAAAAAAATGTCCTGCTGATTTTACTCACTAGCCACCAGCTCAGACACCATGGCAGCTCACAATTACACTTTTATATATAAATAACATGTACCTACTAAAAGTTTTAGAAGGTAGGAAATAATAGCATGGGAGGTTTTTGGTTGAATGGGTTTTTTTGCTATTAACTTTTACACCGAGGCTGAAAATGGATTTAAGTTTGCAGCCATGCTGGACTGTGGGAATGCACACAGTTTCTTTAGGTGTCAGCTGGCAGATGGTAGCTTGGGAAACTGTTTAAGTGTCACATTCTGCCACACATCCATGCAAGTGCCTTAATAATCAAAGCAAACAGTAGGGTAACCACGATATGAATGACAGTGTCCAAACACCCTAACTCTCAAAAAGTAAAGAGAATACAGAATGAAAAAAATAAAACCTTTACACCCTTTACATTTCTGTAATTATTGCAAAAATCATCAATATGTTTATTTATCTTGTACTTAGGCATCTGCAGCTCTCTAGTGAAGATATGGCTGCAGGCAGATATTTAGCCTGTGAAGTCAGGAGCTGCCATCCATTCTGACACATTAGTTCTTGCACTCCTCATATCTGAAAACATCTCTTAGGTTAGAGTGCTGCAAGGGAATTTCAAATCTCTCCTTTTACTGGTCAGATAGGAGATAAAACTACAAGCACTTAATAAATGTGGGTTACATCTATAACAGAGATGTAGAAGCAGCAGAAATAAGAGAAGCACAGAAATATACATTTCTCTGCCTTGCAAAAATCACAGGAAATGCAGAGAAGTTGATTTGACATCACTAAGAGCATCTGATATTTTGTAAATTAACTGTAAGCTTTATAGCTCCTGGAAACCTACTGTAATTATCCAAATAAACACCTTGCCAGCTTTCTGAATTTCTCCAATGCCTGTAAGAAATTTCCACCCTCATCTTCTCTATTTCCTTATGTCCATTCAGCCTACCCCCTTCATGTAGCACTGGCTCCTAGAGATTGTCTCCCCTTGGCTTCTTGGCCTTTGTCTCACTTAGAGTGCAGATAATTCAGTGTGGGCAGGTCAGCTTCCAAGGTCATACTCACATTTTCTGCTTCACTTTTTTTT